>CM068959.1:119830353-119847673 GCA_035128595.1 Eptatretus atami
ACAAGAGAGAGATCGATCGTCCACGCAATCAATCAAATGAATTTTTTGAGGCAAAATAACACTCGTTGAGAATATTTTGGTATCAAAAGGAAAATTCTCGTGTTTGTGTTCGATCGAATGTCTGGCACGATGGAATGAATGAAATGAATGAATGAATGATGAATGAATAACTAACTTCCTGCCTCCACCCGGACGCGCGACTCGGCGGCGTCATAAACAAACACGACGGCAGCTCGTGCCGTCGTTCTTCTCCTTCATATTCAGATTTATATCGTTCGCGATTTTTTTTTCTGCTCCTCGTTCTCCCACATCCCAATTTCCGTCGTTCTTCTTCTCTCCCTTCCCATTCATCGTTTGCCTCCGTCTCCTTCGTCGCAACTCTCTCTCTCTCTGTCTCTCTCTCTGCCTTCTGCTCTCTCTAAGATCTTCTTCTCTCTCTTCTCGTCTCTACCCCCTCTCTCTCTCTCTACCCCACCTCTCTTCCTCTCTACCTCTCCTCCTCCATTCCCCCGCCCACCCACTCTCTCTCTCTCTATCCATTTCTGCTCTCTATCCCCCTACTCTCTTTCTACCCTCTCTCTCACCCTCTCTCTCTCTCCTACCTCTCTCCTCTCCCCTCCTCTCTCTCTCTCCCTCACCCTCCCTCACTATCCTCTCTCCTACCCTCCTCCTCATCCTACCCTCCGCTCCACTTCCCTCTCTCTCGCCTCCCCTCTCTCTCTACCTCCCTCTCCCTCCACCTACCTCTCTCCTACCCTATCTCTCTCTCTCTCTTCCTACTCTACCCCCCCCTCCTTCTCACTCTCTCTCTCCTACCCCCCTCTCTCATCCTCTCTCTCTCTCTAACCACCCTCTCTCTCTCTCTACTCTCTCCATCTCCTCACCCCTATCCTCTCTCTCCTACCCTACCTCTCGCTCTCTCTCTCACCCTCTCTCTCTCTAACCCACCTCTCTCTCTCCCCTCTCTCTCCTACTCTCCTCACCCTTTCCGTTCTCCACCTCTATCTCTCCTCTCTACCCACCTTCTCTCTCTCCTTCCCTATCTCTCTCTCTACTCTCTCTCTCTACTCCCCCTCCTCTTCTCTTCTACCTGCTCTCTCTCTACCTCCTCTCTCTACCTCTCTCCTACTCTCTCTCTACCCCTCTCTCTCTTCTACACCCCTCTCTCTCTACCTCTCTCTCTCTCTCCCTCTCTCTCTCTCCACCTCTCTCTCTCCCCCTCTCTCCTCCTACCTCTTCTCTCTACCCCTCTCCTCTCTCTACTCTCTCTCTACCCTCTCTCTCTCTCTACTCTCTTCTACCCTCCTCTCTCTCTCTCTCTACCGTCTCTCTCTCTCTACCCGCCCTCTCTCTCTTCTACTCTCTCTCTACCCCCTCTCTCTCTCTCTACCTTCTTCTACTCTGCTCTCTACCCCTCTCTCTTCTCTTAAAAAAAAACCCACACTCCTCCTTCTCTACCAACCCCCTTACACGCCCGACCCCCCCCTACACCTACCCCCCCCTCCACCCCGCTACCACCGTAACCCTATAACCTACACCACCCTCTCTAACTTCTATTAACCCTTTACCCCCACCCCTCGCCAAATCTTAACCCCCAACCCGATCCCCCTGTTACTCTTCCACCTACTACCCCCAACCCCCCCTCCCCCTAAACCTCTACCCTCTCCTAACCCCGCCCCCCTCTACTCACTAACCGACCTCTAATTACCCCTCCCTCCCCCTCTCTCTCTACCCCCTCTCTCTCTCTCTTCTCTCTACACCCCCCTCTTCTCTCACTCCCTCGTCTCTCTATCTCTCTCTCTTCTCTCCCTGTCACGGGTCTCCCGTCATGTCCTCTCCCTCTCCCTACTAAACGGCCGTCATGGACGACGTTGAAGCGACAACTGTTGGTCATCAGTTCGTGCTCACGGCGCGCGGCACGGCGACACGGCCTTTCAACTTGTTACATGAACAGCGCACACCTGCAGTTTGAGGTGTCCCATTTGGTTTTGCCCCCTCTCTCCCTCTATCAAGTGCTTGCCCGTTTTCTTACCCAGAGTGTTCATGGTACATTCCGTCTGTAAGTGACGGGATCGCTGTTTTGTATGACTAATTCCTCTCTCTCTCCTCTCGTGCTGCAGACTGCTCTGAGTACGTTTTTTTTCCAGGAACAAATGTTCAGCAGCAGCAAACGCAACCACATGGTAAGGTGATGGGGGGGGGGGGGGGGGCGGTCACGCGCGGTAAGAGTGGGCACTTGGTAAGGGAGGGTTGGTGGAGGTTGCGTGATAAGGGGGAGGGGGCGTTGGGGTCACCTGGTAAGGAGGGTGGTGGAGTTGCGTGATAAGGGGAGGGGGCGTTGGGGTCGCATGGAAGGGAAGACCTTTTTTGGGTTGAATAAATGGAGACTGGCTTAAAAATGAGGCAATCCTACTCATTGACAAATGAATCTCTTCTATCGAGTACAGCTTAGCTGCTGGTTTGCATCAATTGGTTGGGACGGCGCTATGCCGCTGATGCAGTGTCCCCTTACGCAGTACACTGGTACTCATTTTGGCCCGACCTCGAAGGATGACAGGCTGAGTCAACCTCCCTGGTGTAATTAATCAGCGGCAACGGGGCTTGAAACTCCAAGACCCTAGATCCGGCAAGCGCGACCCTAACACTAACCAACACCAGGCTTGACAATGAATGATTCGCTGTGAATTCAATCTGTGCATTGTCGTTTGAAAAATGGTACACACCTTCCATTTTCATCAAACACCTATGCAATGGTGACGCCATAACAAGTTTTCCGCAGTTTGTTAATAAATGGCTTATGATAACTCTGTGGTGCACTGGCGGCGAATTAGCGATTTGCTCCTGAAAAGAAATGGAGGTGAAGGTTAAAAAAAAAGAAAGAAAAGTGCACACCAGGAGGAAAAGTGTGACTCGGGAGCGTGAAAATGTCCGCGGCGACGAGCAAGCACCACGTGACCATGAATGTCGCTGTGTCCACTTTTCTTGTGGATATATCTCTGGCGCACTTGGCCCGAGGGGCAGGTGTTTATGTGGGCAACAGTTGTGTTATGACAGAGTTGTAGTGGAGGCAGTAGACATGGGTGCGTGAGACGGGGAACATCGTTTTGGCAGATTGTCAGCACTGTTGAGTTTCAGGTTAAAATACACCAAAAATCAAACCGTACAGTGTCATGCTTCGTAGTTCCACCTCAATCCCTGCCTACTGTAGCTTTCCCTTTTCTCCATGATGGTGATGTTTCCTTGGAGGTTAAATCAGAGGATTTTGAAATCTCTTTTGCAGTGCTTGGGTTTACAGAAGAAGATCTTTCGTGATTGCTGTTTGTCAAGGTCATAGCTTTGGAAACTTTTTTTGTTTTTCTTTGATTCAAAGAGGCTGAAAAGTTTATCTGCAGGTTGCTGTCATATGGGAGGCCTCGTTTATGACATTGGCCATGTCTGTTATTCTTTCCCATTTTTGTTGCTCCTTGCAGTGCAGCGCTGTTTTAATTAATTATTTTTTATATTTTTTTTTCCCTTACAATCAAACACAAGGACTGGCAGATAGCTTAAAGTATGTACAGTCACCTTTGAGCCGTCTAGCATGGGTTCGAAATCTCAGCCGCAGCTACAAAACTGACAACACGGTGCGGCCGTCCCTCGGATGGACATTAAACCGGTCTTGTTTGCCGTTATTATTTTGGTGGATGTTTGAAACATCCCATAATGTCCTTCAGGCAAGATTAGGTGAGCTTATCGAGGCACCCCTGAACAAATCTCAAAATCCTGCGCTTTCAGTCGAGTATCGGCAATTGGAGGGGCGAACTCGTCCGGGATTATTTCAGGCAGAGGCGACGCTTTGTATGCAGACATGGCAGCATGAATGACATTCCTTGTCAATGTATTCCTTGGCAGCTCACTGTAGAAACTATAACTGGGCATGGTTATAATGACAATCAGTGACCTACAGTGTAGTGAAGAAACAAATTAAAAGAAAGGCCGATGCAAGGAAAACCCAATAAAATACCTCATGGAGTTTTACAAATGAAGATGATAACTCGCAGCCATGTTTCACTATCCCCGAGTCACCTTTTTCCTTTGTCTCTGTTCTCCCTCTTCTCTCATTAATCTGCATTTTTCATTTCGCTTTAATGATACTTTAGATATATAGGGGGCCGTAGGTGCGTGCCCGTAGGTGCAGCTTTTCGTTCCTTCACTCCTCGTAAACGAAGACTGGATTGGGGGCATTATTTCAATTAGATCGAGACCAACCGTATCATAAATGGCCAAATAACTTGGGAAACACCTGGGAAACCATACTCAGGTCCCCAGCGTCAATTGTGACGTCATACTCAAACGAAGAAGAAGAATTGTGACGCCCTCCCCCTCTCTCCCCCCGCATTCTCATCCCTCTCTCCCCCTAGGTCTCACCCTCCTCTGCTCCTCCTGCCTCTTCTCGCCCACTCTCATACCCCCTCTCACGCCGCCTCTCACGAACCCCTCTCAGCCCTCCCGCCCTTCTCACGGCCCCTTCTCCACGCCACCTCTCACGCCCCCAGTCTCACGCCCCTCTCACGCCCCCTCTCACGCCCCTCTGACGCCCCCTCTCACGCCCTCTCACGCCCTCTCACACGCCAGCTCTCACGCCCCCTCCACGCCCTCTCACGCCCCTCTCACGCCCCTCTCCCGCCCCTCTCTCGCCCCCGGTCTCTCTCGAATTGACGCCCCCTCTCTCGTCGCCCTTCTCTCCTCGCCCCCCCCCCAAACCTTGGGATGAATAATAATTTGAACAATTAATTCAAACTTGGGAAAAAACAGCTTTCAACCTTGGGGAAACAGCTGAAACGGATGAAGAACGATAAATCAAACCTTGAAAAGGCACATTTTTTTCCCAGCGTCAATTGGTCCCCCAGCGTCAATGGTGACTGTCATACCAACGAGAAGAAGAATAATTGTGACGTCAATCGTGGCAAAAATAAATAAATATAACTTAATTGTGATGTCATTCGTGATGTCATAGCACGTGTCTTGTCATTGGTTGACAGATAAATGGCCGTAACTTGGGAACCGCTCATCGATTAATATCAAACTTGAAAAGGGCATCACCGTGGGTCCCAGCAATATTCCTGGCAAGTTTCAATCAGACGGCAGTCAATCGTGCAAACAAAAAAAAAACATTATTTGTGACGTCATTCGTGGACGTCATAGCACCGTGTTCTGTCATTGTTGACAGATAAATGGCTGTAACTTGGGAACTGCTCGTCCGATAATATCAAACCTGAAAAGGCACATCCGCGGGGCCCCCGCCAATATTCCTGGCAGTTTAAATCCGAATCGACCGCGGTCGTCGAGAAACTGCGGTCGCATACAGACAAACATACAGAACACACATACAGAACACAGCATACAGACACACATACAGACAACGACAGACGACAGACAGAACAGACAGTACAGACAGACAGACAGACAGACAGACGACAGACAGACAGACACACCACACAGATTGCTTGGAATTAAAGATAGATATATATAATATATTTATTATTATTTTTATTTTTACATCATCTGAATCAGAATGTGCTTTTGCATCATTCTAACGACTTTGTGAACCGCTTTGAAGGCGAAACGCATGCTGTTGCATGGTAGCTGATTCACATCCCAATTCTTGGGGAAAGAATTAAATTTTGAAGGAATAAATTAAGGCAGCTTCAAGTATGACATCATTTGAATTGCTAGAAACACCCACTCCCTTAGGAGCATTTGGCAAGTCCTCTTCCCACCCCCCACCCTTTGCAGTGAGGGATGGATTTGTTGTTGTTGGTTGTGCCCATTTCCTGATCCTGGTACTACAACACATAGCAAAATTTGCTGAAGAATCAGACCAGCTCGGTTTGTTTTCTTTGTTTTTTTTTTTTTTCTTTTTTGTTCTATGATTTCAGATGTGTAATATGCACACACACACAACACACACACAACACACACACACACACACCACACCACGCACACAACAACAACACACCACACAACACACATTCCTGAAAGCCGCGGGGGAATATTGTGATTTGCCTTGCTTCCGTCCGTCCGTACCTTCTGTACATACCGTACGTCCGACGTCCGTCTGTCTTACCCTGTAACTCGCTTGCTACTCCGTTTGAAATAGGAACTTGAAACTTCGGGACAGTAGTAGATACTAGCAAAGTACCAAGCAACCGCCCATGCGGCGGTACAGTTATCTGTTGAATGCGTTGGTCGCCGTCTCGATCGGATGAAATTGAGAATTGAGTTATCCGGTGACCTTGACCCCCGTGACCTTTGCCTTGGACTTGAGATCCCCTTATGTCCGTTCCCAAAGGATCACATATGCGCAAGTTTCATCTCGTTCTAATCCAACGGTTTGGCCGTCTATAAAGGACACACAAAACATGGAAAAATTGAACGTTTTAGTCAATTTTGACGTCAAGAACTCGAAACCCGGAAGTCGGAAGTGAATGTCGTCAATGACCTGTGTCATTTAATTTTGATTATCTGTCGAATGGCGTGTCCGTCTCGATCGGAGAAATTGAGAATTGGAAGTTACCCGGTGACCTTGACCCTTGACTTTGACCTTGAACTTGACCCCCACAATGTCGCGTTCTCCGTCCCAAGGATTCACTCATCCAAGTTTCATCTCATATCCATCCAACGGTTCGGGCAGCCTATAAAGGAGCAAACACACACAAACAAACATACACATGCAAACATATTCTATTTTTTTAGTATAGTAGATATTATGGGGAGTGCACAACACTGTCGTATTTTTGTATGACCCCGCAGGGGCGGTCCCAGAGGGATTTGGGGCATGGGGGCTGATTATTTAAAAAAAAACTAAGAATACGTTGTCGATGGCAACACCATCGGCATATTCCCCGCGCGCACTGCTTGTCCCATTAACGCAAGTTTTTTTTATTTTTTAATTCAGCCCATGACCCCACCCCCTCTGGCCCAGCCCTAGGGGTCATATCAAAATCCGAAAGTGTTGCATCCCCATACATATATCTACTATGTCCCAAAGTTTCAAGTTCCTATTCAAACGTGAAAGGAGGAGTTACAGGGTAAGCAGACAGCCGACGTAACCGGAAGACTGACGGACGGACGGCGGAGCAATCACAATAATTCCCCTGCTTTTCTTCGAAAAAGCGCGGGAAAAAAACTAGCGTTAATGGGACAAAGCAGTGCGCGCGGGAATATGCGATGGTTGTGCATCGACAACGTATTCTAGTTATATAGTATGATGATCACAAATCTCCCAAAGAACGTGGCAGGTTCTAAAAAAAAAAAAAAAGACAAGGTTTGCATTGTGTGCGAGTCCTTCAACATTTTAAAAGTTTATAAACATTTGTTAACTCTAGGAGTCGACCATTAACGTGGTAGGCAAGGAGTCCATACCAAATTGAGATCAGCGTTGAAGTTTAGGTGGTTCGCCTTTCTAATCATGGTGATCAATGCAGGCAGCAGTTTTCTGTAAGCTTGCTCGAGCCCACTATGGTTGAACCAGTTTCAGGGTTCCAAGCCTGAGCACCATTTGGTAGTTGAGGGTATACCGAGCCTGGGAGGCTCTTGATTTTAACTCCTTAGAGTAAGGAGACAAAATTCAGCACAATAGATCCAAGAGTGGTCTTGCCTTGTGTACAATCTTCTGGCAGTGCTGTTTCGCATCGAAGATCGTGGCAACACATGCACGCCGGAGAACACTCGTACTGTTCCACTCGTGGAATAGCGTCACCGAATATCTCATCCCTCGTGTAGATCTGGTTTGGCGATTCCTTCATCGTAGTTGGAGTAGCACACTTTTCCCAGTTAAAGCCAAAAACTTACTACTTGGTAGACCAGTCCGCGAGGTACAACAGGTCTTCAACTGAATGACGTGTAGCATCATCCCCTCTCCTCTTGTTTAGTTCAGGCAGTTGATAAGGTCCTGTCCGACGTGCAGCATTATAACAGCAGTGTTTTGGGGGAAGGGGTAATGTTTTGAATTGAAGAAAGGAAAGAAGAGAGAAATTGGAGGGGAATAGGTGTTGGTGGAGACACAATAAGGGGGAATTGGTTGAGACTTCGAATAAGAAGAGGAGGAGCAAATGGAGGTGTCCTGTATCAACGTACATTGCATTAATACATATGTAGACTGTCAGCTAATTCGATTTTTGCTGTTTGAATCTGTTATTGCTCTGCGGCCCTGACCGTTGGTGGCCATAAGACTGTTTTTATGGTTTTGCAGCTTCTGGAGTTTTGATTGAAAATTGTCCTTTCGGTATAAGTACACAATGATGAAACGTGTTTGTTTGTATAATTACTTCACGAAGGTGGAAGGAGGTTGTGTTTTCACCCCTCTGGTCTGTTTAGTTACTTGGCACAAAAAAATTTTTTTTTTTGCCAAGTATGTTGGTTTGTAGCGTTTGTCCTGTCTGTCTGTTTCTCTGTTTGTTCAAACGATTTTTGGCCACAGTTTTCAAGAATCGTTCCAAAAAATGTTGTGTATGTAGTTGACCGGCCAAGGACACGCAACATTAATTTTGGTGAAGAATCCAAATCCCAGATCAGGATCTGAGAATTTTAATAAAAGTGTTATTCTTCACCATTTAGAGATGGGGCCAAAAACTCTGTCGGCATATGCTGCAAAAAGTTTGTGGACGAACTTGTGACAAAACGAGGTGGAAGAGTTGGTTCGGTGAGAGAAGCAAGCCGATTTGATTTTGGTAGGTCCGCATTTGGATCGCAGACCTATCAGTGGGATACAAAATTAAAACTGTTCAGCCTAAGTGGCGGAGGTTGCACTCTAACAAAGTGCCTGTTTCGTTCCGCACAAGTATCACTCTACGAGTGATTTTTTGTATTTTAATTACTTTGAAAAATCTTTGATTTCTTTGATTTTCAGTGCATTCTCAGTCCAATTTGTTTTGTCTGTTTGTGGGCAGGATATCTCAAAAAGTTGTGGACGGGTTGAAGGGTATGACAAGGAATAATTTTATTTGATTTTGTGAAGATCCAAATTTGGATCTGGATATGAGATTTATTTAATTTTTTAACAGTGATTCTTTAACCATTCTCCATCGCATTTGGGACCCATACTCTGTGCAGAGCGTTGGTGCTACTTAAGCAGTCTCCCTTGGCTATTGGCAACAATGCTGACGGTCACCATTCCCGACACAGGATACAGCAAGCTGGTCTCATTTTGCCGACGCTCGGAAGGATGACAGGCTGAAGTCAACGCCCACCTGGTATTAATTCAACAGCTTCTAAGCAAGATTTGAACTGCGGGACCTGGGATTCCAGCCCAACCACTCTAACCATTAAGCCAACACAGGCATATTCTTCACCATTGTGGGGCCAAGAATGGTATATAGCATGATATTCAACATGTAATTGGGCCCGATATGTTCTCTCGTGGATCAGGCATTATGTGGCGGAGGTATGCGCTCTATTGAGTGCCCTTCTAGTTTGTTTGTTTTAGTTAGGCTCACTTGGCTGTGCCTGCATGGGTTTTGGAGGGTAGAAGTGCAGCTGAAATGTGAATCCTATCCAGGTTCTCCTGAATGACTTCATTCTTTTGTTTTTTTGCTTGTTTCGGTTCGTTTTTGATGACTGGCAATGCGCAGTACGGCACCTATTTGTTTTCCATTTGATTTGAAATTGCATTTATTTTAAAATCCCATTACTAAATTCATGATAATAATTAAAAAATGTCATCGGTCGGGATCAGTGGCCGATGAAAGCGGGACGTCTTGTACGCCGGTCATCACTGCAGCAGTTATAAAGTGGCAATTCTAGTTCTGTCTCTACTAGTTTATGTTAACACACCCAGTACACAAACTAACGCAAACAACACACGGCACAAAACAATCCTTGTGAGGTTCTGCAATCTGTGATTGCTCTTTTTCTGTTGCCTTATTTTTCTTCGTATGAATGACAAATTGGGCTTCTTTAGTCATAAAAATGTGGGGAATACCAAGATGATTAACATATTTGATCGAAGTGTTGTTTTATGTACCTAGCCTAAAGTGAATGGTTTAATGTGTTGTCATTGAAGTTGTCACCCACATGGATATTGAAGACCAGCAGGTGTAGTGGTGTTTTCGATTGAGTGGTGTCAGATCTGGAGCTTTGTGATTTTTTTTCACAAATTTTCTTTCTCTTCTTTTATTTTTTAGATGTGTACTCCTACAAAACACCCCTGCGCCCCTCCAATTTTCGCCAGATGGCCATTGGCTATGTTCGGCACCGCACTAAAATGCATCAGGATTCGCAGGCCTGGAGTCCAGTTCTTGTCCGCAAATGGCTACACACACCTCCAGGAGTGTTCGGGCAGCCCTGGCTCCCATCGCCCTCCACAAGCTCCGGCAGGAAGCACCTGCGGAGGCTTGGCCTGCCGCTGCACAGCCAGGCACGGCCTGCCTGTCACCAGTGGCTCAGTCGGCGCTTTCGTCGAAGCGAGAAGATGATGGAGTACATTGTCGGCAGATTTGGGGCACAGGGTTTGTGTGCGGGTGGAGGGATGAGGACAGCAGAGAAGCCAGAGGTGGTGATAAAAACGTAAGTTGAAGAAGCAGAAGCACGGATTGGAAGGATGACTGGCGGAAAGGAGGGAATGAAGCCACGAGTCACATTTCTTTGGCTGACAATGTTTGTGGTATACCAATTAAAGTTAAGTGAATAGGAATCCAAGTTGTTGGTGCGTGGGTCTATTGGAAACGAAAGTTTGATGAAGGTTGGGTGGATGCGTGGGATAGCGAACTAGCATGTAACTCCTATAGGGCAGATAGCTACCCTAATACACTCAACCTGTGACATACATCCTGTTCAGGTAAAATTGAGCCCGTCGTTTTGGGCAACGGCATGGAATGGAATCGTCTCCGAAGAAGGATTTTAAGGTTATTTTTTTGAATTTTTTTTTCTTTTTTGCTGCAGAAATGGCACTTCATACTATATAGATATACATATTATAATATATATATTCTTCCTTTATATTCTTTGCACCATGAGAGTGTTCCCGATTGTTAAGTGCTTGTTCTAAAAGTTATCCATTACCGTACGCACCCCCTCAAGCATTGGTTGCATGTGAACTTGGTGATGGTTGGTTACCCATGACCCTTGGTTTAATGACAGGCTTGTTAAAATCTCGACGTGGCACAGCTTCCTCACGCCAATACTGTTAAACACGGCCGTAGATGCCCGGTTGGGTTTTTTTGGGTGGTGTTATTGTTGTTGTTACCGGTATCTGATTTGACTATACGACCATGCCATATCAAAGGTCATTTTCACAAATACATTGTTCGCCCCTCGGGCATTTGACCTCAGAATTGTAAGTTATTTGGGAGACCTGTTATCCTGATGTTCAGGTTTTTTTTGCCAGCCTGGATGACAGACATTTTTCTGACCACTTTTTGTTGGTATGTCGAGCTTGAGCCGTTGCAAAATGAACATTTTTTTTTTTTTTGTTATCTGCCTGTCGATCAAAACCCATGTCATTCAGGTTTGTGTTAAGATGGTATGATAGTGTGGTGTTTGTGGGGTGGGAGGCATTTTCGCTTTTATAGTTGGATTGATAGACTTTCTAAATGTCTTTTTTGTGTTGTGGTGTGTGTGTGTGGTGTGTTTTTGGAGAACGCCCACCCCCAACCCTCCGCCCGCTCCCCACACACACACACACGTTTTTGTCTCATTGCTGCGTGACTACAAAGTTTGAGGATTCGCCCGTCCCATCTTCTCACTTTTGCTTTTAAAATAGTGCTGTCCGTGGTGTTTCTGGTCGCAGTCATTGTTGATTTTGTACAGATAATAAAAAAAAACGGAAAACGTATCAGACCTCTGTATTACACTATTTAAGAGCTCTTGTAAAGTTTTTATAACAAAATTATCTGGGCAGAGCAGCATTAACTATTGTCCTTTTTGTGTTTGTATTCTTTGAACAACTGGTTTCCATTGATGTTATTTCATGGTAACACTAAGACCAATGATTCCTCAGATTTCTGGCGAAAATGATCAGTGCTGAGCCCGTCGGCTTTTGTAGCCCGGTTACCGTAATGCTATCTAGATTCGTTCTACTATGTCTTCAGTGCTGTTACATTTATTTTTCTCTTGTCCCCCCCCCTCCCCACACACCCGACCAATATGTTTCTTGTATGTATGAAATGTAATGAAACTTACACCACTGCTATTTGTTAAGGCATCTAGAGCATGTCACACGAGCGTTTTTTTTATTTTTTATGTTTTTTTTTCCTGCCTGATATGAGGAAATTGTAATACAATTCGTGGAATGATGTTAAGTTGGCGATGTTGGCTGATCCCTATGTATGTATCATTAAAGATTTTGGATTTGCATTGCTGTGTTTTTCTCGTTGCTTCATAAAGTAACATGACAATCTTTTTCTTTTTCTTTTCTTTTCTTTTTTGTCCTCTTGAACTACACTCATCGTGCATAAAAGGAATTCGAGTAAATTAAAATAATTTGAGGCCCTAAGTTTTTATTTTATTTTTTTACAAGTATCTTATGATGCACGATGAAAAATTTATTCATTGTTTACAATATCGACATGGCGATAGCAGGATAACTGTTAAACCTGGTGCTGGGACTCGGGTAGTAAAAACTCAGTTCGGATCTGGCTCATGAATTTTCGGCCAACATTTTGCTCGATCCCGGATATAGCTCAGAACTCGATAAGTTTGGCATTTTTTTTTAAACATTTATTTATTTATTCAGGCTGAGGGCGAGCGAAGCAAGGTCAAGGCTGTTTTATTCCTGTACGGTGGATACCCTGCACACCCGTGCCTACAAGAACAGCTTTTTGAAATGCACAGCCAGATTTTTCCATCCAAGCATCGATTATGGTAAACTTTGGCTAAAAAAAAAATAATTCCTCCACGATCGGCCGCTCCTCTTGTTGAAAGTTTTGTCAATCGCTCAAGCGCTTTGGCGGAGAAAACAAACTTAAAGCGAGTGCCTCGGCGAAGTTCCAAACGGGATTGGTTGTGGATGCCATTTCTTTTGTGTGTTGGTTTTTTGAAAATTATATACATGATAGGCTCGTGTAGAACTGGATATCGAGCGTTTTGTAATTGATCAGCAAGACCGGAACGCACGGCTCCGATCTAAGCTGCGTTTGACAAGTAGCAGCTGGCCACAGCACTGCTACCTGACAACATGATGTCGCCTACGCAAAAAGCATAACGATGATTAGTTGATTGATACTTTGATAGGCAAAGTTTATTTCTATTCGTTCATTCCACAATGATTTATAAACTAAATGTCAATATGATGCAATATTTCCATGAGAAGTTTGCTGGAACTTGCTGATTTGCAACGACGCTATCTGATAAATGTTTTTTTGTACCGTTCTTTATAGGCTTCTCAGATGTGAAGTTTAATGAGATGGTTCTGTAGTTGGGTTGTCCTATTTTATGCTAGTAGTAAGTTCCTGGCACTTTATTTCATTGGTTGCCTGGTTTTACTAATGAATTATGACTTCTAATCAGAAAAAACAAATCCATGATTAAACGATCATCCCTGACGGGCCCCTCATGATCCCACACTTCATCAGCGCTCTCAGTTTTAATCATCATAAATCGTTTCAGCAATGGCATCGAATTCATATCGCAAGGACGATGACACCACTTTAATAAGCTCACACTAACAACTTTGTCACGACACTGTACGATGAGCGTTCTCAGTCCTTCATCTCAAGTTCGGGGCTTGTTTTTCACTTACAACTTGATATATCATCTCCATACAAGCGAATGAAGCTGGCAGTTGTACACTTCCACCTTTCAACTCAACCATGCTTGAAAAATAGGAATGAGCAAGTTACTTCAAATTTTCCGATTAACCTTGATCACAAACAAACGATGGGGGTTTTCCTGCTTTTAAGCGCACGTCCGTGTTTTGTTCCATGTCCGCCTGCCCATGTCTGGTATGCAGTGGCTACTGGAGCGAGATGCAGAAAGTGTTCTGACGAACGGTAATTTGTTTAACTGTGTATTCCTGTGTTTAGAATGCTGTATAAAATCATGTACCTAGTATCACATCACCCTGAAGCTAGCGAAAATAGATACCGACAAAACCGCCTCTCTACTTCCGCGACATGAGCAGTCAGCTTTGTTTAATATCAGGTCAGGTATGGGAACTGTGCCAGAGCAGCGCGTCGGCTGCGTCCACTTTCCGCCGGAACTCCAGGGGCCTCCGTCTGGCCACCCAGGCAAATGCCTGGCCCATCCCCATTCCTTTGAGATGCCGATCAACCTGCTGCAACCACAAGGCACGTGTCCGGCCTATTGGCCTCTCACTCATCGAGACTCCCTCGCTGAGAGAATCTGGTGAGCAGGATCAGCGTCAGGAAACGACCACATGTCCACACAGCCGCAGCTGACGCTCACCAATAGACCTATGCAGTAACAAAATCTCATTTGAAGTCTCTCTCAGCAACCGCTGTTGGACACAAAGTCCGACCCAGCGATAAGCCAAGGATTCTCCGAGAGACCTGGTACAAAGGAATTAAGTCTCCATCTCAATCCTTGGTCAGAGTCCCAAGTCAGCTGCATACCATAGAGCAAACTGGAAGCACCAAGGACTGAAGATCGAACTTTCGTCTCGTCCGCACAGGTACCGGCAGCCCACACCCCATAATCCAGTGAATCCATGACTCCCGAGGCCCGACCCAGACGTCTATTGACATCTGACTCGGCAAGCTGGCAGAGACATGAATATCATCCCAAGGAAAGTGATCTCTCCACGACCTCAACATCCTCCCACAAATAGGCCAGCAGCAGGACAGCGGCATCAAGATGTAATTGAAAAGCTGGATCTTAAGTTTTGACCGCAGGAAACCCATAATCCAGCGGCTCAGACTCCTCATTCAGCACGCTAACAGGGCCCCCAAGGATATTAAAGTCTCCGCAAAGATGACTGCCATCATCTGCAAAATCAAGGTCAGAGATCTTCACATCCCCAAATGCATTCCCTCCAGAGGGCAATCCGATTCACCCGAATCAAACGCTTACGAGATCAACGTTAGGCTGCAAGCAAGCCCCTGCCGAACTCTCGTCTGCGTTTGGGTGGAGGACCCGAAGAGGCAAGGATACGGTCAAATCGTTGACGCTCTTTGGTGTAAAGCCTGACTGCTCTGGACGCTGGTGCTCAAGCAGATGGTGGGCGAACCTATCAACTAATATCCAAGCAAAGACTTGCCCGGCACTGAGAGCAGCGTCTCCCTCGTAGTTGTTGCAGTCTTGGCGATCACCTTATCCGGTTTCCAGAGAGAGACAACAAGGCGCCCTTCTCGCCAGTCAGTTGGGAGATGCCTGTGTTCCAAGCAGAGCACAGAACTGCATGCAGACACGAGTGCAGGCATTTCCACCAGCTTGAGAAAGTCAGCATGGATGCCACAAGATTCCTTGGAGCGTTACACATTCAACGTTCACCGCAGCTGTGTTTCCACAACGAAGGTGGGACCACAGTTTGATTTGAGGGTCACCAACAGGGATTGTAACACCCCTGACGTCCAAGTCGACAGCTGGTGGATCAGCCTGGTACAACCGCTCAAAGTAACTGGCCCAGCGGGCCTTCACTCGGACTCCTCTGTCAAGAGCCTACCACCCTCTGTCCAATGCATGTACACCGAGGGATTGGCTTGGATTGAACCGCAATGCGCAAATTCCCCTGTAAGGCAGACGAGAATCCTCTGACCAACAGGTGATGCTCTACCCCCTCACAGATTCCTCACACATAGGCCTCCTTTCCAACCTTAGCGACGTTACAGTTTTAAACGCCTCAGCTCCTGAACAGGTCAGCTCTGCCATTCAGCCTGGCCGTGCGACTCTGGTCAAATGGTATCCATGTCGCCTTTGAGAGACAAAATCTTTCTTGCCCTAACCAGTGAGTTCCAAGACATCCACCGGCCAACATCAAGGACGGTGGTTTCTTGAAGGCACTCCACAACTCTTTCCAGGCCTCCCAAGCACCCAGACCTCCTCAAATATCACTCAGCTGTTCACAAAACTCCTCAGCTAGCCCTCTCACCTTGAGCTTGCCACATCCAGCCTAGGCTGGGATGGTACCATTCTTTCTGGATTAAGGTGCAACTTCAGATTTCTACAGCAAGCCGGTGGTCAGTATTAAGGGAACTGAGCACTCCGGTAGAAGACCCTGCAGTTCTGGATCATCCTCCAAGCGACAATCCAACAAGGACATGGTCGATCTCTCTTTGCCAAACCGCCAGCTGTTGGAATACCAAGTCCGCGATGAGCTTGTGGGCGCTGAACCCAATGAACGCGGTCACCCTAAGTCCATGACTTCTTGCAAAGTCAAGGAACTAGTGCTATTCTGGTTCATAGTTCTCGACCCATGGGGACCAACACACATTCTCATTTCAATGCATCAGTTCAGTCGAGGCATTGAAATCCCCCAAGACTAGAAGTGTTCTCGTCTGGGCCACTGACAACACAGACCTCGAGCATGGCGTAGAATGCGTCACTTCACGTGAGATCACTCGCACTTCAGTCCGGACATAAACAGAGACAGGGAATGACACCCAAAGGACGTGACGAATCCCTTAGTCTCATAATACGCTCGTTGACCGGTGTTTCCTCAATTTCATTGGAGTCAGCTTATTCGGACACAGCTACAGCAACTCCTTGGGATGGTAACCTTCAGAGCGACCAGACCAATAGTAGGTGTAACCACCCACCATGATCTCGCCGCAATCCTGTTCCGAACTCAGAGAGTGCTGCAATACGCGATGTCCAAACGCTTGAGCTCAGTTGATAACAGAGACAGGTGATCAACCTCTCTTTGGGATAGGAATTCAGCACCCACGACGAAGGGAACCGCCTCAGGTTACCCAAGGAGACGCGTCTGGTGGACGACACCTCAGCACCACTCCGACACACTCTCGCAATGCTGACCCGGGATGTTACCCCGTGGTTTTCCTCCCTATCATCAAAATGGGGGTCCGAAGGCTTGCCCAATCCCCCGTCATCCGGTGAGCTGCCCCTGCGAAGGGAACTCCCACGGAGTGGGTTTTCAGATTTCTTTGCTTTTTTGTGTTTTTGCGGAATGAAGAGTTTTTTACGGTGGCTGAGTCAAATCCTGCACAACCTCCTAATAAGAAGTAACCCAACTGCAGAGGAGACATCCGCAGACGTATTAGGAGGTTGGTGGCAGGATTTGCACTCCAGCCACCGTAAAACTCTTCATTCCGCAAAACACAAAAAAGCAAAGAAATCTGAAAACCCACTCCGTGGGAGTTCCCTTCGCAGGGCAGCTCACCGGATGACGGGATTGGGGCAAAGCCTTCGGGACCCCCAATTTTTGATG
>CM068959.1:119847698-119864720 GCA_035128595.1 Eptatretus atami
ACAAGAGAGAGATCGATCGTCCACGCAATCAATCAAATGAATTTTTTGAGGCAAAATAACACTCGTTGAGAATATTTTGGTATCAAAAGGAAAATTCTCGTGTTTGTGTTCGATCGAATGTCTGGCACGATGGAATGAATGAAATGAATGAATGAATGATGAATGAATAACTAACTTCCTGCCTCCACCCGGACGCGCGACTCGGCGGCGTCATAAACAAACACGACGGCAGCTCGTGCCGTCGTTCTTCTCCTTCATATTCAGATTTATATCGTTCGCGATTTTTTTTTCTGCTCCTCGTTCTCCCACATCCCAATTTCCGTCGTTCTTCTTCTCTCCCTTCCCATTCATCGTTTGCCTCCGTCTCCTTCGTCGCAACTCTCTCTCTCTCTGTCTCTCTCTCTGCCTTCTGCTCTCTCTAAGATCTTCTTCTCTCTCTTCTCGTCTCTACCCCCTCTCTCTCTCTCTACCCCCTCTCTTTCTCTCTACCTCTCTCTCTAACCCCCTCTCTCTCTCTCTACCTCTCTCTCTACCCCTCTCTCTTCTCTAACCTCTCTCTCTAACCCTCTCTCTCTCTCCTACCTCTCTCTCTACCCCCCTCTCTCTCTCTCTCCTCACCCCCCTCTATCTCTCTGCTCGTACCCTCTCTCTCTACCCCCGTCTCTCTCTCTGCTAACCTCTCTCTCTACCCCCTCTCTCTCTCACCTCTCTCTCTACCCTCTCTCTCTCTCTAACTCCTCTCTACCCCCCTCTCTCCTCTCTCTAACTCTCTCTCTCTACCCTCTCTCTCTCTAACTCTCTCTCTAACCGCCCCTCTCTCTCTCTCTACTACTCTCTCTCTACCCCCTCTCTCTCTCTCTCTAGCCTCTCTCTCTACCCTCTCTCTCTCTAAACCTCTCTCTCTACCCCCCTCTCTCTTCTCTACCTTCTTCTACCCCTCATCTCTCTCTCTAACCTCTCTCTCTACCCCCTCTCTCTCTCTCTACCTCTCTCTCTACCCCCCCCTCTTCTCTTCTAACCCCTGCTCTCTCTCTACCTCCTCTCTCTCTACCTCTCTCCTACTCTCTCTCTACCCCTCTCTCTCTTCTACACCCCTCTCTCTCTACCTCTCTCTCTCTCTCCCTCTCTCTCTCTCCACCTCTCTCTCTCCCCCTCTCTCCTCCTACCTCTTCTCTCTACCCCTCTCCTCTCTCTACTCTCTCTCTACCCTCTCTCTCTCTCTACTCTCTTCTACCCTCCTCTCTCTCTCTCTCTACCGTCTCTCTCTCTCTACCCGCCCTCTCTCTCTTCTACTCTCTCTCTACCCCCTCTCTCTCTCTCTACCTTCTTCTACTCTGCTCTCTACCCCTCTCTCTTCTCTTAAAAAAAAACCCACACTCCTCCTTCTCTACCAACCCCCTTACACGCCCGACCCCCCCCTACACCTACCCCCCCCTCCACCCCGCTACCACCGTAACCCTATAACCTACACCACCCTCTCTAACTTCTATTAACCCTTTACCCCCACCCCTCGCCAAATCTTAACCCCCAACCCGATCCCCCTGTTACTCTTCCACCTACTACCCCCAACCCCCCCTCCCCCTAAACCTCTACCCTCTCCTAACCCCGCCCCCCTCTACTCACTAACCGACCTCTAATTACCCCTCCCTCCCCCTCTCTCTCTACCCCCTCTCTCTCTCTCTTCTCTCTACACCCCCCTCTTCTCTCACTCCCTCGTCTCTCTATCTCTCTCTCTTCTCTCCCTGTCACGGGTCTCCCGTCATGTCCTCTCCCTCTCCCTACTAAACGGCCGTCATGGACGACGTTGAAGCGACAACTGTTGGTCATCAGTTCGTGCTCACGGCGCGCGGCACGGCGACACGGCCTTTCAACTTGTTACATGAACAGCGCACACCTGCAGTTTGAGGTGTCCCATTTGGTTTTGCCCCCTCTCTCCCTCTATCAAGTGCTTGCCCGTTTTCTTACCCAGAGTGTTCATGGTACATTCCGTCTGTAAGTGACGGGATCGCTGTTTTGTATGACTAATTCCTCTCTCTCTCCTCTCGTGCTGCAGACTGCTCTGAGTACGTTTTTTTTCCAGGAACAAATGTTCAGCAGCAGCAAACGCAACCACATGGTAAGGTGATGGGGGGGGGGGGGGGGGCGGTCACGCGCGGTAAGAGTGGGCACTTGGTAAGGGAGGGTTGGTGGAGGTTGCGTGATAAGGGGGAGGGGGCGTTGGGGTCACCTGGTAAGGAGGGTGGTGGAGTTGCGTGATAAGGGGAGGGGGCGTTGGGGTCGCATGGAAGGGAAGACCTTTTTTGGGTTGAATAAATGGAGACTGGCTTAAAAATGAGGCAATCCTACTCATTGACAAATGAATCTCTTCTATCGAGTACAGCTTAGCTGCTGGTTTGCATCAATTGGTTGGGACGGCGCTATGCCGCTGATGCAGTGTCCCCTTACGCAGTACACTGGTACTCATTTTGGCCCGACCTCGAAGGATGACAGGCTGAGTCAACCTCCCTGGTGTAATTAATCAGCGGCAACGGGGCTTGAAACTCCAAGACCCTAGATCCGGCAAGCGCGACCCTAACACTAACCAACACCAGGCTTGACAATGAATGATTCGCTGTGAATTCAATCTGTGCATTGTCGTTTGAAAAATGGTACACACCTTCCATTTTCATCAAACACCTATGCAATGGTGACGCCATAACAAGTTTTCCGCAGTTTGTTAATAAATGGCTTATGATAACTCTGTGGTGCACTGGCGGCGAATTAGCGATTTGCTCCTGAAAAGAAATGGAGGTGAAGGTTAAAAAAAAAGAAAGAAAAGTGCACACCAGGAGGAAAAGTGTGACTCGGGAGCGTGAAAATGTCCGCGGCGACGAGCAAGCACCACGTGACCATGAATGTCGCTGTGTCCACTTTTCTTGTGGATATATCTCTGGCGCACTTGGCCCGAGGGGCAGGTGTTTATGTGGGCAACAGTTGTGTTATGACAGAGTTGTAGTGGAGGCAGTAGACATGGGTGCGTGAGACGGGGAACATCGTTTTGGCAGATTGTCAGCACTGTTGAGTTTCAGGTTAAAATACACCAAAAATCAAACCGTACAGTGTCATGCTTCGTAGTTCCACCTCAATCCCTGCCTACTGTAGCTTTCCCTTTTCTCCATGATGGTGATGTTTCCTTGGAGGTTAAATCAGAGGATTTTGAAATCTCTTTTGCAGTGCTTGGGTTTACAGAAGAAGATCTTTCGTGATTGCTGTTTGTCAAGGTCATAGCTTTGGAAACTTTTTTTGTTTTTCTTTGATTCAAAGAGGCTGAAAAGTTTATCTGCAGGTTGCTGTCATATGGGAGGCCTCGTTTATGACATTGGCCATGTCTGTTATTCTTTCCCATTTTTGTTGCTCCTTGCAGTGCAGCGCTGTTTTAATTAATTATTTTTTATATTTTTTTTTCCCTTACAATCAAACACAAGGACTGGCAGATAGCTTAAAGTATGTACAGTCACCTTTGAGCCGTCTAGCATGGGTTCGAAATCTCAGCCGCAGCTACAAAACTGACAACACGGTGCGGCCGTCCCTCGGATGGACATTAAACCGGTCTTGTTTGCCGTTATTATTTTGGTGGATGTTTGAAACATCCCATAATGTCCTTCAGGCAAGATTAGGTGAGCTTATCGAGGCACCCCTGAACAAATCTCAAAATCCTGCGCTTTCAGTCGAGTATCGGCAATTGGAGGGGCGAACTCGTCCGGGATTATTTCAGGCAGAGGCGACGCTTTGTATGCAGACATGGCAGCATGAATGACATTCCTTGTCAATGTATTCCTTGGCAGCTCACTGTAGAAACTATAACTGGGCATGGTTATAATGACAATCAGTGACCTACAGTGTAGTGAAGAAACAAATTAAAAGAAAGGCCGATGCAAGGAAAACCCAATAAAATACCTCATGGAGTTTTACAAATGAAGATGATAACTCGCAGCCATGTTTCACTATCCCCGAGTCACCTTTTTCCTTTGTCTCTGTTCTCCCTCTTCTCTCATTAATCTGCATTTTTCATTTCGCTTTAATGATACTTTAGATATATAGGGGGCCGTAGGTGCGTGCCCGTAGGTGCAGCTTTTCGTTCCTTCACTCCTCGTAAACGAAGACTGGATTGGGGGCATTATTTCAATTAGATCGAGACCAACCGTATCATAAATGGCCAAATAACTTGGGAAACACCTGGGAAACCATACTCAGGTCCCCAGCGTCAATTGTGACGTCATACTCAAACGAAGAAGAAGAATTGTGACGCCCTCCCCCTCTCTCCCCCCGCATTCTCATCCCTCTCTCCCCCTAGGTCTCACCCTCCTCTGCTCCTCCTGCCTCTTCTCGCCCACTCTCATACCCCCTCTCACGCCGCCTCTCACGAACCCCTCTCAGCCCTCCCGCCCTTCTCACGGCCCCTTCTCCACGCCACCTCTCACGCCCCCAGTCTCACGCCCCTCTCACGCCCCCTCTCACGCCCCTCTGACGCCCCCTCTCACGCCCTCTCACGCCCTCTCACACGCCAGCTCTCACGCCCCCTCCACGCCCTCTCACGCCCCTCTCACGCCCCTCTCCCGCCCCTCTCTCGCCCCCGGTCTCTCTCGAATTGACGCCCCCTCTCTCGTCGCCCTTCTCTCCTCGCCCCCCCCCCAAACCTTGGGATGAATAATAATTTGAACAATTAATTCAAACTTGGGAAAAAACAGCTTTCAACCTTGGGGAAACAGCTGAAACGGATGAAGAACGATAAATCAAACCTTGAAAAGGCACATTTTTTTCCCAGCGTCAATTGGTCCCCCAGCGTCAATGGTGACTGTCATACCAACGAGAAGAAGAATAATTGTGACGTCAATCGTGGCAAAAATAAATAAATATAACTTAATTGTGATGTCATTCGTGATGTCATAGCACGTGTCTTGTCATTGGTTGACAGATAAATGGCCGTAACTTGGGAACCGCTCATCGATTAATATCAAACTTGAAAAGGGCATCACCGTGGGTCCCAGCAATATTCCTGGCAAGTTTCAATCAGACGGCAGTCAATCGTGCAAACAAAAAAAAAACATTATTTGTGACGTCATTCGTGGACGTCATAGCACCGTGTTCTGTCATTGTTGACAGATAAATGGCTGTAACTTGGGAACTGCTCGTCCGATAATATCAAACCTGAAAAGGCACATCCGCGGGGCCCCCGCCAATATTCCTGGCAGTTTAAATCCGAATCGACCGCGGTCGTCGAGAAACTGCGGTCGCATACAGACAAACATACAGAACACACATACAGAACACAGCATACAGACACACATACAGACAACGACAGACGACAGACAGAACAGACAGTACAGACAGACAGACAGACAGACAGACGACAGACAGACAGACACACCACACAGATTGCTTGGAATTAAAGATAGATATATATAATATATTTATTATTATTTTTATTTTTACATCATCTGAATCAGAATGTGCTTTTGCATCATTCTAACGACTTTGTGAACCGCTTTGAAGGCGAAACGCATGCTGTTGCATGGTAGCTGATTCACATCCCAATTCTTGGGGAAAGAATTAAATTTTGAAGGAATAAATTAAGGCAGCTTCAAGTATGACATCATTTGAATTGCTAGAAACACCCACTCCCTTAGGAGCATTTGGCAAGTCCTCTTCCCACCCCCCACCCTTTGCAGTGAGGGATGGATTTGTTGTTGTTGGTTGTGCCCATTTCCTGATCCTGGTACTACAACACATAGCAAAATTTGCTGAAGAATCAGACCAGCTCGGTTTGTTTTCTTTGTTTTTTTTTTTTTTCTTTTTTGTTCTATGATTTCAGATGTGTAATATGCACACACACACAACACACACACAACACACACACACACACACCACACACGCACACAACACAACACCACACACACACACAAAATTCATGAAAGCCGCGGGGAATATTGTGGATTTGCCTCTGCTCCGCTCCGTCCTACCGTTCTGTAGCATCCGTACGTCCGTACGTCAGTCTGTCTTACCCTGTAAGCTCGCTTCTACATCCGTTTGAATAGGAACTTGAAACTTCGGGGCATAGTAGATACTAGCAAAGTACCCAACAAGACGCCCATGGGCGGGTACAGTTATCTGTTGAATGCGTTGGTCGCCGTCTCGATCGGATGAAATTGAGAATTGAGTTATCGGTGACCTTGAGCCCCGTGACCTTTGACCTGACCTTGAATCCCCTTATGTACGTTCCCAAAGGATCACATATGCCAAGTTTTCAATCTCGTTCTATCCACGGTTTGGCCGTCTATAAAGGACACAACAAACATGGAAAAATTGACGTTTTAGTCAATTTTGAACGTAAGAACTCGAAACTAACGGAAGTCGGAAGTGAATGTCGTCAATGACTGTGTCATTTAATTTTGATTATCTGTCGAATGGCGTTGTCCCGTCTCGATCGGTAGAAATTGAGAAATTGGAAGTTACCCGGTGGACCTTGACCCTTGACCTTTACCTTGAACTTGACCCCCACTGTCGCGTTCTCCGTCCCAAGGATCACTCATCAAGTTTCATGCTCAAGTTCCATCCAAACGGTTCGGGCAGCCTATAAAGGACAACACACACAAAACAAACATCACACATGCAAACATATTCTATTTTTTTAGTATAGTAGATATGTATGGGGAGTGCACAACACTGTCGGTATTTTTGATATGACCCCCAGGGGCGGTCCCAGAGGGGTTGGGGTCATGGGGCTGATTTATTAAAAAAAACTAAGAACTACGTTGTCGATGGCAAACACCATCGCTATTCCCCGCGCGCACGTGCTTGTCCCATTAACCGCAAGTTTTTTTTATTTTTAATCAGCCCATGACCCCACCCCTCTGGCCCAGCCCCTAGGGGTCATATCAAAATCCGAAAGTGTGTGCATCTCCCATACATATATCTAGCTATGTCCGCAAAGTTTCAAGTTCCTATTTCAAACGGTGAAGGAGGAGTTACAGGGTAAGCAGACAGCGACGTAACCGGAAGACGTGACGGACGGACGGCGGAGCAATCACAATAATTCCCCGCTTTTCTTCGAAAAAGCGCGGGAATAAAAAACTAGGTTAATGGGACAAAGCAGTTGCGCGCGGAATATGCGATGGTGTGCCATCGACAACGTAGTTCTAGTTTATATAGTCATGATGATCACAATCTCCAAAGAACGTGGCAGGTTCTAAAAAAAAAAAAAAAGACAAGGTTGTGCATTGTGGCGAGTCCTTCCATTTTAAAAAGTTATAACATTTTGTTAACTCTCAGGAGTCGACCATTAACGTGTAGGCAAGGAGTCCATACCAAATTTGAGATCAGCGTTGAGTTTAGGTGGTTCGCCTTCTAATCAATGGTGATCAATGCAGGCAGCAGTTTTCTGTAGCTTGCTCGAGCCGCACTATGGTTGAACCAGTTTCAGGGTTCCAAGCCTGAGCACCATATTGGTAGTTGAGGGTATACCGAGCCTGGGAGGCTCTTGATTTTAACTTCCTTAGAGTAAGGAGACAAAATTCAGGCACAATAGGTCCAAGAGTGCGTCTGCCTTGTGTACAATCTTTGGCAGTGCTTGTTTCGCATCGAAGATCGTGCAACACCATCACGCCGGAGACACTCGTACTTTCCACTCGTGGAATTGCGTCACCGAATATCTCATCCTCGTGTAGACTGGTTTGCGATTCCTTCATCGTAGTTGGAGTACAGCACTTTCCCAGTAAAGCCAAAAAGCTACTACTTGGTAGACCAGTTCCGCGAGGTACACAGGTCTTCATGAATGACTGTAGCATCATCCCCTCTCCTCTTGTTTTAGTTCAGCAGTTGATAAGGTTCTGTCCGACGTGCAGCATTATACACAGCAGTGTTTTGGTGGGAAGGGGTAATGTTTTGAATTGAAGAAAAGGAAAGAAGAGAGAATTTTGGAGAGGGAATAGGTGTTGGGTGGAGACACAATAAGGGGGAATTGGTTGAGATTCGAATAAGAAGAGGGAGGAGCAAATGGAGGTGTCGCTGTATCACAACGTACATTGACATTAATACATATGTAGACTGTTCACTAATTCGATTTTGCTGTTGAATTGTACTTGCTTGCGGCCCTGAACCGTTGGTGCCATAAGACCTGTTTTTATGGTTTTGCAGCTTCTGGAGTTTTGATTGAAAAATTGTCCTTTCGGTATAGTCAACAATGATGGAAACGTTTTTGTTTGTAATAATTACTCTGACGAAGGTGGAAGGAGGTTGTGTTTTCACCCCTGCTTGGTCTGTTTAGTTACTTGGCAACACAAAAAAATTTTTTTTTTTGCCAAGTATGTTGGTTTGTAGCGTTTGTCCTGTCTGTCTGTTTCTCTGTTTGTCAAACGATTTTTGGCCACAGTTTTCAAGAATCGTTCCAAAAAATGTTGTGTATGTAGTTGACCGGCCAAGGACATCGCAACATTATTTTGGTGAAGATCCAAATCCAGATCAGGATCTGAGAATTTTAATAAAAGTGTTATTCTTTCACCATTTAAGAGATGGGGCCAAAAACCTCTGTCGCATATCTGCAAAAGTTTGTGGACGACTTGTGACAAAACGAGGTGGAAGAGTTGGTTCGGTGAACGAAGCAAGCCGATTTGATTTTGGTAGGTCCGCATTTGGATCCGACCTATCAGTGGGATACAAAATTTAATACTGTTCAGCCTAGGTGGCGGAGGTTGCACTCTACAAAGTGCCTGTTTCGTTCCGCGCCAAGTATCACTCTACGGTGATTTTTTGTTTTTTAATTACTTTGAAAAATCTTTGATTTCTTTGATTTTTGCAGTGCATTGCTCAGTCAATTTTGTTTGTCTGTTTGTGGGCAAGGATATCTCAAAAAGTTGTGGACGGGTTGAGGGTATGACAAGGAATAATTTAATTTGATTTTGGTGAAGATCCAAATTTGGATCTGGATATGAGATTTATTTAATTTTTTAAAGTGATTCTTTACCATTCCTCGCATCATATTGGGACCCATACTCTGTGCAGAGCGTTGGTGCTACTTAAGCAGTCTCCTTGGCTATTTGGGCACAATGCTGACGGGTCACCATTCCCGACACAGATACCAGCAAGCTGGTCTCATTTTTGCCGCCCTCGGAAGGATGACAGGGCTGAAGTCAACCCCACCTGGTATTAATTCAACAGTTTAAGCAAGATTTGAACTCGGACCCTGGGATTCCAAGCCCACCACTCTAACCATTAAGCCAACACAGGCCAATATTCTCACCATTGTGGGGCCAAGAATGGTATATAGCATGATATTTCAACAATGTAATTGGGCCCGATATGTTCTTCGTGGATCAGGGCATTATGTGGCGGAGGTAATGCGCTCTATTGAGTGCCCTTCTAGTTTGTTTTGTTTTTAGTTAGGGCCACTTGGCTGTGGCTGCATGGGTTTGGAGGGTAGAGTTGCAGCTGAAATGTGAATCCTTTCAGGTTCTCCTGAATGATTCATTCTTTTGTTTTTTTGCTTGTTTTCGGTTCGTTTTTGATGACTCAATGCCAGTACGGCACCTATTTGTTTTCCATTGATTTGAATTGCATTTATTTTAAATCCCAGTTACTAAATTCAATTGATAATAATTAAAAATGTCATCGGTCGGGATCAAGTGGGCCGATGAAAGCGGGACGTCTTGTACCCGGTCATCACTGCAGCAGTTATAAAGTGGCAATTCTAGTTCGTCTCTCTAGTTATGTAACACACCCAGTACACAAACTAACGCAACAACACACGGCAACAAAACAATCCTTGTGAGGTATCTGCATCTGTGATTGCTCTTTTTCTGTTGACCTTATTTTTCTTGTATGAAATGACAAATTGGGCTTTCTTTAGTCATAAAATGTGGGAATCCAAGAATGAATTAACATATTTGATCGAAGTGTTGTTTTATGTACCCTTAGCCATAAAGTGAATGGTTTAATGTGTGTCATTGAAGTTGTCACCCACAATGGATATTGAGACCAGCAGGTGTAGTGGTGTTTCGATTGGAGTGGTGTCAGATTCTGGAGCTTTGTGATTTTTTTTCACAAATTTTCTTTCTCTTCTTTTACTTTTCTTAGATGTGTACTCCTACAAAACACCCCTGCGCCCCTCAAATTTTCCAGATGCCATGGCTAATGTTTCGGCACCCGCCTAAAAGCCATCGGATTCGCAGGCCGGAGTCCAAGTTCTGTCCGCAATGGCTACACTACACCTCAGGAGTGTTTTCGGGCAGCCCTGGCTCCCTGCCGCTCCACAGCTTCCGGCAGGAAGCACCTGCGGAAGGCTTGGCCTGCCGCTGCACAGCCAGGCACGGCCTGCCTGTCACCCACGTGGCTCAGTCGGCGCTTTCGTCGAAGCGAGAAGATGAATGGAGTACATTGTCGCAGATTTGGGCACAGGGTTTGTGATGCGGGTGAGGGAATGAGGACAAGAGAGAAGCCAGAGGTGGTGGATAAAAACGTAAGTTGAAGGAGCAGAAGCACGGATTGGAAGATGACATGGCGGAAAGGAGGGAATGAAGCCACCGAGTCACATTTCTTGGTGACAATGTTTGTGGTATACCAAATTAAAGTTTAAGTGAATAGGAAATCCAAGTTGTTGGTGCGTGGGTCTATTGGAAACGAAGTTTGATGAAGGTTGGGTGGAATGGCGTGGGATAGCGAACTAGCATGTAACTCTATAGGGCAGAAGCTACCTAATACACTCAACCTGTGACATACATCCTGTTCAGGTAAATTGAGCCCGTCGTTTTGGGCACGGCATGGAATGAATCGTCTCCGAAGAGGAATTTTAAGTTTATTTTTTTGAATTTTTTTTTTTTCTTTTTTGCTGCAAGAAATGGCACTTCATATATATAATATACATATATATATATATTTCTTCTTTATATTCCTTTGCACCATGAGAGGTTCCCAGATTGTTAAGTGCTTGTTCTAAAGTTATCCATTACCGTACGCACCCCCTCAAGCATTGGTTGCATGTGAACTTGGTGATGGTTGGTTCCCATGACCCTTGTTTAATGACAGGCATTGTTAAAATCTCGACGTGGACAAAGCTTTCCTCCACGCCAATACTGTTAAACACGCCGTAAGATGCCCGTTGGGTTTTTTTGGTGGTGTTATTGTTGTTGTTACCGGTATCTGATTTGGATATACGACCATGCCATATCAAGGTCATTTTCACAAATACTTGTTCGCCCGCTGGGCATTTGACCTCAGAATTGTAGTATTTGGGAGACCTGTTATCCTGATGTTCAGGTTTTTTTTCCACTCTGGATGACAGACATCATTTTCTGACCACTTTTGTTGGTATGTCGAGCTTGAGCCGTTGCAAAATGAACATTTTTTTTTCTTTTTGTTATCTGCCTGGTCGATCAAACATGTCATTCAGGATTTGTGTAAGATGGTATGATAGTGTGTGTTTGTGGGGGGGAGGCATTTTCTCCTTTTTATAGTTGGAATTGATAGACTTTCTAATGTCTTTTTTGTGTGTGGTGTGTGTGTGTGGTGTGTTTTTGGAGAACGCCCACGCTCCCAACCCCCGCCCGCCCCCACACACACACACACGTTTTTGTCTCTTGCTGCGTGACTACAAGTTTGAGGATTCGCCCGTCCATCTCTCATCTTTTGCTTTTAAATAGTGCTGTCTCGTGTGTTCTGGCGCAGTCATTGTTGATTTTGTACAGATTAATATAAAAAAAAGGAAAACGTAATCAGACCTCTGTATTACACTATTTAAGAGCTCTTGTAAAGTTTTTATACAAAATTATTCTGGGCAGAGCAGCATTAACTATTGCCTTTTTGTGTTGTATTCTTTGAAACAACTGGTTTCCATATGATGTTATATTCATGGTAACACTAAGACAATGATTCTCAGATTTCTGGCGAAAATGATCAGTGCTGAGCCCGTCAGGCTTTTGGTAGCCCGGTTACCGTAATGCTATCTAGATTCGTTCTACTATGTCTTCAATGCTGTTACATTTATTTTTCTCTTGTCCCCCCCGCCTCCCCACACCACCCAAATATGTTTTTCTTGTTGTATGAAATGTAATGAAACTTACACCACTGCTATTTGTTAAGCATCTAGAGCATGTCACACCAGCGTTTTTTTATTTTTTATGTTTTTTTTTCCTTGCCTGATAATGAGGAATTGTTAATACATTCGTGGAATGATGTTAAGTTGGCGATGTTGGCTGATCCCTTACTGTATGTATCATTAAAAGATTTTGGATTTGCATATGCTGTGTTTTTCTCGTTGCTCATAAAGTAACATGACAATCTTTTTCTTTTTCTTTTCTTTTCTCTTTTTGTCCTCTTGAACTACACTCATCGTCATAAAAAGGAATTCGAGTAAATATAAAATATTTGAGGCCTAAGTTTTTATTTTATTTTTTTACAAGTATCTTATGATGCACGATGAAAAATTTATTCATTGTTTACAATATCGACATGGCGATAGCAGGATACTGTTAAACCTGGTGCTGGGACTCGGGTAGTAAAAACTCAGTTCGGATCTGGCTCATGAATTTTCGCCAACATTTGCTCGATCCGGATTAGCTCAGAACTCGATAAGTTTGGCATTTATCTTTTTAAAATTTATTTATTTATTCAGCTGAGGCGAGCGAAGCAAGGTCAAGGCTGTTTATTCCTGGTACGTGGATCACCCGCCAACCGTGCCTACAAGAAACAGCACTTTTTGAAATGCAGCCCGATTTTCCATCCAGCATCGATTATGTAACTTTTGGCTAAAAAAAAAAATAATTCCTCCACGAGTCGGGCGCTCCTCTGTTGAAAGTTTTGTCAATCGCTCAAGCGCTTTTGCGGAGAAAACAAACTTTAAAGCGAGTGCCTCGGCCGAAGTTCCAAACGAGGATTGGTTGTGGATCGCCATTCTTTTTGTTGTTGGTTTTTTGAAAATAATATACATGTAGGGCTCGTGGTAGAACTGGAATGAGCGTTTGTCAATTGATTCACAAGACCGGACGCCAACGCCTCGATCTAAGCTGCGTTTGACGAAGTAGCAGGCTGGCCACAGCACTGCTCCTGACAACATGATGTCGCCTACGCAGAAAAGCATAACGATGATTAGTTGACTTGTATAACTTTGATAGGCAAAGTTTATTTCTATTCGTTCATTCCACCAATGATTTTATAAACTAAAATGTCATATCATGATGCATATTTCCATGAGAAGTTTGCTGGACTTGCTGATTTCACGACGCTATCTGATAATGTTTTTTTGTACCGTTCTTTATAGCTTCTCAAGATGTGAAGTTTAATGAGAATGGTTCTGTGTTGGGTGTCTATTTTATGCTAGTAGTAAGTTCCTGGCACTTTATTTCATTGGTTGCTGTTTTACTTATGACTTATGACTTCTATCAAGAAAAAACAAATCCATGATTAAACGATCATCCTGAACGGCCCCCATGATCCACACTTCATCAGCGCTCTCAGTTTTTAATCATCATAAATGTTATCAGCAATGGCATCGAATTCATATTCGCAAGGACGATGACACCACTTTAATAAGCTCACACTAAACAACTTTGTCAGACACTGTCGATGAGCGTTCTCAGTCCTTGTCATCTCAAGTCGGGGCTTGTTTTTCACTTTACACTTGATATATCATCTCCATACAAGCGAATGAGCTGGGCAGTTGTACACTTCCACCTTTCACTCAACCATGCTTGAAAAATAGGAATGAGCAAGTTATTCAAATTTTCCGATTAACTTGATCACAAACAAACGATGGGGGTTTCCTGCTTTAAGCGCACGTCGTGTTTTTGTTCCAATGTCCCCTGCCCATGTCTGGTATGGCAGTGGCTACTGGAGCGAGATGCAGAAAGTGTTTCTGACGAACGTATTTGTTTAACTGTGTATTCCTGTGTTTAGAATGTTGTAAAAATCATGTACCTAGTCACATTCACCCTGAAGCTAGCGAAAATAGATACCGAAAAACCCTTCTCTACTTCCGCGACATGAGCAGTCAGCTTGTTATATATCAGGTCAGGTATGGAAATGTGCCAGAGCAGCGCGTCGGCTGCGTCCACTTTCCCGCCGGAACTCCAGGGGCCTCCGTCTGGCCTCCCCAGGCAAATGCCTGGCCCATCCCACATCTCCTTGAGATGCCGATTCAACCTGCTGCAACCACAAGGCACGTGGTCGGCCTATTGGCCTCTCACTCACGAGACTCCCTCGCTGGAGAGAATCTGGTGAGGCAGGACAGCGTCAGGAAACGACCACATGTCCACACAGCCGCAAGCTGACGCTCAACCATGACCTATGCAGGTAACAAAATCTCATTTGAGTCTCTCTAAGCAACCGCTGTGGACACAAAGTCCGACCCAGCGATAAGCCAAGGATTCTCCGACAGAGACCTGGTACCAAAGGAATTAAGTCTCCATCTCAGATCCTTGGTCAGAGTCCAAGTCACGCATACCATAGAGCAAACTGGAAGCACCAAGGACCTAAGATCGAACTTTCGTCCAGTCCGCACAGGTACCGGCAGCCCACAGCCCATTATCCAGTGAATCCATGACTCCCAGGCCCGACCCAGACGTCCTATTGACATCTGACTCGGCAGCTGGCAGAGACATGAATTCACTCCGCAAGGAAAGTGATTCTCACGACCTCAACATCCTCACCACAAATTAGGCACAGACAGGACAGCGGCATCAAGATGTAATTGAAAGCTGGATCTTAGTTTTGACCGCAGGAAACCCATAATCCAGCGGCTCAGACTCCTCATTCAAGCACGCCTAACAGGGCCCCCAAAGGATATTAAAGTCTCCGCAAAATGACTGCTCATCTGCAAAATCAAGGTCAGAGATCTTCACATTCCCAAAATGTACATTCCCTCCAGAGGGCAATCCGATTCACCGCGAATCAAACGCTTACGAGATCAACGTTAGGCTGGCAGCAAGCCCCTGCCGAACTCTCGTCTGCGTTTGGTGAGGACCCGAAGAGGCAAGGATACGGTCAAACATCGTTGACCTCTTTGGTGTAAAGCCTGACTGCTCTGACGCTGGTGTCAAGCAGAATGGTGGGCGAACCTTTCAATAATTATCCAAGCAAAAGACTTGCCCGGCACTGAGAGCAGCGTCTCCCTCGTAGTTGTTGCAGTCTTGGGCGATCACCTTTGTCCGTTTCCAGAGAGAGACAACAAGGCCCCTTTTCCAGTCAGTTGGGAGATGCTGTGTTCCAAGCAGAGCACAGAACTGCATGCACGACACGATGCAGCATTTCCACCAGCTTGAGAAGTTCAGCATGGATGCCACAGATCCTTGGAGCGTTACAACCATTCAACGTTCACCGGCAGCCTGTTGTTTCAGCAACGAAAGGTGGCCGACACAGTTTGATTGAGGTCACACACAGGGATTGTAACACCCCTGACGTCCAAGTCGACAGCTGGTGGATTCACCTGGTACAACCGCTCAAAGTAACTGGCCCAGCGGGCCTTCACTTCGGACTCCTCTTCAAGAGCCTACCACCCTCTGTCCAATGCATGTACACCGAGGGATTGGGCTTGGATTGAACCGCAATGCGCAAATTCCCCTGTAAGGCAGGACGAGAATCCTGACCACAGGTGATGCTCTCCCCCTCACAGATTCCCTCAACACATAGGCCTCCTTATCCACCTTAGCGGACGTACAGTTTTAACGCCTGCAGCTCCCTGAAGCAGCTCAGCTCTGCCATTCAGCCTGGCCTGCGACTCCTGGTAATGGTATCCAGTGTCCCTTTGAGAGACAAAATTCTTCTTTGCCCTAACCAGTTGAGTTCCAAAGACATCCACCGGCCAACATCAAGGACGTGGTTCTTGAAGGCACTCCACAACTCTTCAAGGCCTCCCAAAGCCCCAGACTCTCAAATATCACTCAGCCTGTTCACAAAACTCCTCAGCTACCCTCTCAACCTTGAGCTTGCCACATCCAGCCTAGGCTGGGATGGTACCCATTCTTCTGGATTTAAGGTGCACTTCAGATTTCCTACAGCAAAGCCGGTGGTCAGTATTAAGGAACTGAGCACTCCGGTAGAGACCCTGCAGTTCTGGATCATCCTCCAGCGACACATCCAAACAAGGACATGTCGATCTCTCTTTGCCAAACCGCCAGCGTTGGAATACCAGTCCAGCGCATGAGCTTGTGGGCGGCTGAAACCCATGAACGCGTCACCCTAAGTCCATGACTTCTTGCAAAGTCAAGGAACTAGTGGCTATTCTGGTTCATAGTTTCGACCCAGTGGGGAACCCACACACATTCTCATTTCAATGCATCAGTTCCAGTCGAAGGCATTGAAATCCCCAAGACTAGAAGTGTAATCTCGTCTGGGGCCACTGACAACACAGACCTCGAGCATGGGTAGAATGCGTCCTTCACGATGAAGATCACTCGCCTTTCAGTCCGGACATAAACAGAGACAGGGAATGACAACCCAAGGAGTGACGAATCCTTTAGTCTCATAAATACGCTCGTTGACCGGTGTTCCTCAATTTCATTGGAGTCAGCTTATTCGGACATAGTCTACAGCAACTCCTTGGGATGGTAACCTTCAGAGCGACCAGACCAATAGTAGGGTAACCACCCACCATGACTCGGCCGCAATCCTGTCTCCGAACCTCAGAGAGTGCTGCATCACCGATGTCCAAACGCTTGAGCTCAGTTGATAACAGAGACAGGTGATCAACCTCTCTTTGGGATAGGACATTCAGCCACCCACGACGGGGACCGCCTCAGGTTAACCGCAGGAGAACGCGTCTGGTGGAGACACCTCAGCACCACTCCGACACACTCTCGCAATCTGACCCGGGATGTTACCCCGTGGTTTTCCTCCTATCACACTCTCTGAGGTTCGGAGACAGGATTGCGGCGAGATCATGGTGGGTGGTTACACCTACTATTGGTCTGGTCGCTCTGAAGGTTACCATTCCCAAGGAGTTGCTGTAGCTGTGTCCGATAAGCTGACTCCAATGATAATTGAGGTAACACCGGTCAACGA
>CM068959.1:119864843-119878131 GCA_035128595.1 Eptatretus atami
GGTTGATCAGTGCCCCAGACGAGATACACTTCTAGTCTTGGGGGATTTCAATGCCTCGACTGGAACTGATGCATTGAAATGAGATGTGTGTTGGTCCCCATGGGTCAGGAACTATGAACCAGAATAGCACTAAGTTCCTTGACTTTGCAAGAAGTCATGGACTTAGGGTGACCGGTTCATGGTTTCAGCGCCCACAAGCTCATCGCTGGACTTGGTATTCAACGCTGGCGGTGTGCAAAGGAGATCGACCATGTCCTTGTTGATGGTCTGGAGGATGATCCAGAACTGCAGGGTCTACCGGAGTGCTCAGTTCCTTAATACTGACCACCGCTTGCTGTAGCAAATCTGAAGTTGCACCTTAAATCCAGAAGAATGGTACCATCCCAGCCTAGGCTGGATGTTGGCAAGCTCAAGGATGAGAGGGTAGCTGAGGAGTTTGTGAACAGGCTGAGTGGATATTTGAGGAGTCTGGGTCTTTGGGAGGTCCTGAAAGTTGTGGAGTGCCTTCAAGACCACCGTCCTTGATGTTGCGGTGGATGTCTTGGAACTCACTGTAGGGCAAAGAAAGTTTTGTCTCTCAAGGGACACTGGATACCATTGACCAGAGTCGCAGGGCCAGGCTGAATGGCAGAGCTGAGCTGTTCAGGGAGCTGAGGCGTAAAACTGTACGTGCGCTAAGGGTGGATAAGGAGGCCTATGTGTGAGGAATCTGTGAGGGGGTAGAGCATCACCTGTGGTCAAGGGATTCTCGTCCTGCTTACAGGGGAATTTGCGCATTGCGTTCATCCAAGCCCATCCCTCGGTGTACTGCAGTTGGAGCAGAGGGTGGTAGGCTCTTGACAGAGGAGTCCGAAGTGAAGGCCCGCTGGGCCAGTTACTTTGAGCGGTTGTACCAGGCTGATCCACCAGCTGTCGACTTGGACGTCAGGGTGTTACAATCCCTGTTGCTGACCCTCAATCAACTGTGGTCCACCTTCGTTGTGGAAACACAGGCTGCGGTGAACCGGTTGAAATGGTGTAACGCTCCAAGGATCTGTGGCATCCATGCTGAACTTCTCAAGGCTGGTGGAAATGCTGCACTCGTGTCGTTGCATGCAGTTCTGTGCTCTGCTTGGAACACAGGCATCATCCCAACTGACTGGAAAGGGGCCTTGTTGTCTCTCTCTGGAAACGGAAGGGTGATCGCCAAGACTGCAACAACTACCGAGGGAGACGCTGCTCTCAGTGCCGGGCAAGGTCTTTGCTTGGATAATTATTGATAGGGTTCGCCACCATCTGCTTGAGCACCAGCGTCCAGAGCAGTCAGGCTTTACACCAAAGAGGTCAACGATTGACCGTATCCTTGCTCTTCGGGTCCTCACCAAACGCAGACGAGAGTTTCGGCAGGGGCTGCTTGCAGCTAACGTTGATCTCTGTAAAGCGTTTGATTCGGTGAATCGGATGCCCTCTGGAGGGAATGTCATTTGGAATGTGAAGATCTCTGACCTTGATTTTGCAGATGATGCAGTCATCTTTGCGGAGACTTTAGATATCCTTTTGGGGCCCTGTAGGTGCTGAATGAGGAGTCTGAGCCGCTGGGATTATGGGTTTCCTGGGTCAAAACTAAGATCCAGGCTTTCAATTACATCTTGAATGCCGCTGTCCTGTCTGTGCCTATTTGGGTGAGGATGTTGAGGTCGTGGAGAGATTCACTTTCCTTGGGAGTGATATTCATGTCTCGCCAGCTGCGAGTCAGATGTCAATAGACGTCTGGGTCGGGCCTGGGGAGTCATGGATTCACTGGATAATGGGGTGGCGCTGCCGGTACTGTGCGGGAGACGAAAGTTCGAGTCTTCAGGTCCTTGGTGCTTCCAGTCTTGCTCTATGGATGCGTGACTTGGACTCTGACCAAGGATCTGAGATGGAGACTTAATTCCTTTGGTACCAGGTCTCTTCGGAGAATCCTTGGCTATCGCTGGTCGGACTTTGTGTCCAACGAGCGGTTGCTGAGAGAGACTCAAATGAGATTTGTTACCTGCATAGTCTGTGAGCGTCAGCTGCGGCTGTGTGGACATGTGGCTCGTTTTCCTGACGCTGATCCTGCTCACCAGATTCTCTCAGCGAGGGAGTCTCGTGAGTGGAGGCCAATAGGCCGACCACGTGCCTTGTGGTTGCAGCAGGTTGATCGGCATCTCAAGGAGATGGGGATGGGCCAGGCATTTGCCTGGGGGATGGCAGACGGAGGCCCTGGAGTTCCGGCGGAAAGTGGACGCAGCGACGCGCTGCTCTGGCACATGTTCCCATACCTGACCTGATATAAACAGTGACTGCTCATGTCGCGGAAGGTAGAGAAGGGTTTTTTCGGTATCTTATTTCGCTAGCTTTCAGTGGTGAATGTGACTAAGGTACATGATTTTAACAAGCATTTCTAAACACAGGAATACACAGTTAAACAAATACGTTCGTCAGGAACACTTTCTGCATCTCGCTCCAGTAGCCACTGCATACCAGAATGGCAGGGGACATTGGAACAAAAACACGACGTGCGCTTAAAGCAGGAAACCCCATCGTTTGTTTGTGATCAAGGTTAATCGGAAATATTTGAAGTAACTTGCTCATCCTATTTTTCAAGCATGGTTGAGTTGAAAGGTGAGTGTACAACTGCCAGCTCATTCGCTTGTATGGAGATGATATATCAAGTGTAAGTGAAAACGAAGCCCCGACTGAGATGACAGACTGAGAACTGCTCATCGTACAGTGTCCGTGACAAAGTTGTTAGTGTGAGCTTATTAAAGTGGTGTCATCGTCCTTGCGATGAAGTTCGATGCCATTGCTGATAACTATTATGATGATAAAACGTGAGAGCGCTGATGAAGTGTGGATCATGAGGGGCCGGTCAGGGATGATCGTTTAATCTGGATTTGTTTTTTCTTGATAGAAGTCATAATTCATTAAGTAAAACCAGCAACCAATGAAATAAAGTGCCAGAACTTACTACTAGCATAAAATAGACCACCAACACAGAACCATTCTCATTAAACTTCACATCTGAGAAGCTATAAAGAACGGTACAAAAACATTTATCAGATTAGCGTCGTGCAAATCAGCAAGTCCAGCAAACTTCATCATGGAAATATGCATGATATGACATTTTAGTTTATAAATCATTGTGGAATGAAACGAATAGAATAAACTTTGCACTATCAAAGTATCAAGTAACTAATTCATCGTTATGCTTTTCTGCGTAGGACATCATGTTGTCATGGAGCAGTGCTGTGGCCAGCTGTACTTGTCAACGCAGCTTAGATCGAGGCCGTGCGTCGTCTTGTGATCAATTTACAAAACGCTCGATTCCAGTTCTACCACGAGCCTATCATGTATATTAATTTTCAAAAACAACCAACAACAAAAAGAAATGGCATCCACAACCATCCTCGTTGTGGAACTTCGGCCGAGGCACTCGCTTTAAGTTTGTTTTCTCCGCAAGCGCTTGAGCGATTGACAAAACTTTCAACAGAGGAGCGCCGACTCGTGGAGAATTATTTTTTTTTTAGCCAAAGTTACATAATCGATGCTTGGATGGAAAATCTGGCTGGCATTTCAAAAAGTCTGTTTCTTGTAGGCACGGGTTGCAGGGTGATTCACGTACCAGGAATAAACAGCCTTGACCTTGCTTCGCTCGCCCTCAGCTGAATAAATAAATAAATTTTAAAAAGATAAAATGCCAAACTTATCGAGTTCTGAGCTAATCCGGGATCGAGCAAATGTTGGCCGAAATTCATGAGCCAGATCCGAACTGAGTTTTTACTACCGAGTCCCAGCACCAGGTTTAACATATCCTGCATATCTGCCATGTCGATATTGTAAACAATAGAATAATTTTTCATCGTGCATCATAAGATACTGTAAAAAAATTAAAATAAAAACTTAAGGCCTCAAATATTTTATTTACTCGAATTCCTTTTTATGACGATGAGTGTAGTTCAAGAGGACAAAAAAGAAAAGAAAAGAAAAGAAAAAGATTGTCATGTTACTTTATGAAGCAACGAGAAAACACAGCATGCAAATCCAAATATCTTTAATGATACATACAGTAGGGATGCAGCCAACATCGCCAACTTAACATCATTCCCAATTGTATTACAATTCCTCATATTCAGCAGGAAAAAAAACATAAAAAATAAAAAAACGCTGTGTGACATCTCTAGATGCTTAACCAAATAGCATGGTGTAAGTTTCATACATTTCATACATACAAGAAACATATTTGGGGTGTGGGGGGAGGGGGGGGGACAAGAGAAAAATAAATGTAACAGCACTGAAGACATGTAGAACGAATCTAAGATAGCTTACGGTAACCGGGCTACAAAGCCGACGGGCTCAGCACTGATCATTTCGCCAGAAATCTGAGAAATCATTGTCTTAGTGTTACCATGAAATAAACATCATATGGAAACAGTGTTCAAAGAATACAAGAACAAAAAGGCAATAGTTAATGCTGCTCTGCCCAGATAATTTTGTATAAAAACTTTACAAGAGCTCTTAAATAGTGTAATACAGAGGTCTGATACGTTTTCCTTTTTTTTATATATCTGTACAAAATCAACAATGACTGTCGACCAGAACACACTGGACAGCACTATTTAAAAGCAAAAGATGAGAGATGGGACGGGCGAATCCTCAAACGTAGTCACGCAGCAATGAGACAAAACGTGTGTGTGTGTGTGTGGGGGGGGCGGGGGTTGGGGAGGTGGGCGTTCTCCAAAACACACACACACCACCACACACACACAAAAAGACATTTAGAAAGTCTTCAATCCAACTATAAAAAGGGAAATGGCCTCCACCCCACAACACACACTATCATACCATCTACACACAATCCTGAATGACATGTTGATCGACAGGCAGATAACAAAAGAAAAAAAAATGTTCATTTTGCAACGGCTCAAGCTCGACATACCAACAAAATGGTCAGAAAAGATGTCTGTCATCCAGCTGGAAAAAAAACCTGAACATCAGGATAACAGTCTCCCAAATAACTACAATTCTGAGGTCAATGCCCGAGGGGCGAACAAGGTATTTGTGAAAATGACCTTTGATATGGCATGGTCGTATAGTCAAATCAGATACGGTAACAACAACAATAACACCACCAAAAAACCCAACGGGGCATCCGGCGTGTTTAACAGTATTGGCGTGGAGGAAAGCTTGTCCACGTCGAGATTTTAACAATGCCTGTCATTAAACAAAGGGTCATGGATAACCAACCATCACCAAGTTCACATGCGACACATGCTTGAGGGGGTGGTACGTAATGGATAACTTTTAGAACAAGCACTAACAATGGGAACTCTTCATGGTGCAAAGGAATATAAAGGAAGAATATATATATATATATGTATATATATATTATGAAGTGCCATTTCTGCATGCAAAAAAGAAAAAAAAATTCAAAAAATAAACCTTAAACCTCTTCTTGAGAACGATTCATTCCATGCCGTGCCCAAAACGAGGGCTCAATTTTACCTGAACAGGATGTATGTCACAGGTTGAGTGTATTAGGGTAGCTTCTGCCCTATAGGAGTTACATGCTAGTTCGCTATCCCAGCCATCCACCCAACCTTCATCAAACTTCGTTTCCAATAGACCCACGCACCAACAACTTGGATCCTATTCACTTAAACTTTAATTGGTATACACAAACATTGTCAGCCAAGAAATGTGACTCGGTGGCTTCATTCCCTCCTTTCCTGCATTCATCCTTCCATCCGTGCTTCTCTGCTTCCTTCAACTTACGTTTTTATCCACCACCTCTGGCTTCTCTGCTGTCCTCATCCCTCACCCGCATCACAAACCCTTGCCCAAATCTGCGACAATGTACTCCATTCATCTCTCGGCTTCGACGAAAGCGCCGACTGAGCCACGTGGGTGACAGCAGGCCGTGCCTGGCTGTGCAGCGCAGGCCAGCCTGCCGCAGGTGCTCCTGCCGGAGCTGTTGGAGGGGATGGGAGCCAGGCGCTGCCCGAACACTCCTGGAGGTGATTGTAGCCATTGCGACAGAACTTGGACTTCCAGCCTGCGAATCCGATGCTTTTAGGCGGGCGAACATAGCCATGGCATCTGGAAATTTGGAGGGGTCGCAGGGGTGTTTGTAGGAGTACACATCTAGAAAAAGAAAAGAAGAGGAAAAGAAAATTTGTGAAAAAAAATCACAAAGCTCCAGAATCTGACACCACTCCAATCGAACACCACTACACCTGCTGGTCTCAATATCCATGTGGGTGACAACTTCAATGACAACACAATTAAACCATTCACTTTAGGCTAAGGTAATAAATAAACAACTTCGATCAAATATGTTAATTCATTCTTTGGTATTCCCACATTTTATGACTAAAGAAAGCCAATTTGTCATTTCATACGAAGAAAAATAAGGTCAACAAGAAAAAGAGCAATCACAGATTGCAGAACCTCACAAGGATTTTTTTGTGCCGTTGTTGTTTGCGTAGTTTTGTGTACTGGTTGTTACATAACTAGTCAGAGACAGAACTAGAATTGCCACTTTATAACTGCTGGCAGTGATGACCGGGTACCAAGACGTCCCGCTTTCATCGGCCACTTGATCCCGACCGATGACATTTTTTAATTATTATCAATTGAATTTAGAATGGGATTAAAATAAATTCAATTCAAATCAAATGGAAAACCAAATAGTGCCGTACTGCATTGCAGTCATCAAAAGAACCGAAACAAGCAAAAACAAAAAGATGAAGTCATCAGGAGGAACCTGGATAGGATTCACATTTCAGCTGCAACTCTACCCTCAAACCCATGCAGGCACAGCCAAGTGAGCCTAACTAAAAACAAAACAAACTAGAAGGGCACTCAATAGAGCGCATACCTCCGCCACATAATGCCTGATCCACGAAGAACATACGGGCCCAATACATTGTTGAAATATCATCTATATACCATTCTTGGCCCCATCAATGGTGAAGAATATGCCTGGTGTTGGCTTAATGGTTAGAGTGGTGGGCTTGGAATCCCAGGGTCCCGAGTTCAAATCTTGCTTAGCTGTTGAATTAATACCAGGTGGGGTTGACTCAGCCTGTCATCCTTCCGAGGTCGGCAAAAATGAGTACCAGCTTGCTGGTATCCTGTGTCGGAATGGTGACCGTCCAGCATTGTGCCCAATAGCCAAGGAGACTGCTTAAGTAGCACCAACGCTCTGCACAGAGTATGGTCCCAATGGATGGATGGAATGGTAAAGAATCACTTTAAAAATTAAATAAATCTCATATCCAGATCCAAATTTGGATCTTCACCAAAATCAAATAAATTATTCCTTGTCATACCTCAACCCGTCCACAACTTTTTGAGATATCCTGCCACAAACAGACAAACAAAATTGACTGAGCAATGCACTGAAAAATCAAAGAAATCAAAGATTTTTCAAGTAATTAAAAACAAAAAATCACTCGTAGAGTGATACTTGGCGAAACGAAACAGCACTTTGTAGAGTGCATACCTCCGCTAGGCTGAACAGTTAAATTTGTATCCCACTGATAGGTCGGATCCAAATGCGGACCTTAACACAAATCAAATCGGCTTGTTCTCGTCACCGAACCAACTCTTCCACCTCGTTTTGTCACAAGTCGTCCACAACTTTTGCAGATATGCGACAGAGTTTTTGGCCCCATCTCTCAAATGGTGAAGAATAACACTTTTTAAAAATTCTCAGATCCTGATCTGGATTTGGATCTTCACCAAAATTAAGTGTTGCTGTCCTTGGCCGGTCAACTACATACACAACATTTTTTTGGAACGATTGCTTGAAAACTGTGGCCAAAAATCGTTTGACAAACAGAGAAACAGACAGACAGACAAACGCTACAAACCAACATACTTGGCAAAAATTTTTTGTGCCAAGTAACTAACAGACAGAGAGGGGTGAAAACACAACCTCCTTCACCTTCGGTGAGGTAATTATTACAAAAAACACGTTTCATCATTGTTGACTTATACCGAAAGGACAATTTGTTCAATCAAAACTCCAGAGCTGCAAACCATAAACAGGTCTTATGGCACCAACGGTCAGGGCCGCATAGCAAGTAACAGATTCAAACAGCAAAAATCGAATTAGTGACAGTCTACATATTATTAATGCAATGTACGTTGATACAGCGACACCTCCATTTGCTCCCTTCCTCTTCTTATTTCGAATCTCAACCTAATTCCCCCTTATGTGTCTCCACCCAACACCTATCCCTCTCATTCCTCTCTTCTTTCCTTTCTTCAATTCAAACATTACCCCTTCCCCCAAAACACTGCTGTGTATAATGCTGCACGTCGACAGGACCTTATCAACTGCTGAACTAAACAAGAGGAGAGGGGATGATGCTACACGTCATTCAGGAAGACCTGTGTACACTCGCGACTGGTCTACCAAGTAGTAGTTGTTGGCTTTTAACGTGGAAAAGTGTGCTACTCCAACTCGATGAAGAATCGCAACCAGATCTACACGAGGATGAGATATTCGGTGACGCCATTCCACGAGTGGAACAGTACGAGTGTCTCGGGCGTGATGGTGTTGCACGATCTTCGATGGAACAAGCACTGCCAGAAGATTGTACACAAGGCAGAGACGCACTCTTGGACTATTGTGCTGAATTTTGTCTCCTTACTCTAAGGAAGTTAAAATCAGAGCCTCCAGGCTCTGGTATACCCTCAACTACAATATGGTGCTCAGGCTTGGAACCCTGAAACTGGTTCAACCATAAGTGGGCTCGAGCAAGTACAGAAAACTGCTGCCTGCATTGATCACCATGATTAGAAGGCGAACCACCTAAACTTCAACGCTGATCTCAATTTGGTATGGGACTCCTTGCTACACGTTAATGGTCGACTCCTGAGAGTTAACAAATGTTATAACTTTTTAAAATGTTGAAGGACTCGCACAATGCACAACCTTGTCTTTTTTTTTTTTTTAGAACCTGCCACGTTCTTTGGGAGATGTGATCATCATACTATATAAACTAGAACTACGTTGTCGATGGCACACCATCGCATATTCCCGCGCGCACTGCTTTGTCCCATTAACGCTAGTTTTTTTATTCCCGCGCTTTCGAAGAAAAGCGGAATATTGTGATTGTCTCCGCCGTCCTCCGTACGTCTGTCCGTACGTCCGGCTGTCTGTCTTACCCTGTAACTCCTCCTTCACCGTTTGAAATAGGAACTTGAAACTTTGGGACATAGTAGATATATGTATGGGAAGTGCACAACTTTCGGATTTTTGATATGACCCCTAGGGGCTGGGCCAGAGGGGTGGGGTCATGGGGGCTATTAAAAAATAAAAAAAACTTGCGTTAATGGGACAAAGCAGTGCGCGCGGAATATGCGATGGTGTGCCATCGACAACGTAGTTCTAGTTTTTTTTTAATCAGCCCCCATGACCCCAACCCTCTGGACCGGCCCCTGGGGTCATATCAAAAATACGACAGTTTGTGCACTTCCCCATACATATCTACTATACTAAAAAAAAATAGTATGTTTGCATGTGTGTATGTTTGTTTGTGTGTTTGTCCTTTATAGGCTGCCGAACCGTTGGATGGAATGAGATGAAACTTGCATGAGTGATCCTTGGACGTGAGAACGGACATGGGGGTCAAGTTCAAGGTCAAAGGTCAAGGGTCAAGGTCACCGGGTAACTTCAATTCTCAATTTCATCCGATCGAGACGGGACCAACGCCATTCGACAGATAATCAAAATTAAATGACACAGTTCATTGACGACATTCACTTCCGACTTCCGTTTTCGAGTTCTGACGTCATAAATTGACTAAAACGTCAATTTTTCATGTTTGTTTGTCCTTTATAGACGGCCAAACCGTTGGATAGAACGAGATGAAACTTGGCATATGTGATCCTTGGGAACGGACATAAGGGGATACAAGGTCAAGGTCAAAGGTCACGGGGTCAAGGTCACCGGATAACGTCAATTTCTCAATTTCATCCGATCGAGACGGGACCAACGCATTCAACAGATAACTGTACCCGCCATGGGCGGGTACTTTGCTAGTATCTACTATGTCCCGAAGTTTCAAGTTCCTATTTCAAACGGTGTAGGAGGTTACAGGGTAAGACAGACGGACGTACGGACGTACGGATTACAGACGGACGGACGGCAGAGGCAATCACAATATTCCCGCGCTTTCAGGAATTGTGTGGTGTTGTGTGTGTGTTGTGTGTGTGTGTGTGTGTGTGTGTGTGTGTGTGTGTGTTGTGTTGTGCATATACACATCTGAAAATCATAGAACAAAAAAGAAAAAAAAAAAACAAAAAAACAAACCGAGCTGGTCTGATCTTCCAGCAAATTTTGCATATGTGTTGGTAGTACCCAGGATCAGGAAATGGGCACAACAACAACAACAAATCCATCCCTCACTGCAAAGGGTGGGGGTGGGAGGGACTTGCCAATGCTCCCTAAGGGAGTGGGTGTTTCTAGCAAGTTCAAATGATGTCATACTTGAAGCTGTAATTTATTCCTTCAAAATTTAATTCTTCCCAAGAATTGGGGATGTGAATCTACCATGCACAGCATGCGTTTCGCCTTCCAAGCGGTCACAAGTCGTTAGAATGATGCAAGCACATTCTGATTCCAGGATGATGTTAAAAAAAAATTAATAATAAATATATATATATATCTATCTTTAATTCCAGCAATCTGTGTGTGTGTGTCTGTCTGTCTGTCTGTCTGTCTGTCTGTCTGTCTGTCTGTCTGTCTGTCTGTCTGTCTGTCTGTCTGTGTGTCTGTATGTGTGTCTGTATGTGTGTCTGTATGTGTGTCTGTATGTGTGTCTGTATGCGACCGCAGTTTCTCGACGACCGCCGGTCCGATCGGATTGAAACTGCCAGGAATATTGCCGGGGCCCCGCGGATGTGCCTTTTCGAGGTTTGATATTAATCGGACGAGCAGTTCCCAAGTTACAGCCTTTATCTGTCAACCAATGACAAGACACGGTGCTATGACGTCACGAATGACGTCACAAATAATGTTTTTTTTTTTTTTTTGCACGATTGACTGTCCGATCTGATTGAAACTTGCCAGGAATATTGCTGGGGACCCACGGATGTGCCTTTTCAAGGTTTGATATTAATCGGATGAGCGGTTCCCAAGTTACGGCCATTTATCTGTCAACCAATGACAAGACACGGTGCTATGACATCACGAATGACATCACAATTAATGTTTAATTATTTATTTATTTGCACGATTGACGTCACAATTATTCTTCTTCTTCGTTTGGTATGACGTCACCATTGACGCTGGGGACAATTGACGCTGGGAAAATGTGCCTTTTCAAGGTTTGATATCGTTCTTCATCCGTTTCAGCTGTTTCCCAAGGTTGAAAGCTGTTTTTTCCCAGGTTTGAATTAATTGTTCAAATTATTAATTCATCCCAAGGTTTGGGGGGGGGCGAGAGAGAAGGGACGAGAGAGAGGGGGCGTCAATTCGAGAGAGGAGGGCGAGAGAGGGGGCGGGAGAGGGGCTGAGAGGGGCGTGAGAGGGGCGTGAGAGGGGGCGTGAGAGGGGGCGTTGAGAGGGGCGTGAGAGGGGCGTGAGAGGGGGCGTCAGAGGGGGCGTGAGAGGGGCGTGAGAGGGGCGTGAGAGGGGCGTGAGAGGGGGCGTGAGAGGGGGGCGTGAGAGGGGCGTGAGAGGGGCGTGAGAGGGCGGAGAGGGGCGTAGAGGTATGAGAGTGGGGGCGAGAAGAGGAGGGAGAGAGAGGAGGGGTGAGACTAGGGGGGAAGAGGGGATGAATGGGGGGAGAGGGAGGGGGCGTCACAATTCTTCTTCTTCGTTTGATATGACGTCACAATTGACGCTGGGGACCTGAGTATGTTTCCCAGGTGTTTCCCAAGTTATGGCCATTTATGATACGGTTGGTCCGATCTAATTGAAATAATGCCCCAATCCAGTCGTCGTTACGAGAGTGAAGGAACGAAGCTGCACCTAACGGGCACGCACCTACGGGCCCGCACTAGTATCTAAATGTATCATTAAAGCGAAATGAAAATGCAGATTAATGAGAGAGAGGGAGAGACAGAGAACAAAGGAAAAGTGTGACTCGGGGTGAACATGGCTGCGAGTTATCATCTTCAGTTTTAAACTCCAGATGTATTTTATGGGTTTTCCTTGATCCGCTTTCTTTTAATTTGTTCTTCACTTACACTGTAGGTCACTGATTCACATTATAACCATCCCAGTATAGTTTCTACAGTGAGCTGCTCAAGGAATTACATTGACAAGGAATTCATTCATGTGCCATGCTCTGCATACAAAGCGTCGCCTCTGCTGAAGTAATCCCGGACGAGTCGCCCCTCCAATGCCGGATACTCGACTGAAAGCCGCAGGATTTTGAGATTTGTTCAGGGTGCCTGCGATAGCTCACCTAATCTTCCTGAAGGAATTATGGGATGTTTCAACTCCACCAAAATAATAACGGCAAACAAGACCGTTTAATGTCCATCCGAGGGACGCCGCACCGTGTTGTCAGTTTGTAGCTGGGCTGAGATTCGAACCATGCTAGACGGCTCAAAGGTGACTGTACATACCTTTAAGCTATCTTGCCAGTCCTTGTTGTTTGATGTAAGGGAAAAAAATATAAAAATAATTAATTAAACAGCGTGCACTGCCAAGGAGCAACAAAAATGGGAAAGAATAACAGACGAGAGCCAATGTCATAAACGAGGCCTCCATATGACAGCAACCTGCAGATAAACTTTTCAGCCTCTTTGAATCAAAGAAAAACAAAAAGTTTCCAAAGCTAGTGACCTTGACAAACAGCAATCACGAAAGGATCTTCTTCTGTAAACCCAAGCACTGCAAAGAGATTTCAAAATCCTCTGATTTAACCTCCAAGGAACATCACCATTCATGAGAAAAAGAAGCTACAGTAGGCGAGGGTTGAGCGTGGAACTACGAAGCATGACAACTGACGGTTTGATTTTTGTGTTATTTTAACCCTGACACGCAACAGTGCTGACAATCTGCCAAACGAATGTTCCCGTCTCACGCACCATGCTCTACTGCCTCACTACAACTCTGTCATAACAACAACTGTTGCCACATAAACACCTGCCCTCGGGCCAAGGGCGCAGAGATATATCCACAAGCAAAATGGACACAGCGACATCATGGTCACGTGGTGCTGGCTCGTCGCCGCAGACATTTTCACGCTCCCGAGTCACACTTTCCTCGGTGTCACTTTTTCTTTCTTTTTTTTTTTTTTTTTTTTTTTTTTTTTTA
>CM068959.1:119903664-119917715 GCA_035128595.1 Eptatretus atami
CTCTTCAGGGTAAAAATCGCAGCAAGTGAAGGAGGAAGTGAAGGCGCGTGCTTTATACGCAGATCTCAATAAGGTAGACGCTGATCGGTTCAACCGTAATGACGTCACGGTTAATCCGAATGCCCATTGGTCAGCTCATCATCTCCACCTCGAGCTCCCATTGGCTGGAGCAGAGTTCGTCGATGATTGACGTTTGCAACCACATCCTGGAGAGACATGAGCATCGCTAATTCGCGCCAGTGCACACAGAGTTAGCGATAAGCCATTTATTAACAACTGCGGAACTTGTATGGACACCATATGCAGGGTGTTTGATGAAAATGGAAAGTGGTGTACCAGTCAAACTACAATGACAGATTAATTCACAGCGATCATTATTTGTCAAGCCCTGGTTTGGCTTATTGGTTAGGGTGGCGCTTTGGGATCCTCAGGGTCTGAGTTCAAGCCCCGTGGCCGCTGAATAATTACACCAGGAGGTTGACTCAGCCTGTCATCCTTCCGAGGTCGGAAATGAGTACCAGTGTACTGGTAAGGGGACCACTGCATCAGCGGATAGCCGGCCGTCCCAACCCAAGATGCAACAAAGCAGCTACAGGGCTGTACCGATAGAGAGAGGATTCATTTGTCAATGAGTAGGTTGCTCATTTTAAGCCAGTCTCATTCAACCAAAAAGGTCTTCCCTTGCCATGCGACCCCAACGCCCCCTCCCCTATCACGCACTCCAACCAACCCTCCCTTACCATGGACCCAACGCCCCCCTCCCCCTTATCACCACTCCACCACCCTCCCTTACCAAGTGCCCCTCTTTTACCGCGTGACCGCTCCCCCCCCCCCCCCCCCCCATCACCTTACCATGTGAGTTGGGTTGCTGCTGCCTGACATTTCTTTCCTGGAAAAAACGTACTCAGAGCAGTTCTGCAGCACGAGAGGAGAGAGAGAGGAATTATTACTACAAACAGCGAAACCCGTCACTTACATACGGGTACCATGAACACTTGTGGGTTAAGAAACGGGGCAATACTGATAGAGGGAGAGAGGGGGCAAACCATGGACACCCTCAAACTGCCAGTGTGCGCTGTGTAACAAGTGAAGGCCGTGCGGATGGCCGCAGCGGCCGTGAGCACGAAACTGATTGACAAAACAGTTTGTCGCTTCAAACTCTGTCCATGACGCCGGTTGGTAGGGAGAGGGAGAGGACATGACGGGGACCTGGAACAGGGGAGAGAGAGAGAGAGAGAGAGAAGAGGGGGGAGAGAGAGAGGGGAGCGTGTGGTTAGAGATAGAGAGAGAGAGGGGTGAGAGAGAGTTAGAGAGAGAGAGGGTGGTAGAGAGAGAGGTAGAGAGAGAGGTAGAGAGAGAGAGAGGGGGGTAGAGAGAGAGGTAGAGAGAGAGAGAGGGTAGAGAGAGAGAGAGGTGGTTAGAGAGAGAGAGAGAGGAGGGTAGAGAGAGAGGTTAGAGAAGAGAGAGGGGGTTAGAAGAGAGGTAGAGAGAGAGAGGGGGTAGAAGAGAGGTTAGAGAGAGAAAAGAGGGGTGGTAGAGAGAGAGGGTGGAGAGAGAGAGAGGGGGGGTAGAGAGAGAGAGAGGTAGAGGAGAGGGGGGTTTTTAGAGAGAGAGAGGGGGTAGAGAGAGAGGGTAGAGTAGAGGGTAGAGAGAGAGAGGTAGAGAGAGAGAGGGGGGGTTAGAGAGAGAGAGGGGGGGTGAAGAGAGAGTAGAGAGAGAGAGAGGGCTGGTAGAGGAAGAGCGAGAGAGAAGAGAGGGAGAGAGAGAGGTTAGTAGAGAGAGAGAGAGGGGGTAGAGAGAGAGGTAGAGACAGAGAGGGGGTAGAGAGAGAGGTAGAGAGAGAGAGAGAGGGGGTAGAGGAGAGAGGTAGAGAGAGAGAGAGGGTAGAGAGAGAGGTGAGAAGAAGGGGGGTAGAGAGGAGGTTTTAGAGAGAGAGGAGAGGGGGGTAGAGAGAGAGTAGGAGAGAGAGAGAGGGGTTAGAGAGAGAGGTGAGAGGGAGGGGGGTAGAAGAGAGAGGTAGAGAGAGAGAAGGGGGTAGAGAGAGAGTAGAGAGAGAGAGAGGGGGGTAGAGAGACGAGGTAAGAGAGAGAGGGTAGAGAGAGAGGTAGAGAAGAGAGAGCGGGGGTAGAGAGAGAGGTAAGAGAGGAGAGAGGGGGGTTAGAGAGAGAGTAGAGAGAGAGAGAGGGGGGGTAGAGAGAGAGGTTAGAGAGAAGAGAGGGGTAGAGAGAGAGAGAGGGGGGTAGAGAGAGAGAGAGAGAGGAGAGGTAGAAGAGAGAGAGAGAGAGAGAAGGACGAGGAGAGAGAGAGTTGGCGACGAAGGAGACGAGAGCAACGATGAATGTGAAGGGAGAGAAGAAGAACGACGGGGAAATTGGGATTGTGTGAGAGAACGAGGAAGGAAAAAAAAATTCGCGACGGATATAAAATCTGAATTATGAAGGAGGAAGAACGAGGGCACGAGCTGTGCCGTCGGTGTTGTTATGACGGCGCCGAGTCCGCGCGTCCGGGTGGAGCAGGAAGTTTAGTTATTCATTCATTCATTCTTCATTCATTTCATTCTTCCATCGTGCCAGCAATTCGATCGAACAACAAACACGAGGAATATTCTTTTAGATACCAAATATTCTCGAATCGAGTGTTATTTTTGCTCAAAAATTCATTTGATTGATTGCCGTGGACGATCGCACGGTTTATTCATTCCGCTTTCGTCCCCCCCCCGCCTTTGTGTCCAAACCACTGACTCGCGGCGTTTGTGCCGCTCGTTGGTCACGGTCGGGAGTTGCGAAGGCGCTGGCATCCGCCACGTCATGGTGGTCCGATTTCCAATCGGTGAATCTGAATTTATTTCTCCTTTTGGGGGAAACTTCAGGTTTTTATTCATCCTTTGACTTGTTGGATGAAGTTAGTAAAATGGGATCGGATTGAACCTCTATTCACTGGCACTAATTACCTAGATGACAGGTGAGGGGTAGGGTGCAAGGAAAATATGGGGGCGACGGAGACCTGTATCAACCAGGGCCTATGTATGGCAGGCGAGCAAAGGGATTGGACCTCTGTCAATTTTTCCAAACACCAGCATGAGGTGAGGCAACGCGGGCAGGAATTAGCTAATATTGTTGTGGGCGGACGTCGGCGGGCGAGCATGACCGCTAGGTGGAGCAGTAGGGTCGTCTGCCCACCGAAACATCCGGGAATTCTAGATCGTGTTCCGGAAGAACTCCGAAAGGCACGGTCCCTTACAGGACCTGTGAATCGCCAATAAGTATAGACCGCGTGGGATTTAGGGTATTGCCAACTTCAATTACCTAAAAACCCACGCCGGCAAGTACCGGTGGATTCACACCCTCGACGGAGCCGAGCGGGACGAGCCGTTACCGATGTCGAAACGTGCGAACCCGAGCGGATGGTTACAAGAACCCGTCGCGTCCAAATACACAAATTACCGTCTCCAATTTCCCAACACGCACCGGCTTAAGCCAATGAAAGAACACAGAAACGACGGGATGGACATTCAAACAAAGTGGAATTTATTTACAATTAATCGGGGAGGGGGAAGCACACAAAGGAGGCAGAGTTATCACGACTATAAGAAATGCAATGTACAATGAGCAGGAAAGCACTTACACAGTTGTTACTTAGAGACGGGCCAAGGACACACACACACACGCACACACAAATGCCAGAAAAGAGATTGACCGTCATCAGCTCGAGGGAAGACGGCTGGGGAGAGAGCTTAGCTTGGACCTGGTCACCTCGGGTGTGTTTCTCGACGATTTTGGGGTAACGGTGACTCGAACCCACAACACGAGGCCGCTCCAAACAACCAGGTACGGAAGGTAGCATCAGGCGTTGGCACGGCCCTCCGGCTCGCATGGCAGGCGACACGAGGTGATCTTCCCGAGTCGCGATGGTCGACCGGCCCGCACCATGCGCCAGACGAGATGCCTCAGATCCGCGCGATGCCAGTCGCCGCAGACCCGGACAGAGACGCACACTCGAGCAGAACTGGACCCGCACTGCGAGCAGACTGACGCGCACTCGAGCAGACTCGACGCAATCATTTTGTGCTCTCTTCTTTGTCGCTTTTGTTTTAGGGCCCGTCCGCTCCCGTGGCCTGCGTCCAATTGGGTCGACGGCATGTCGCGCTCCGCTTTGCCAAGACCCCTCGACTCATGGTTGTCGTCGCCCATTGGGCGGGAAAACGACGCATACCCTTATTTGGCACGCAGCTGGAAGCGAACGCTTTGTGACCATATATTGATGCGCAATCCACCACCAAAAACAACACCGCCTGAGGCATGGTATTTCGCGACACGCCCGCATTGCCAGCGAGCTTGCGAAGCAATGCCGAGCAGAGTGTTGTGTTGTTGTAGGTGATGTAAAATGAAAAATCCTATCGATTCAAAATAACTCCGCAGCGCACGTACATTTAATTCCCATTATACTAGAGACGGGGACCCTAACTAGAAACACCACTTACCGATTTAACTGAGCTATAAGGACCTGGCTGTTGTGTGCAGTAAGCTTCCAAATTCGTAAACCAATATAGCTGTCTACTCTTCGTGAAGACACTGTGGGACCTTCGACGTCACCAACTAATGTCGCAGACAGGATGCCAAGCTTAACGTCCATCGAGGGATTGCACACACAGTTATAATCACCCTATCTGTGAACACCGGGATGACAGTTTTTCGCTTGGTCGAGATTCAAACCCAGGTGAGACAACTTTAGAGGGGCGAGTCTGGCTGTCAAACAAAATTGAAAATCGTTCCAAACGAATCACTGTTTTTTAGTGATGTCATAAAGGACACAAACAACATGCACGAAAGAACGAATTTACCATGTCAAATAAGGTGGTGTAAAAGATCTGCAATCTATAAATCTAATATCAAATCATCACAAAAAAAAAAAAAAAAACAAAAAATCAACCGTGGGAAACTTCCAAAAGTTTGTTTGACAACTATTAAATCGTAATTTTATTTCAAATGAATTATATGCTGGCCATGTAGAATACAAAACGCCTTGTTGCCACTTTTCAAAAACCGTTCGTTTAACAGTAGTTGAACAAATATTGCATTTTATAGCAATCTCGAACATCAAATTTGGTTCTCGCAGACCCCACATTGGTCTTTTATCCTTCAAATTGTGCAGCGTAAGTGTTCTTTGAACTCTCTTGCAGTGCTATTTTTATTATTATTATATTATTATTAGCCCGCCCCATGCAGCGCGGAGACACGGTTGTGCATCACTCCTGTGTGTATGTCTGTGCCATAACTTTTACCATTTGAGCTTTGTTATGAAATTTTGAACAAAGTTTATTTATGAGAATGTGAAAGACAAATTAAGAATTTGATTTTAAAAAAGTCAAAGGTACAGTTTATAAGAAGAGGGAGAAGTCGAATCAAAGTGGACGGGATGCATTTTGCAGATGCTTTCAAGTTGTTCCCTCCACCACCCGAAGGTGAAGGAGGTTGATGTTTTCCCCCTCTTTGTCTGTTGGTTTGTTACAGGTATTTCAAAAAGTTGTGGGAACGATCCGGATGAATTGGTGACAGTTCGGTTGTTGTGACAAGGGACGAAATTGATTAGATTTTAGTGAAGATCCGGATCCGGATCTGACTACTAGAATTTTAAAAGTGATTCTTCACCATGAGAGATATTCCAAAACGATTGAGTGGTGTATACTGATATTTCAAAAAATGTATTGGGCCCGAATTATGTTCTCATGGATCGGCTTCTTACGTGGCGGGGGTTTGCGCTCCACCGAGTTGCCCTTCTCGTATTATACCATTTACCTATTATTTGTGTTCTAATAATTTGAGGGTGAAAATCTAACTTGATGACATAGAGGCTGGAGTCAGGACTTGCAGGAAGTGTCATCAACAACCTAAGGGAATGTGAACGATACAACTCTTGTTTGCAGAAAGTAAAGAGGAGTCGATTAAACTTGTTGCAGAGAGTGAAGAGGAAAGGTGAAAACAGCTGGTCTTATTTAACCTTAAAAAAAAAGACTAAAATATTGTCAAATGGAATGTCAATGTGTTCGTTTGTGAGACGATCATGTGGAATAGTGGCAAAAGTTTCATATTGTCTAGTAGTCACGGTGAAGCAGAATTCATTAGACAGTTAACGTTGGGGATAACAGCAATGTCAGGCTGACAAAAGAGTAACAGCACAAACAAGATGCAGGCTGGTGATACTCTGTATTTCAGTTTTTATGTAGTGGCTGTGAGTCATGGACCATGAAAATAAAGAAAGGAAGGAGATTGACAGATTTGAAACGCGGTGTGGGAGATGAAGTTAAAATTCCATGGACGCAAGAACACAACAAATCATTGCTTTGAAGAAACTAGAAGGCACTCGCGAGCACATATCTCCGCCACGTAATGCCTTGATGCACGAAACACATTTGCGGCCCAAAAAATTTTTCAACTTTCGAGCGAAACAGTACTATATCGTTTTTTCGCCATATCTCTCAATGGTGAAGAATCACTTTTAAAAAAATCAAAATAATTCTCGTATCCGGATCCTTGATTTGGATCTTCACAAAATTGAATCAAAATCTTCCTTGTCAATACCCACGGTCCACCACAGTTTCATCCGAATCGTTTTACAACTTTTTGAGATATCCTGCTATATATCGTTTTTTGGTCCGATCTCTTCAATGGTGAAGAATCACTTAAAAAATTCCAGTGGTGGATCCGGCATCTCAGCAAAATCTAATCAGTTCTGCTTTCTCACACACCGAAACCTGCCCACCAAATTTCATCCGGAATCTGTCCGCAACATTTTTGAGATATTCCTGCAAGCGACAAACAAACAGACCGAAAGGGTTGAAACATTAACCTCCTTCACCTTCGTGGCCAGAGAAAAATATTTTAAAAATAAAAATAAAAAATCAGGCAGGCATTGCGGATACATCATTCAATGCGGTTAAGACTTATTTTAAACCACCTTTATAGCCAAGGATAATCGTGGCCGATCTAGCAGCCTACCTAGAAGCCCAGCAAGTCGAGCAGCTCGGATGCGTTAGTCTGTTCAAGGTCAGGTCAGGTATGGAGCATGTGCCAGAACAGCGCGTCGCTGCGTCCACTTTTTCACCGGTACTCCAGGGGCTCCGTCTTGGCATTCCCCAGGCAGATGTTAGTCTGTGGTGGATGAAATAAGCACAGAATTGCCTTCAAAAACATGGGGTTTCCTCCAGTCCTTTCGTTTGTGTTTTAACAACATTGAGTGACCATTTTACAAGGAATAACAAGGAAAATCCAACACAGGTGGAGGCCATTCAGCCCTTCGTGCCTGTGCGAATTTTAAAAGGTTATCATCGGTTGCACAGGATTGGAATGAATGCTTTCTGGTTGTAATAATTTTTATTCTAATAGGTGTGCCCCAGAAACGCCATGGTGAGCTTTTACACACCTTAGCACGGAGTTTCGGGTCCAAGGTGGAAAACCCCCTTAGGGAGGGGTGACAAAAAGAAAAAAGTCCAACAACCTCTGTCGTGTGAACCCCTAGTCCCCAGCAAATTTTGTTTGAGTTGAATTAGGTAATGATGAAAGTCACGTCAGAAAACACTAAATTGCGTATTTTAATATGATATCCATTATGTATGATTTGTTCCTCTGTAATATAACGGCATTTTGAGCAAGTTGTTGGCATGTTTCACGTTTCATCTGACTGTCGGCGTGGTTCAGCTCACCAAGTGTCTGTACAATCGTCACTCTGGGTGCCAGGATGAAAACCCTTTCAGTCGGGAGGTCACCCCGTTGGGTTTTGGTATTGTGTAGGCGATGGTGCACCACCGTCTATTGATGGGAAACGGTGGGGACACCACTGTCTGTTTAAAGGAAATTGTGGGGACACCACCACCTGACTGTGAGGGGAGTTCGTGATCGTCCGCTGCTGTTGAGACCCAGGGGGACAACCCCTGCAGCAGGCCTGAAGCAGACTGACAGTGGGACATCACTCCTCTGGCCTTGGTCGCCAAAAGCAAAGAAGCCGCCTCGACTCTTCTCAGGGAGACCTAGAAGCTGGGTCAGGTTCCATGGTTACTTACTTGGTTAATTGCAAAGTAGTGAAGACAACAAAGTCAATTGCGAACGAGAACGACACTCTTCGATGTCGACAGAATGCCTCCCCCACATTATTACTCATTATACTACTTGTACCAGTTTGATTTAAATCTCCACAAAATAGCCCATAATGAAAGGTGAAAACATGTTTTAGAATTGTTACAAGTTAATAAAAAGTAAAAGCTGAAATGTTCATGTTTTTGCTATGACCCTTATGCGATGCAAGTTGAGCTTGCATTCCAATATTATTCAAAACCCATTTGCTATGACACTTCCAATTGAGCTCTTTCCTTTGATCATCTTTGATCACTCCAATTTCCTTTTGATCATCCTTGAAATGGTCCTAAACTTGATCCCAGTGTCCACCTTTGGCCAAACAATGATCGGGACATGATTTAGAAAGAAACACACCATTCTTATATAGGTCCCCATTGAGTGCATGTCGAGCAGAAACTACCATGGAGTCCAAGGAACTGACCGTAGAACTCGAAATGATTTGTGAGGAGGCCATAGATCTGGGGAGTGAATAAAACAATTTCTAGAGTGTTGAGAGTTCCCAAAGAGCACAGTGAGCTCCATCATTAGGAAATGGGAAGAATATGGATGAATCAAACTCTTCCTGAGCTGGCTGTCTGACCAAACTGAGGAACCGGGCAAGAAGACCTTGATCAGGGAGTGACCAAGCACCCAATGACACTCTGATAGAACTAGAGTTCCTTTGCTGAGATGGGAAAACTCCAGAAGAACAAGTTCAACAGCACTTTCAAAATCTTAGGCTTTGAGAAAAAAGGCAAAAATCAGGCTTGAGAAATCTAAACTTGAGAATGGGCCAGACAGAGCCACCTGAGAAAAAGGTACCATTGACAGCATGCCTGGAGTTTGCAAAAAGGCGCTGTGAAAGACTCGAGAATAGGACTGATGCAAAATATTCTGTGTTTGATGAGACAAAATTGAACTCATTGGCAGAATGCAAAGCACTACATTTGGCATAAAACGAGCACAGCCCTCACCATATAATGCCAGTTCCAACCGTGAAGATGGTGGTGGCAGTGTCATGCTAGGGGATGCCTTTTTAGTGGCAGGACTGGGAGACTTGTAAGGATAGAGGAACAATGAATGCAGCCAAATAGCCCGGCAAATCCATGAGGAAACTGCTCAGAGTGCCAAAAAGACTTAGATGCGGAGAAATTTATGGTTCCAACGGAACAATTACCCAATAATTGCAGCCAAAGCCACACGTGGACGCTTCAGAACAAGGACGTGAAAGTCCTTGAGTGGCCCAGCCAAAGCCGAAACTTGATCCCATTGATAGATTATCTGTGAAAGACTTAAAGATTTGCTGTTCACCGACGCTTCCCATCCATTTGACAGAGCTTGGCAAATCTGCAAGGTAAAGAATGGAGAGAAAATCCCCAAATCCAGAATGTGTAAAGCGGATACAGACCTACCCAACAAGACTCGAAGCGTTAATCGCTGCCAAAGGTACTTACTTGGTAAAGTATTGACTCAGGGGGTTGCAAGACTTATTGACCGCCAACAATTTCAGATTGTCATTTTTAATGAATTTGGAAAAATTGTAAAAACATGTCTTTCATTTTTGTCATTGTAGCGGTATTTGGTCTAGTCGATTCAATGACACAAAACATTGTCAATTTTTATCCATATATCCATTTATAACAAAAAAACATGTGAAAAGAAATCAAGGGGCGTAATATAATTTCTGAAGGCACTGTATGTAACTTGCACCAAGTTTTGGTCAAAAATCCCATCACTGCTTCACAAATAGCGAGGTAACAGAATTTTATTTCCCTAATTGGAACTCTGACCTTTAACCTTTTGACCCCATAATCTAATGAGTTCATCTTTGCATTATTATACATACTTGTACCAAGTTTGACTTAAATCCCTTCAGCCGCCTAAAGTTATGCGGTAAGGAAAACCTATTCAACAGCGGACGCACGACAAACCGAAAAATAATGCTCTGCCGACTTGTCGCTGGAGGCATAAACAACTGGTAATTGTGAGGAAAAACATAAAAAAAGAAAAACCACAATTTAGGTTAACCTCAGCATGTCAAGACAAATTTATAACTCAAAAGGTCAAGATTGAGCCAAGAGCATTATTTTTATGAATTTTTTTCCCAAAAGACTGGGAGGCAAGGTTACAGTCATAAACGACGATTCTGAAATTATAAGTGTCCTGGGCACCATCGTCATTAACTATCGTTAATAATTAGTCCATGACATCCAGTGAGTTGCATTGTGTAGCTATAATAATGTGCTCCGGTGACTTCGTCGGGAAGGGATAAAGATATTTGTTGCGGCCACGGGTTCTGAGACACAGCTTGTCGCGCAGGGGATTAATCCCCGGTTGTCCTCGTAAGAAGCCGGACTTGGGCCACGCCTACAATTAACGTTGGGTGGGTTCGGTGGGAGTTAGTTTTTAGAACCACAAACGCCACCCAGTCAACCACGAGTTCCAGTGTCCACGTTCTAATTATTCCGTTTAAACTAGAGTACGTGGTTACCTGAGCGGGGGCGTGCCCTCGGCAAAGCCACCAATGTTCTCGATTAGATTTTTTAATTAGGGCGGCCGAGCGTTTTTAACGCTGGTGCGTGCCGGACTATTTTTGGTCAATCTTGTGGGAATTACCTCCCAGTCTATCTAGGTTCAGACAATGCTAGACCAATGGAAGAAAGGACAAAACAGGGGACAGGGTTTGGAATCGGTATAAATGATTTATAATAAGAAAATAAGTAAATAAAAAGAACTTTTATTTTCTGATAAATAAATTTGATTAATTTCAAAGCAAAATCAATCAAAATGCCAAGAAAGAGACAAGAGCAGATGTTTATCGGTTGACTAGCAGCTTAAACACAGAAAGGGGCTACCCAGCAGTCATCGGGGGGGGGGGGAAGAGTCGTCTTGCTCACCAGAAGTAGTCGTTCCGTGAAGTGAAAACGCTCCTGAAAGTGTGCTCGCCAGCACCCTCCTTGTCGTTTGCACCTTCTTGCGAACAGCCTTGAATGCCAGTCGACATCGGTTGAGGGCACCGACATCGTCTGTCACGGGGTTAGACCCTGGTGCTGCGAACACGGGCAGCCTCCTCACACTTCACGAAACTGTGACGTCCAGTTGACCCACACGGTACATCGGATGACTGACCCCACGCCTCACCGTTGGTGGACCGACCCGTGCTCACTCGTTTGTCGGCACTGCTTCTCAACACCCCACGCGCACCACACGCTCGCTTGCTCAAGCCACTGATGGAGGACGAATGTCTCGTTTTGGCGCTGGTCAGGACACCCACACGCGCCACCACATGCTCGCTTGCTTCACTGCGGGCTTGCACGCTTCTCCTCCTTTTCCTCTCTGGCTTTCTTTCCTCTTTTTCTTCTCTGCCTCTCTTCACTTCTCTTCGCCCTTTCCCCCCACTTCTCTCTCAGCTTCTCTCGCCCAGAATGGATCTCCAATTCGTTTTGTATATTCCGGCCTTCTCGGCGGGCGCAGAGCCGCCCCAAGTCACCCGGCCCACTTGCGCCAGTTACCATGACGAAACCTGTCGCTCTTCAAAAAAGGCAGGGGTCGGCGCGTCGGGGAAAACATTGCATAAACATTGCTGAGAAAAAATAAGGCGGGCGTCAGAGCTCGCGAAAAGAATGTGTGTAAAACGTCTGTCGTAAAGAAAAAGTTCCATAAGAGAGGGGATTTATTCTTCCCTTCTTAATGCATTCACATTTAAAATCCTTAGAATGGGGATGGGGCTACGAACATTGGCATTTAGGAAATAAACTGTCTGAGGACCTGGTGTGTGGATGCATTCATCAGACCGGCTTCGGAAATCCGTAACACTATTATATTATTGTATATTGTTACGGTTTCTCGGAACCACATGCATACAACATACAGTTGTCCCGAGTCAGTTATTTCTTAATATACGTGTAGTTAGGTCCCTTACTTGTCTAGTGGGAACGAAGACCGGAGTGGTTACGAATGGGCTATGTTAGGATTAATAAATATTTTTCCCCTTTATTTTTATTTCCCCTTTTATTTGATCCACGATACCTTATCTCGCCTGCTTACCCTCGTTCGTCTCCTGAGCCAAATCCCGACAGGCACTTTGGCTGGACAAGGTTTTCTACCCGCTGGTCTCAGAGGACTCGTTTTTCTGAGGCAGAATCCCGAATTCGTTTAATAGCTGCCGCCACATTCACCTTCCAAACCCAGACACGGTGGTGTTGGGCAGTCCTTACCAGTGTCTGGCCGAAACCCGCCAGAAAGGCGGACCACATGAAGGCCCGGTCCAACGGGACGGACAATGACTCGGCTTCCCATGGCTCCACCCGAACTCGTTGATCTATTAAAGTATGTGCAATCCTTCAGAGTTTAGAGTGGGATGCGAAGGAAGGTTGTCGTTGGATTGAAAGGTCGCGGTTGGTTTTTGAAAGGGAGAAGTCGGAGTTTGGTGGCATGCGAAGGACCCGACCATGCCGTGCTAATCTGTCTGCCCACCTGCTCATCTCTCGCCCCCTTTGGACTCCACCAGACACGATTACCACATGTGCGCTGTGGACTGAACTGCACAGCTTTTGTCGGGGTGCCGCACACGGAAGCACCGCTTCCCTCGAAACGCTCAGGTACCAAAAAACTGTGACCTCAACTCCTTCCCTTCCTGGCTGCAAAAGGTCCCTTTTTTCATTGGGTTTATTTTGGTCTGAGTGTGTGTCTGAGATGTGTTGGTGCCTGTCGTTTAGATAATGCCTGTGTAAGATCTTTATTGTTGTGATTGTTGCTTTTATTATTTCTCGTGTCAAGTCTGCACTGTTGTCCGCTTTTTGTAGTTGCTTGTAAAATTGCCCCGCACCACAACCTCCTCATCTTTTCTCCTGCGTAACATACCGGAATAATTTCCTGTTGCCACATGCTTTTCCTCGCTTTATTGTAAATAAATAATTGATAGAAAAGTTCCCAGCTCTCTTTGTCTTTTCCTCCATTTGGTCCCAGCATGGTTCGGATCTGAGTTTAGCCGGGTTCTTTATTTCCCGATAATCCGTTCCTTCTCGCCGGTAAACGTCCTGGCAGTGCCGCTCGGACTCATCCGATCGGAAAGTGTAGTCGGTAGGTGGTAGAGTGATCCGGTTCGGCAAAGGCGTTACGATGGGCGTGGTTTCCCCCGTTGTTGAAAACCGCGTGGTTTTAGGTAACTTGTTTTCTTGACTGGGGACCCTACACCAACGCGGTGAGGTATTGGCGTCCACGGTCGGTTAAGCACCGCCGCGTCACAGATTATCGTTGAGCCGACGGCTTACAATTCCAGGGAGTCTGGTGGAATCGACTTAGTTCCCCAACCTAGTGTCGTTTCTCCGCCAGACCCCGCCGTTAATATAATAATAATAATATATATTATTATATATAATATATATTATATATATATATATATATATATGTGGATACAAAACAAACAGACATAATAGTGACCGAAGCTTTTCGTGCGCACGCTTCAGGGTAAAAAATCGCAGCAAGTGAAGGAGGAAGTGAAGGCGCGTGCTTATACGCAGATCTCAATAGGTAGACGCTGCATCGGTTTCAACCGAATGACGTTTCACGGTTAATCCGAATGCCCATTGTCACTCATCATCTCCACCTCGAGCTCCATGGCTGGAAGCAGAGTTCGTTCGATGAGACGTTTGCACCACATCCTGGAGAGAGAGGGGATGGGTTCCCAAAGGTCCATTCACCATTTGTTACCGTACTCCCTTGATCTTTCCTGCCTGAAAGAGACACAGAGATCGTAACAAATTCCTTTTGACGAATAATATTGGATCGGTGTAAGGATTGAAGGTTGCTTCAACATACGTAATGACGAAGCCCGACCTCGGCTCAATATCCTGAAATATCTGATTGTACTGGTCTGCACAGATAGGTGGGGATGGCAACCCAGGTGCTGTGCCAATGGCAGATGGAAGCAGGTACAAGTGG
>CM068959.1:119917740-119932464 GCA_035128595.1 Eptatretus atami
GGCCGGTGGTTGCTGGATATTTCTACATGCTCGCACTGGTTGTGTTCTAACCCTCACAATCTTTCTTCAATTCGCCAAGGGGATGTGCTGTTTGATCCGATCAACCAATCTTACTGTTGTGCGGTCCACTTAGTGTTTGTATCCCATGGCCCACTTAATCTTAGTGTTTGTATCCATATTAACGTTCTGTAGTACCAAACATCTGAATATTTATTTATCTTTTGGGACGTTTCGTTTCGACGTTTTTTTTTAATTGTTATTAAAAATTTTTTTGCCTAAAACACTCATCGGGGCTCAAACATGAACCTCTGAGAGTCATCTCCAGAACGCGACTAGCTCAGAGTCGATTGATGAGACGTCGCGCGCCGTATAAAGTACGTACAAATGCATTGTGCACATGTGTTTCATGAGCATCGCTAATTCGCGCCAGTGCACACAGAGTTAGCGATAAGCCATTTATTAACAACTGCGGAACTTGTATGGACACCATATGCAGGGTGTTTGATGAAAATGGAAAGTGGTGTACCAGTCAAACTACAATGACAGATTAATTCACAGCGATCATTATTTGTCAAGCCCTGGTTTGGCTTATTGGTTAGGGTGGCGCTTTGGGATCCTCAGGGTCTGAGTTCAAGCCCCGTGGCCGCTGAATAATTACACCAGGAGGTTGACTCAGCCTGTCATCCTTCCGAGGTCGGAAATGAGTACCAGTGTACTGGTAAGGGGACCACTGCATCAGCGGATAGCCGGCCGTCCCAACCCAAGATGCAACAAAGCAGCTACAGGGCTGTACCGATAGAGAGAGGATTCATTTGTCAATGAGTAGGTTGCTCATTTTAAGCCAGTCTCATTCAACCAAAAAGGTCTTCCCTTGCCATGCGACCCCAACGCCCCCTCCCCTATCACGCACTCCAACCAACCCTCCCTTACCATGGACCCAACGCCCCCCTCCCCCTTATCACCACTCCACCACCCTCCCTTACCAAGTGCCCCTCTTTTACCGCGTGACCGCTCCCCCCCCCCCCCCCCCCCATCACCTTACCATGTGAGTTGGGTTGCTGCTGCCTGACATTTCTTTCCTGGAAAAAACGTACTCAGAGCAGTTCTGCAGCACGAGAGGAGAGAGAGAGGAATTATTACTACAAACAGCGAAACCCGTCACTTACATACGGGTACCATGAACACTTGTGGGTTAAGAAACGGGGCAATACTGATAGAGGGAGAGAGGGGGCAAACCATGGACACCCTCAAACTGCCAGTGTGCGCTGTGTAACAAGTGAAGGCCGTGCGGATGGCCGCAGCGGCCGTGAGCACGAAACTGATTGACAAAACAGTTTGTCGCTTCAAACTCTGTCCATGACGCCGGTTGGTAGGGAGAGGGAGAGGACATGACGGGGACCTGGAACAGGGGAGAGAGAGAGAGAGAGAGAGAAGAGGGGGGAGAGAGAGAGGGGAGCGTGTGGTTAGAGATAGAGAGAGAGAGGGGTGAGAGAGAGTTAGAGAGAGAGAGGGTGGTAGAGAGAGAGGTAGAGAGAGAGGTAGAGAGAGAGAGAGGGGGGTAGAGAGAGAGGTAGAGAGAGAGAGAGGGTAGAGAGAGAGAGAGGTGGTTAGAGAGAGAGAGAGAGGAGGGTAGAGAGAGAGGTTAGAGAAGAGAGAGGGGGTTAGAAGAGAGGTAGAGAGAGAGAGGGGGTAGAAGAGAGGTTAGAGAGAGAAAAGAGGGGTGGTAGAGAGAGAGGGTGGAGAGAGAGAGAGGGGGGGTAGAGAGAGAGAGAGGTAGAGGAGAGGGGGGTTTTTAGAGAGAGAGAGGGGGTAGAGAGAGAGGGTAGAGTAGAGGGTAGAGAGAGAGAGGTAGAGAGAGAGAGGGGGGGTTAGAGAGAGAGAGGGGGGGTGAAGAGAGAGTAGAGAGAGAGAGAGGGCTGGTAGAGGAAGAGCGAGAGAGAAGAGAGGGAGAGAGAGAGGTTAGTAGAGAGAGAGAGAGGGGGTAGAGAGAGAGGTAGAGACAGAGAGGGGGTAGAGAGAGAGGTAGAGAGAGAGAGAGAGGGGGTAGAGGAGAGAGGTAGAGAGAGAGAGAGGGTAGAGAGAGAGGTGAGAAGAAGGGGGGTAGAGAGGAGGTTTTAGAGAGAGAGGAGAGGGGGGTAGAGAGAGAGTAGGAGAGAGAGAGAGGGGTTAGAGAGAGAGGTGAGAGGGAGGGGGGTAGAAGAGAGAGGTAGAGAGAGAGAAGGGGGTAGAGAGAGAGTAGAGAGAGAGAGAGGGGGGTAGAGAGACGAGGTAAGAGAGAGAGGGTAGAGAGAGAGGTAGAGAAGAGAGAGCGGGGGTAGAGAGAGAGGTAAGAGAGGAGAGAGGGGGGTTAGAGAGAGAGTAGAGAGAGAGAGAGGGGGGGTAGAGAGAGAGGTTAGAGAGAAGAGAGGGGTAGAGAGAGAGAGAGGGGGGTAGAGAGAGAGAGAGAGAGGAGAGGTAGAAGAGAGAGAGAGAGAGAGAAGGACGAGGAGAGAGAGAGTTGGCGACGAAGGAGACGAGAGCAACGATGAATGTGAAGGGAGAGAAGAAGAACGACGGGGAAATTGGGATTGTGTGAGAGAACGAGGAAGGAAAAAAAAATTCGCGACGGATATAAAATCTGAATTATGAAGGAGGAAGAACGAGGGCACGAGCTGTGCCGTCGGTGTTGTTATGACGGCGCCGAGTCCGCGCGTCCGGGTGGAGCAGGAAGTTTAGTTATTCATTCATTCATTCTTCATTCATTTCATTCTTCCATCGTGCCAGCAATTCGATCGAACAACAAACACGAGGAATATTCTTTTAGATACCAAATATTCTCGAATCGAGTGTTATTTTTGCTCAAAAATTCATTTGATTGATTGCCGTGGACGATCGCACGGTTTATTCATTCCGCTTTCGTCCCCCCCCCGCCTTTGTGTCCAAACCACTGACTCGCGGCGTTTGTGCCGCTCGTTGGTCACGGTCGGGAGTTGCGAAGGCGCTGGCATCCGCCACGTCATGGTGGTCCGATTTCCAATCGGTGAATCTGAATTTATTTCTCCTTTTGGGGGAAACTTCAGGTTTTTATTCATCCTTTGACTTGTTGGATGAAGTTAGTAAAATGGGATCGGATTGAACCTCTATTCACTGGCACTAATTACCTAGATGACAGGTGAGGGGTAGGGTGCAAGGAAAATATGGGGGCGACGGAGACCTGTATCAACCAGGGCCTATGTATGGCAGGCGAGCAAAGGGATTGGACCTCTGTCAATTTTTCCAAACACCAGCATGAGGTGAGGCAACGCGGGCAGGAATTAGCTAATATTGTTGTGGGCGGACGTCGGCGGGCGAGCATGACCGCTAGGTGGAGCAGTAGGGTCGTCTGCCCACCGAAACATCCGGGAATTCTAGATCGTGTTCCGGAAGAACTCCGAAAGGCACGGTCCCTTACAGGACCTGTGAATCGCCAATAAGTATAGACCGCGTGGGATTTAGGGTATTGCCAACTTCAATTACCTAAAAACCCACGCCGGCAAGTACCGGTGGATTCACACCCTCGACGGAGCCGAGCGGGACGAGCCGTTACCGATGTCGAAACGTGCGAACCCGAGCGGATGGTTACAAGAACCCGTCGCGTCCAAATACACAAATTACCGTCTCCAATTTCCCAACACGCACCGGCTTAAGCCAATGAAAGAACACAGAAACGACGGGATGGACATTCAAACAAAGTGGAATTTATTTACAATTAATCGGGGAGGGGGAAGCACACAAAGGAGGCAGAGTTATCACGACTATAAGAAATGCAATGTACAATGAGCAGGAAAGCACTTACACAGTTGTTACTTAGAGACGGGCCAAGGACACACACACACACGCACACACAAATGCCAGAAAAGAGATTGACCGTCATCAGCTCGAGGGAAGACGGCTGGGGAGAGAGCTTAGCTTGGACCTGGTCACCTCGGGTGTGTTTCTCGACGATTTTGGGGTAACGGTGACTCGAACCCACAACACGAGGCCGCTCCAAACAACCAGGTACGGAAGGTAGCATCAGGCGTTGGCACGGCCCTCCGGCTCGCATGGCAGGCGACACGAGGTGATCTTCCCGAGTCGCGATGGTCGACCGGCCCGCACCATGCGCCAGACGAGATGCCTCAGATCCGCGCGATGCCAGTCGCCGCAGACCCGGACAGAGACGCACACTCGAGCAGAACTGGACCCGCACTGCGAGCAGACTGACGCGCACTCGAGCAGACTCGACGCAATCATTTTGTGCTCTCTTCTTTGTCGCTTTTGTTTTAGGGCCCGTCCGCTCCCGTGGCCTGCGTCCAATTGGGTCGACGGCATGTCGCGCTCCGCTTTGCCAAGACCCCTCGACTCATGGTTGTCGTCGCCCATTGGGCGGGAAAACGACGCATACCCTTATTTGGCACGCAGCTGGAAGCGAACGCTTTGTGACCATATATTGATGCGCAATCCACCACCAAAAACAACACCGCCTGAGGCATGGTATTTCGCGACACGCCCGCATTGCCAGCGAGCTTGCGAAGCAATGCCGAGCAGAGTGTTGTGTTGTTGTAGGTGATGTAAAATGAAAAATCCTATCGATTCAAAATAACTCCGCAGCGCACGTACATTTAATTCCCATTATACTAGAGACGGGGACCCTAACTAGAAACACCACTTACCGATTTAACTGAGCTATAAGGACCTGGCTGTTGTGTGCAGTAAGCTTCCAAATTCGTAAACCAATATAGCTGTCTACTCTTCGTGAAGACACTGTGGGACCTTCGACGTCACCAACTAATGTCGCAGACAGGATGCCAAGCTTAACGTCCATCGAGGGATTGCACACACAGTTATAATCACCCTATCTGTGAACACCGGGATGACAGTTTTTCGCTTGGTCGAGATTCAAACCCAGGTGAGACAACTTTAGAGGGGCGAGTCTGGCTGTCAAACAAAATTGAAAATCGTTCCAAACGAATCACTGTTTTTTAGTGATGTCATAAAGGACACAAACAACATGCACGAAAGAACGAATTTACCATGTCAAATAAGGTGGTGTAAAAGATCTGCAATCTATAAATCTAATATCAAATCATCACAAAAAAAAAAAAAAAAACAAAAAATCAACCGTGGGAAACTTCCAAAAGTTTGTTTGACAACTATTAAATCGTAATTTTATTTCAAATGAATTATATGCTGGCCATGTAGAATACAAAACGCCTTGTTGCCACTTTTCAAAAACCGTTCGTTTAACAGTAGTTGAACAAATATTGCATTTTATAGCAATCTCGAACATCAAATTTGGTTCTCGCAGACCCCACATTGGTCTTTTATCCTTCAAATTGTGCAGCGTAAGTGTTCTTTGAACTCTCTTGCAGTGCTATTTTTATTATTATTATATTATTATTAGCCCGCCCCATGCAGCGCGGAGACACGGTTGTGCATCACTCCTGTGTGTATGTCTGTGCCATAACTTTTACCATTTGAGCTTTGTTATGAAATTTTGAACAAAGTTTATTTATGAGAATGTGAAAGACAAATTAAGAATTTGATTTTAAAAAAGTCAAAGGTACAGTTTATAAGAAGAGGGAGAAGTCGAATCAAAGTGGACGGGATGCATTTTGCAGATGCTTTCAAGTTGTTCCCTCCACCACCCGAAGGTGAAGGAGGTTGATGTTTTCCCCCTCTTTGTCTGTTGGTTTGTTACAGGTATTTCAAAAAGTTGTGGGAACGATCCGGATGAATTGGTGACAGTTCGGTTGTTGTGACAAGGGACGAAATTGATTAGATTTTAGTGAAGATCCGGATCCGGATCTGACTACTAGAATTTTAAAAGTGATTCTTCACCATGAGAGATATTCCAAAACGATTGAGTGGTGTATACTGATATTTCAAAAAATGTATTGGGCCCGAATTATGTTCTCATGGATCGGCTTCTTACGTGGCGGGGGTTTGCGCTCCACCGAGTTGCCCTTCTCGTATTATACCATTTACCTATTATTTGTGTTCTAATAATTTGAGGGTGAAAATCTAACTTGATGACATAGAGGCTGGAGTCAGGACTTGCAGGAAGTGTCATCAACAACCTAAGGGAATGTGAACGATACAACTCTTGTTTGCAGAAAGTAAAGAGGAGTCGATTAAACTTGTTGCAGAGAGTGAAGAGGAAAGGTGAAAACAGCTGGTCTTATTTAACCTTAAAAAAAAAGACTAAAATATTGTCAAATGGAATGTCAATGTGTTCGTTTGTGAGACGATCATGTGGAATAGTGGCAAAAGTTTCATATTGTCTAGTAGTCACGGTGAAGCAGAATTCATTAGACAGTTAACGTTGGGGATAACAGCAATGTCAGGCTGACAAAAGAGTAACAGCACAAACAAGATGCAGGCTGGTGATACTCTGTATTTCAGTTTTTATGTAGTGGCTGTGAGTCATGGACCATGAAAATAAAGAAAGGAAGGAGATTGACAGATTTGAAACGCGGTGTGGGAGATGAAGTTAAAATTCCATGGACGCAAGAACACAACAAATCATTGCTTTGAAGAAACTAGAAGGCACTCGCGAGCACATATCTCCGCCACGTAATGCCTTGATGCACGAAACACATTTGCGGCCCAAAAAATTTTTCAACTTTCGAGCGAAACAGTACTATATCGTTTTTTCGCCATATCTCTCAATGGTGAAGAATCACTTTTAAAAAAATCAAAATAATTCTCGTATCCGGATCCTTGATTTGGATCTTCACAAAATTGAATCAAAATCTTCCTTGTCAATACCCACGGTCCACCACAGTTTCATCCGAATCGTTTTACAACTTTTTGAGATATCCTGCTATATATCGTTTTTTGGTCCGATCTCTTCAATGGTGAAGAATCACTTAAAAAATTCCAGTGGTGGATCCGGCATCTCAGCAAAATCTAATCAGTTCTGCTTTCTCACACACCGAAACCTGCCCACCAAATTTCATCCGGAATCTGTCCGCAACATTTTTGAGATATTCCTGCAAGCGACAAACAAACAGACCGAAAGGGTTGAAACATTAACCTCCTTCACCTTCGTGGCCAGAGAAAAATATTTTAAAAATAAAAATAAAAAATCAGGCAGGCATTGCGGATACATCATTCAATGCGGTTAAGACTTATTTTAAACCACCTTTATAGCCAAGGATAATCGTGGCCGATCTAGCAGCCTACCTAGAAGCCCAGCAAGTCGAGCAGCTCGGATGCGTTAGTCTGTTCAAGGTCAGGTCAGGTATGGAGCATGTGCCAGAACAGCGCGTCGCTGCGTCCACTTTTTCACCGGTACTCCAGGGGCTCCGTCTTGGCATTCCCCAGGCAGATGTTAGTCTGTGGTGGATGAAATAAGCACAGAATTGCCTTCAAAAACATGGGGTTTCCTCCAGTCCTTTCGTTTGTGTTTTAACAACATTGAGTGACCATTTTACAAGGAATAACAAGGAAAATCCAACACAGGTGGAGGCCATTCAGCCCTTCGTGCCTGTGCGAATTTTAAAAGGTTATCATCGGTTGCACAGGATTGGAATGAATGCTTTCTGGTTGTAATAATTTTTATTCTAATAGGTGTGCCCCAGAAACGCCATGGTGAGCTTTTACACACCTTAGCACGGAGTTTCGGGTCCAAGGTGGAAAACCCCCTTAGGGAGGGGTGACAAAAAGAAAAAAGTCCAACAACCTCTGTCGTGTGAACCCCTAGTCCCCAGCAAATTTTGTTTGAGTTGAATTAGGTAATGATGAAAGTCACGTCAGAAAACACTAAATTGCGTATTTTAATATGATATCCATTATGTATGATTTGTTCCTCTGTAATATAACGGCATTTTGAGCAAGTTGTTGGCATGTTTCACGTTTCATCTGACTGTCGGCGTGGTTCAGCTCACCAAGTGTCTGTACAATCGTCACTCTGGGTGCCAGGATGAAAACCCTTTCAGTCGGGAGGTCACCCCGTTGGGTTTTGGTATTGTGTAGGCGATGGTGCACCACCGTCTATTGATGGGAAACGGTGGGGACACCACTGTCTGTTTAAAGGAAATTGTGGGGACACCACCACCTGACTGTGAGGGGAGTTCGTGATCGTCCGCTGCTGTTGAGACCCAGGGGGACAACCCCTGCAGCAGGCCTGAAGCAGACTGACAGTGGGACATCACTCCTCTGGCCTTGGTCGCCAAAAGCAAAGAAGCCGCCTCGACTCTTCTCAGGGAGACCTAGAAGCTGGGTCAGGTTCCATGGTTACTTACTTGGTTAATTGCAAAGTAGTGAAGACAACAAAGTCAATTGCGAACGAGAACGACACTCTTCGATGTCGACAGAATGCCTCCCCCACATTATTACTCATTATACTACTTGTACCAGTTTGATTTAAATCTCCACAAAATAGCCCATAATGAAAGGTGAAAACATGTTTTAGAATTGTTACAAGTTAATAAAAAGTAAAAGCTGAAATGTTCATGTTTTTGCTATGACCCTTATGCGATGCAAGTTGAGCTTGCATTCCAATATTATTCAAAACCCATTTGCTATGACACTTCCAATTGAGCTCTTTCCTTTGATCATCTTTGATCACTCCAATTTCCTTTTGATCATCCTTGAAATGGTCCTAAACTTGATCCCAGTGTCCACCTTTGGCCAAACAATGATCGGGACATGATTTAGAAAGAAACACACCATTCTTATATAGGTCCCCATTGAGTGCATGTCGAGCAGAAACTACCATGGAGTCCAAGGAACTGACCGTAGAACTCGAAATGATTTGTGAGGAGGCCATAGATCTGGGGAGTGAATAAAACAATTTCTAGAGTGTTGAGAGTTCCCAAAGAGCACAGTGAGCTCCATCATTAGGAAATGGGAAGAATATGGATGAATCAAACTCTTCCTGAGCTGGCTGTCTGACCAAACTGAGGAACCGGGCAAGAAGACCTTGATCAGGGAGTGACCAAGCACCCAATGACACTCTGATAGAACTAGAGTTCCTTTGCTGAGATGGGAAAACTCCAGAAGAACAAGTTCAACAGCACTTTCAAAATCTTAGGCTTTGAGAAAAAAGGCAAAAATCAGGCTTGAGAAATCTAAACTTGAGAATGGGCCAGACAGAGCCACCTGAGAAAAAGGTACCATTGACAGCATGCCTGGAGTTTGCAAAAAGGCGCTGTGAAAGACTCGAGAATAGGACTGATGCAAAATATTCTGTGTTTGATGAGACAAAATTGAACTCATTGGCAGAATGCAAAGCACTACATTTGGCATAAAACGAGCACAGCCCTCACCATATAATGCCAGTTCCAACCGTGAAGATGGTGGTGGCAGTGTCATGCTAGGGGATGCCTTTTTAGTGGCAGGACTGGGAGACTTGTAAGGATAGAGGAACAATGAATGCAGCCAAATAGCCCGGCAAATCCATGAGGAAACTGCTCAGAGTGCCAAAAAGACTTAGATGCGGAGAAATTTATGGTTCCAACGGAACAATTACCCAATAATTGCAGCCAAAGCCACACGTGGACGCTTCAGAACAAGGACGTGAAAGTCCTTGAGTGGCCCAGCCAAAGCCGAAACTTGATCCCATTGATAGATTATCTGTGAAAGACTTAAAGATTTGCTGTTCACCGACGCTTCCCATCCATTTGACAGAGCTTGGCAAATCTGCAAGGTAAAGAATGGAGAGAAAATCCCCAAATCCAGAATGTGTAAAGCGGATACAGACCTACCCAACAAGACTCGAAGCGTTAATCGCTGCCAAAGGTACTTACTTGGTAAAGTATTGACTCAGGGGGTTGCAAGACTTATTGACCGCCAACAATTTCAGATTGTCATTTTTAATGAATTTGGAAAAATTGTAAAAACATGTCTTTCATTTTTGTCATTGTAGCGGTATTTGGTCTAGTCGATTCAATGACACAAAACATTGTCAATTTTTATCCATATATCCATTTATAACAAAAAAACATGTGAAAAGAAATCAAGGGGCGTAATATAATTTCTGAAGGCACTGTATGTAACTTGCACCAAGTTTTGGTCAAAAATCCCATCACTGCTTCACAAATAGCGAGGTAACAGAATTTTATTTCCCTAATTGGAACTCTGACCTTTAACCTTTTGACCCCATAATCTAATGAGTTCATCTTTGCATTATTATACATACTTGTACCAAGTTTGACTTAAATCCCTTCAGCCGCCTAAAGTTATGCGGTAAGGAAAACCTATTCAACAGCGGACGCACGACAAACCGAAAAATAATGCTCTGCCGACTTGTCGCTGGAGGCATAAACAACTGGTAATTGTGAGGAAAAACATAAAAAAAGAAAAACCACAATTTAGGTTAACCTCAGCATGTCAAGACAAATTTATAACTCAAAAGGTCAAGATTGAGCCAAGAGCATTATTTTTATGAATTTTTTTCCCAAAAGACTGGGAGGCAAGGTTACAGTCATAAACGACGATTCTGAAATTATAAGTGTCCTGGGCACCATCGTCATTAACTATCGTTAATAATTAGTCCATGACATCCAGTGAGTTGCATTGTGTAGCTATAATAATGTGCTCCGGTGACTTCGTCGGGAAGGGATAAAGATATTTGTTGCGGCCACGGGTTCTGAGACACAGCTTGTCGCGCAGGGGATTAATCCCCGGTTGTCCTCGTAAGAAGCCGGACTTGGGCCACGCCTACAATTAACGTTGGGTGGGTTCGGTGGGAGTTAGTTTTTAGAACCACAAACGCCACCCAGTCAACCACGAGTTCCAGTGTCCACGTTCTAATTATTCCGTTTAAACTAGAGTACGTGGTTACCTGAGCGGGGGCGTGCCCTCGGCAAAGCCACCAATGTTCTCGATTAGATTTTTTAATTAGGGCGGCCGAGCGTTTTTAACGCTGGTGCGTGCCGGACTATTTTTGGTCAATCTTGTGGGAATTACCTCCCAGTCTATCTAGGTTCAGACAATGCTAGACCAATGGAAGAAAGGACAAAACAGGGGACAGGGTTTGGAATCGGTATAAATGATTTATAATAAGAAAATAAGTAAATAAAAAGAACTTTTATTTTCTGATAAATAAATTTGATTAATTTCAAAGCAAAATCAATCAAAATGCCAAGAAAGAGACAAGAGCAGATGTTTATCGGTTGACTAGCAGCTTAAACACAGAAAGGGGCTACCCAGCAGTCATCGGGGGGGGGGGGAAGAGTCGTCTTGCTCACCAGAAGTAGTCGTTCCGTGAAGTGAAAACGCTCCTGAAAGTGTGCTCGCCAGCACCCTCCTTGTCGTTTGCACCTTCTTGCGAACAGCCTTGAATGCCAGTCGACATCGGTTGAGGGCACCGACATCGTCTGTCACGGGGTTAGACCCTGGTGCTGCGAACACGGGCAGCCTCCTCACACTTCACGAAACTGTGACGTCCAGTTGACCCACACGGTACATCGGATGACTGACCCCACGCCTCACCGTTGGTGGACCGACCCGTGCTCACTCGTTTGTCGGCACTGCTTCTCAACACCCCACGCGCACCACACGCTCGCTTGCTCAAGCCACTGATGGAGGACGAATGTCTCGTTTTGGCGCTGGTCAGGACACCCACACGCGCCACCACATGCTCGCTTGCTTCACTGCGGGCTTGCACGCTTCTCCTCCTTTTCCTCTCTGGCTTTCTTTCCTCTTTTTCTTCTCTGCCTCTCTTCACTTCTCTTCGCCCTTTCCCCCCACTTCTCTCTCAGCTTCTCTCGCCCAGAATGGATCTCCAATTCGTTTTGTATATTCCGGCCTTCTCGGCGGGCGCAGAGCCGCCCCAAGTCACCCGGCCCACTTGCGCCAGTTACCATGACGAAACCTGTCGCTCTTCAAAAAAGGCAGGGGTCGGCGCGTCGGGGAAAACATTGCATAAACATTGCTGAGAAAAAATAAGGCGGGCGTCAGAGCTCGCGAAAAGAATGTGTGTAAAACGTCTGTCGTAAAGAAAAAGTTCCATAAGAGAGGGGATTTATTCTTCCCTTCTTAATGCATTCACATTTAAAATCCTTAGAATGGGGATGGGGCTACGAACATTGGCATTTAGGAAATAAACTGTCTGAGGACCTGGTGTGTGGATGCATTCATCAGACCGGCTTCGGAAATCCGTAACACTATTATATTATTGTATATTGTTACGGTTTCTCGGAACCACATGCATACAACATACAGTTGTCCCGAGTCAGTTATTTCTTAATATACGTGTAGTTAGGTCCCTTACTTGTCTAGTGGGAACGAAGACCGGAGTGGTTACGAATGGGCTATGTTAGGATTAATAAATATTTTTCCCCTTTATTTTTATTTCCCCTTTTATTTGATCCACGATACCTTATCTCGCCTGCTTACCCTCGTTCGTCTCCTGAGCCAAATCCCGACAGGCACTTTGGCTGGACAAGGTTTTCTACCCGCTGGTCTCAGAGGACTCGTTTTTCTGAGGCAGAATCCCGAATTCGTTTAATAGCTGCCGCCACATTCACCTTCCAAACCCAGACACGGTGGTGTTGGGCAGTCCTTACCAGTGTCTGGCCGAAACCCGCCAGAAAGGCGGACCACATGAAGGCCCGGTCCAACGGGACGGACAATGACTCGGCTTCCCATGGCTCCACCCGAACTCGTTGATCTATTAAAGTATGTGCAATCCTTCAGAGTTTAGAGTGGGATGCGAAGGAAGGTTGTCGTTGGATTGAAAGGTCGCGGTTGGTTTTTGAAAGGGAGAAGTCGGAGTTTGGTGGCATGCGAAGGACCCGACCATGCCGTGCTAATCTGTCTGCCCACCTGCTCATCTCTCGCCCCCTTTGGACTCCACCAGACACGATTACCACATGTGCGCTGTGGACTGAACTGCACAGCTTTTGTCGGGGTGCCGCACACGGAAGCACCGCTTCCCTCGAAACGCTCAGGTACCAAAAAACTGTGACCTCAACTCCTTCCCTTCCTGGCTGCAAAAGGTCCCTTTTTTCATTGGGTTTATTTTGGTCTGAGTGTGTGTCTGAGATGTGTTGGTGCCTGTCGTTTAGATAATGCCTGTGTAAGATCTTTATTGTTGTGATTGTTGCTTTTATTATTTCTCGTGTCAAGTCTGCACTGTTGTCCGCTTTTTGTAGTTGCTTGTAAAATTGCCCCGCACCACAACCTCCTCATCTTTTCTCCTGCGTAACATACCGGAATAATTTCCTGTTGCCACATGCTTTTCCTCGCTTTATTGTAAATAAATAATTGATAGAAAAGTTCCCAGCTCTCTTTGTCTTTTCCTCCATTTGGTCCCAGCATGGTTCGGATCTGAGTTTAGCCGGGTTCTTTATTTCCCGATAATCCGTTCCTTCTCGCCGGTAAACGTCCTGGCAGTGCCGCTCGGACTCATCCGATCGGAAAGTGTAGTCGGTAGGTGGTAGAGTGATCCGGTTCGGCAAAGGCGTTACGATGGGCGTGGTTTCCCCCGTTGTTGAAAACCGCGTGGTTTTAGGTAACTTGTTTTCTTGACTGGGGACCCTACACCAACGCGGTGAGGTATTGGCGTCCACGGTCGGTTAAGCACCGCCGCGTCACAGATTATCGTTGAGCCGACGGCTTACAATTCCAGGGAGTCTGGTGGAATCGACTTAGTTCCCCAACCTAGTGTCGTTTCTCCGCCAGACCCCGCCGTTAATATAATAATAATAATATATATTATTATATATAATATATATTATATATATATATATATATATATGTGGATACAAAACAAACAGACATAATAGTGACCGAAGCTTTTCGTGCGCACGCTTCAGGGTAAAAAATCGCAGCAAGTGAAGGAGGAAGTGAAGGCGCGTGCTTATACGCAGATCTCAATAGGTAGACGCTGCATCGGTTTCAACCGAATGACGTTTCACGGTTAATCCGAATGCCCATTGTCACTCATCATCTCCACCTCGAGCTCCATGGCTGGAAGCAGAGTTCGTTCGATGAGACGTTTGCACCACATCCTGGAGAGAGAGGGGATGGGTTCCCAAAGGTCCATTCACCATTTGTTACCGTACTCCCTTGATCTTTCCTGCCTGAAAGAGACACAGAGATCGTAACAAATTCCTTTTGACGAATAATATTGGATCGGTGTAAGGATTGAAGGTTGCTTCAACATACGTAATGACGAAGCCCGACCTCGGCTCAATATCCTGAAATATCTGATTGTACTGGTCTGCACAGATAGGTGGGGATGGCAACCCAGGTGCTGTGCCAATGGCAGATGGAAGCAGGTACAAGTGGCGGTGGTGCTGATATTTCTACATGCCTCGCACTGTTGTGTTTCTAACCCTCACATTGGTTTTTCAATTCGCCAAGGGGGATGTGCTGTTTGATCCGATCAACCAATCATTACTGTTGCGTTCCCCACTTTAGTGTTTGTATTCCATGGCCCATTAATCTTAGTGTTTGTATCCATATTAAGTTCTGTAGTACCAAACATCTGAAATATTTATTTATCTTTGGGACGTTCGTTTCCGAACGTTTTTTTTAATTGTTATTAAAAATTTTTTTTGCCTAAAACACTCATCGGGGCCTCAACATGAACCTCTGAAGTCATCTCCAGAACGCACTAGTCCAGAGTCGATTTGATGAACGTCGCGCGCCGTATAAGTACGTACAAATGCATTGTGCACATGTGTTTGCAATCTCACTGATCGTTTAATTCCTGTGATTGTTTCACGAAAGTTTTAAGAGTCTTTTAGCCTTACTTTCGAAAATGCCTGC
>CM068959.1:119959345-119961845 GCA_035128595.1 Eptatretus atami
CTCCGTGCCCTACCGCAGCGTGCGGAGTGAAACGGCGGGAACGCTTCCCCTGCAAATTGCCAATCGATCACGAACGTTGAAGGAAAAACTAATTCACAATGGATATAATGTTATTGTTATTATTATTATTATTATTAATTATTATTATCAATGATATTACACGAGGGACGTGCCCAGCGTGCCCAGCGTGCGCGTTCACTGTGCACGAGGGAAGGCGCGCGCGACGGGGAAGGGGGGCACGGTTGCCCGTGCCGTGCGACCAAGGTATATGACAACGGGTTCGATTCCGGTCCGAGCGGACGTCACCCACCCAGTTAAGGGCGCGCAGGATTGTCTGCGGCTGCTTGGTCACGGCCACGGGGTCGAGCGCGCCGCCCGCCTTGCCAGCCCCGTACGCGCTGCTGATGCTCTCCATCTTGAGCGTTGCCGTGACGTCGACCTGGAGGGGTGGCTTGTTTGGGTGGTGTCGGAGGGTGGGTGTGGGAGGGACGGGGGGGGGGCATTGGGGTTTGTGCGGAATCTTCGATGGGCTCGGGAGGCTTAGTGGAGACACGAGAGACGTACGGACGGTTCCGAGTCCTGTCGGTGATGTTACAATTTACAAACAACATCCCGAGGATTGAGACCTCCTTCGGACGTCGTGTTCAGTTGGTTATTTAAAACGAACAACCTCCTCCCTATCCCGTGTCCCGACCCTTTATACATTGTCTCTCCTCGAAGACGTCGATTCAAACGAATTCCGAGTTTATGATGATCCAGGTCTGCGCACGTAGTGGTGATGCCTACTGGAGTACCACTTCGCACGATGACGATCCAACCGATGAACGAGTGAGTGATCTTCCCTCTTCAGGGGATTTGATCCCCCACTTATTCTTTGGTAAATAATATCGCGATTCTCTGAGTCCGAGAAGTGATGACTCCCTCCAAGACCTCGTCCATGTGGTGATGACTCCCTCCAAGACCTCGTCCATGTGGTGATGACTCCCTCCCTCCAAGACCTCGTCCATGTGGTGATGACTCCCTCCAAGACCTCGTCCATGTGTATGACTCCCTCCAAGACCTCGTCCATGTGTGAATGACTCCCTCCAAGACCTCGTCCATGTGGTGATGACTCCCTCCCAAGACTCGTCATGTGTGATGACTCCCTCCAGACCTCTCATGCTGTGTGATGACTCCCTCCAAGACCTCGTCCATGTGGTGATGACCCCTCCAAGACCTCGTCCATGTGGTGATTACCCCTCCAAGACCTCGTCCATGTGGTGATGACTCCCTCAAGACCTCGTCCATGTGGTGACTCCCTCCAAGACCTCGTCCATGTGGTGATTGATTTGTTTTTATCTGTAAGAAACATCCTTGGGATGGAAATTCATTCATTAGTTATCCGAACCCGGAAACGGTGTGTGTGTGTCTGTGTGTGTGTGTGATATGTATATGTGTGTGTGTGTGTATATGTGTGTGTGTATATGTATATGTGTGTGTGTCTCTGTGTGTGTATATGTGTGTATATGTATATGTATAGTGTGTGTATATGTGTGTGTGTGTGTGTATATGTATATGTGTGTGTGTCTGTGTGTATGCGTGTATATGTTTGTGTATATGTATATGTGTATATGTGTGTGTGATATATATGTGTGTGTGTATATGTATATGTGTGTGTATATGCATATGTGTGTGTGTCTGTGTGTGTGTATATGTGTGTTTGTGTGTGTGTGTAATGTGTGTGTGTGTATATGTATGTGTGTGTGTCGTGTGTATATGTGTATGTGTTGGTATATGGTTGTGTGTATATGTATATGTATGTGGTGTATAGTGTGTGTGTGTGTGTGTGTGTGTGTGTGTGTGTGTGTGTGTTTGTGTGTGTGTATTGTGTGTGTGTGTGTGTGTGTGGTGTATGTGTGTGTGTTATGTGTTGTGTGTGTGTTGTGTGTGTGGTGTATATGTGTCTGTGTGTGTGTGTCTGTGTGTGTGTCTGTTGTGTGTGTGTGTATATGTGTCTGTGTGTGTGTGTGTGTGTGTGTGTGTGTGTGTGTAGTGTGTGTGTTGTGTGTGTGTATATGTATGTGTGTGTATATGTGTTGTGTTGTGTGTGTTATGTTGTAATGTGTGATGTTGTGTATATGTGTGTGTATGTGTGTGTGTGTATTTGTTTGTATATGTCTGTGTGATGTATGTGTATGGGTGTGTTGTATATGTGTGTTGTGTCTTTTTGTGTGTATATGTGTGTGTATGTGTATATGTATATGTGTATGGGTGTGTATATGTGTTGTGTATGTGTATATGTGTGTGTGTTATATATGTGGTGTGTGCATGCGTTGTGTGTGTATATGTGTATGTAGTGTATGTGTGTATGTGTGTGTGTATATGTAAATGTGGGTGTGTGTGGGGTGTGTGTGTGTGTGTGTGTCTGCGTGTGTATGGGTGTGTGTGTGTGTGTCTGTTGTGTGTATATGTGTGTATATGTGTATATGTGTATATGTGTATATGTGTGTGTGTGTGTGGA
>CM068959.1:119966845-119979580 GCA_035128595.1 Eptatretus atami
GATTTTGCACAGTTACCATTTTAACATTCATATCTGCTAACGATTCACAGAGTAATTAAACAAAATAGCATGGCTATCATCATCGTCACAGAGTGATTGTTTGAAAGTTTTTCACGGACTCTCAGCTGTTGCAAACCCCCGCCATGATGAAAGTTGCACTCCGTTGTTGTCGGCATGGCGAGTTGCCGAGCTGCAGATCACACTTTAGCTGCAGAGCGTCCATTTTTGGAAACAAAAACTTTGATAACATTGTTACAAAAATTTCTCCAAACAATTTAAACAATACCAAATGCTAACGTCGTTTAATTAACTTGATGAGCCTCCATTTCTTTGTTTAACCAATGAAATATCTCGGAAAATAATGTTTAACCAATCTCCATCATCACTTCAGAATTCATCAACATTTTAAATCTCTGACATTGTCCATCTTGTCCACTTCTCTCTCACTAAAACAGGCACACATGCTGCAATTTTCCACTTCACATACATGAGCGATCTATCACTTCCTCTGACCTTCTCAATTACGAATCCATTTTCCTTTATCAAAACAAATAAATACAGTTTAAACCTGTTTTTTTTCTTTTTCTTAACAGGTGTATAAAAATTGTCAAATCATTGTGACAATTAACAAAAATTAATCAAATTAAATATTTCATGAATGAATCTGACAAATAGAGGCACGTATTAAAGCCACCAGAGATTTTTTTTGGCTTTCTGCTATTCGTGCCGGCAGCTGACCTTGGCAGACAAGCTTGCAGATCAAAAGACTTTATTTTTGCTCAGTGTGTGCTTGTTACATTTCTTTTGTCCTGTATTTTAACCCATTTTCTTCACTACTGATGCACTTCGTTAACAGATCAATCATTATAAAAAGGAAACATGAATTCATTCCAAATCACACATTTCTATATTTCGATCACATTTTAAAGTAAAATCAAATCGAATTTTTGAAAACGTTTCTCTACTTCATTGCCAACAGCATGCGCATTTCGACACCGCAGCACCGACCCTCTGAATCTGCATATGAATCGAATTCCACAGCTAAAGCTAAGACTTCAAACACAGACTCAGTGGAGAGAGCATGCCACCCCAAGACTACCATGCATGCGTCATCATTCTTATTATTATTATTATTACTATTTAACAGGTATTCAAATGATGCTCCGAGGAGGCCATCCATTTATCATGTATGCAACGTACAATGTTCAAAGCCAAAACAGCATACAAAGTTATGAAACAGTGAGAAAGCCATTTCAAGGAGATTTGTGACCTTCGCGTTATAAACCTAAGCCAAAAAATGCCAGAAGCCAAAGTTATCAACAGTGAGAAACCGAGCCTTGATCCATTTGACTCACAGCTACCCAGCACGAGTCCGTCCCAGGACTGTCTCGCTGATGTGGTTTTAATTATTTATATTTATTTATGAATGCCCATCTCTCTTCACGCTTGTATTTGTTGCAATATTATTCTAACAAGACATTCATGTATCACATCGTCCAGTAATCTTTAATTCCTTATCGAGCTCACAACCGCTTCCAATTCGATTTCACCGATTTAATTCACAACAACCACACACACCACACACACCACTACACACACACACACACACACACACACACCACCACACACACACACACACACACGAAGTGTGTGTGGATAAACAAGTTAAAGATGAATCACCTCTCCAGTTATAATCAGGATCCTAAACCTAATCATTTTTGACAATAATTATATTTTTAGGAAGGACAATTTTTTTCATCAGTCAGCACTATACTCCCATCCAATTCAAGTTCATCACTCACACTGTCAGATGGAAGACGAGCCGAGCCGAATTTGCGCAGCTGACACCCCTACAGTCTCCAGCAAAGTAGAACATTCCAGTCCTGTCTCCTGCAGGTACACCTTTCTATCACAATCTGAATTACAAGTACACCGTATCACTCAAACACGAGCATCTTAGAGCTGTGGTGGATCTGTTGCTCGAGGTTCGAGCTTACCTTGACTTGTACCATTCCCGTTCTGGATCCATGTTGCTAGATTTACCCATTCACCGTTGAACTGAAGATACACACTATGATGGCATGCTGCGGCTGCTGTTGGAGGGAGTGTGTGCACCTGCACAAAGTAGAACTTGTTCACACTACTCACAAAACTTCGATAACGCAGGGCATCTAAGCCTCACCAAGCATTTCATTGTACAACAACCAGCTGACATGATCAACGCCACGACACTTCTCTACAAAAATGAAGCATTTGTCTGCACCCAAAGATTTTTGTACTTGGGGATATTCCAAATTTTGGCTTTCTAGTTGGGTCTTCCTTCTGACTTTAGAAAAAGACCAAAATATGTTGGCTTGGCATGAAAGCAGAGAAGGACAAGACTGTGTCTTCTCCAATAGACATAGTTGTACATTTGGAGCACTGTCAACTGTGTTCTGGCAATAAGGAGGTCTGCATCACATTCTGCACGAAGAGTCTGGCATCCATTGTCCTGAAGTTCCTGCTCAATATGTTGATGAATCTCTGTTTGTTACTTGCAAAATCAAGATTTTTCAAGTATATTGGTCAGTCGATTTTTGTTATGCTGTCTGCCGCCGACAGGCTCACAATTCGAAACCGTTTTCATGAAAGACTTTACGAGTTGTAGAGGTAGTCTCAAATGAGAGCCTATTGATTTTGAGGTCGAAGGTCAAAGGACTCTTGAGGTCAAATTTCTGAAATCGTAATTTTCATCAGTTGACTGAAATTTCAACAAGATTAGCATATTGCGTCACTGAACTGGGAACAACTATTTTTGAGGTCAAAAGGTCAAAGGTCAACTCAAGGTCAAACTTCTAAATATCAAGTTTTATTTGAAAATTGCCAATTTTCATCCGATTGACTTGAAAATCACACAGCAATTGCATAGTCATTTTTGAGATAAAATGTCAAAGGTCAACTCAAGGTCAAACTTCTAAATCATCAATTTCAATCTGAAAAATAATCAATTTTCATCCGATGACCTGACTTTGATTTAAGATTGTGATTTTAATCTATAACTAGACGACCCGTGAACCCGTTGGGTTCCGTTTACGGTGGTGATGAAAAAAAAATTATAACACAAAATTTTAATATTATTTACTGGTCAAACTTTAACTGAAAAAATTGAGCATTTACTCAGGAGTCATCGTTCGGCCACCGGTTTCTCGAGGTATATCAACACATTCTCATGGTTTGTCCTGCGCTTATGGATCGTCATACCAAACTTCACTGAATCGGGAATTGGTTTTTAAATAATTTTTTTCGTTGCCCGATTTGACGAACTTGATACTGCACACAGCAGGCGAACGGTGAGTAGGTGCCTAACATTTTTCGCTATGGTGTACGCATTTGGCTGTATTTCACGAACGTAACATACATATGTTATATATATATATATATATGTATATTATATGATGAGATTTTAGTATATAGATGAAATGGACGATTTGATGTATCCATGGTAACTCTTGGAGAGGGGGTGGATTTTGCAAGTATCTTGCTCTGCACGGTCTTTTTCTTGTTATTTGTTTGTCTGTGAGTACGATATTTCAAAAAGTCGTGGACTGATTCGGACTAACTAGGTGGATGAGTTGGGTAGGTGACAAGAACAAGTTGATTAGATTCTGTTTATGGTCTGGATCCAGATCCGTCCTATCAGTGGATACAAAACGTAAACTTTCATTGTGGCAGAGGTATGTACTCTACTGAGTGCTGTTCTCGTACATCTGGTATTAAAATGTCCAATTTCCCCCAAATTTCTCTTGCTACTCACCTTATTCAGTCCGGCTTCTCTATCTCTTGTCACATCCACATAAAATCTCCAATCTCAGTATTTACTTTCTGAAATCTAATAATAGGATCATCGGATGTCTGTTTGTCTGTCTGTTAGTTCACGTTTTTTGGAAGGACGCTGACCGGGAAACCACCAAATTTGGTACACAGCCCAAGTTTGATCTGGGGATTGTCGAAGGGTATTTTCATCCACCACTTGAGCCTTTAAAGATCACTTTTCTGGCTTTTCATTTATATGCCATCTCATTGGTTAACAGATATCACATGACATATAACAAGCCAAGGCAGCAAACCTAATTAGTCGAGCTGTGTCTCCCCATTGGCTCACTGCACAACTGGCCTGACTACACATAAATATATTCTCCGTTTGATGTGATACAAATATTTCTCCCACACTCCCAGGAATACCTCGGCTACGGCTTCCCCGCCACTCCCACTCATGTTTATATGTGTGCTGTCCACTCACCAAACAGTGATGACTCCATTCACACCTCACTATCTGAAAAACATGGACACTTCTACTTTCTCATCCGAATCTCTCTGTCTCATGGTTAGTGACATCAATTGTCATCACGCAGTTGGCTAGTGTGCGTTCCCTCTCACCTGCCATGCACTTCAGCAAAAGACTTCTGCGACTCATTGGGACCTGACTCATCGGTCAACTCTCCCGACCGGATCTCAACCAACGGTACATTCATCTCTTCTGGATCTGATTTTGACAAATTTCCCTGAAAATATCTCCTGTTCTTTCCTTACTGTCATTGGTTCTTTGACACAGTGCTTGTAAAGTAAAAACATTTTCTGGCTGTTATTAGAGAACGACGCTTCAGAGGCCGGTTTGAGTCTGGCATTTCATTCAGGTTGAGCTGGCAGGGTCTCCTAAGCAGCCTCAAACTCTAGACTGGTCTCCATTGCTACTTTCTCACATACCTCGTCCTGGAATTCTTCCAAAGAATAGCTCTTCTCTGCCTACAGATTTTATCCCTCTCATCTATCAGTTGTGCCACCTTTCATACGCGCCCTTGGTTCACTGAACGTTGTGGCGAGGAGTTGTCCTGAAACAACTTGCTTTTGCCTCATGGGAAAGCAAATCCACTGAGGCGGTAATATAGTTCCTTCCACAAAGCTGCGGAACAAGTGTTGTCCACCCTCAGGAGAGCCAGAAAACACACATCTTTCTCATCTCAAGTCTGAACTCTAACTCTCTCCCTCCTCACAAATCCTGGTGCGGTCTAATAAAATCTGTTTCTGGTGTATGCTCCCCTCCATCCCATTTTACCACTTTACCATGTCACACCCAAGCGTCCCTGGACTCTGTGTCTTTTTTTTGCAAAGTGGAGATCTTGCTGTCCAAACCGCTGACTCGAGTTCTGCCAAAACGGTCCAGGCGGCACCAGCCCAACGTCTAACAAATCTCTTCTCTGCTCTTGCTCACCTCTTCATGTTGGTGTTCACCCTCTCATTTGCTCAGGATCATGTCTAGTCATGTGTCTTGAATCAGAAAACATGAGCCGCTCTACATTTTATAAAGGTGCAAAAACAGATCCCTCAACTCAGGCCATCAGCCTTCTCTCAATCATCAAGCAAGGTTTTTATGAAATCCATCATCTTCAACAATCAATAGCCTTTCCTCTTCTCCAAATGGCTTGAAGTTCGTCATCAACTTGGATCAGACCAGTGTCACTCCACCTGCTATGCTTGCTTTCTCGTCTCCCGCAATATATGACGGTACTCATTGCCAGACATGAAATCAGAGCCATAGTCCCGAGACATATCTGGCTTTTGACACGGTCTGGCACCTGCCCTGGCTACCAAATCAGTCTTCCGTATGTATCCAGGCCATCTCCACTATGGCTCGAGACTTCCTCTCCTGTCGGCAGTCAAACGTGTGGCTCTAATGGGAGTTCTTTCATCCCCCCTTCACTGTACCAAGGCTGGAGTTCCTCAAGTAGTTCGTCTTGGCCCTGTTCTTTTTGGTTTCATAATGATTCATCCGACTCTCTGGAAATCCTCTTTCCTCTTTCTGATGACTCCACCCTCTGCCGTTACATCTGTCATCCCTCAGACCAGCAAGCAGCAGCTTTCTCGTTTCTACAGATCTGATAAAATCACAGCTGTCCAACACGGTAGAACATGTCTTTCAATTCCTGACAAATCTCACACTCTCCACGATGTCTCCTAAAAAGGACCGCTTGGAACCCCCCCCCACCCCCATCCACTTTCTCAACAATCTCTGGAAGAAGTCCTTTCTTTCAAGCTTCTGGGTCTCACTATCTGCCCATGATCTTCCCTGGGAAAGCCACATTTCAAAACCTGGCTCCAAAGCCAGGTCGCGACCTGGGATCCTCCGTCGTGCAAAGTCCTTCCTGGGCCACCTGAGCTTCCTGACCACATACAAAGCTTTCGTCCGTAGCCTGATGAGTACTGTTCTCCCCTCTGGTCTGGTGATCCTGCCCTCTCACCTTTCTCGGCTTCACGCTGTGGAAACCAAGCACTTAGAAATCATTGGTATCTTTCCCGCGATGAGGCTGAGGCTTTGGGGGCCTCTCACTCTCTCACTCTCTTCACGCAGGCCAGAGCCCTATCATACAGTCGGTGGGTCTTTCTGTCTTCTACCGCCTTCCTCTCCGGTCTTGCCTCCCCTGCTCTGTTTGCGATTTGTCCCCCCACCCCCATATTTCCGCAGGCGCTCAAGGTCCGCCCAACAAACCCCCTTTCTTGTAGAACTACTAAAATAAAAAAATAATAATAATAATAATTATCGCTGTCCATCTGAAATTGTCTCTCATGTCCTCCCAGAACTCGAATACACCCAGAGATGTCAGAAGCAGCAATAATCAATTTTGAAAACGTCAGAGGCTATTGCTAAAGAGGTCAGCTAGAGAGCTGTACAACTCTGTTGAGCATGTAAAAGCACAACAGATTCAACGCCCTTCCCATCACTTTTTGAAAGTTGGGATAAAATAAGCAAACACAAGGCAGAATTCAAAGAAAACAAAAATATTGTAAATAACCAAGTTAATGAAGAAAGAAGAAAGGAAAAATGCAGAGTAAGGAAAAGGAATCTCGTTCTGTGATAACGCTAAGGCTTCTCCACAATGAACAAAAGGATGAAAGCTTTGAACTTTGTACCTGAGAGAACTTAGGAAACAGGCCCCAATTTTGCCCTCTGTGTAAAAATGAGAATCCAGTGCTTATCTTCAAGAGATTAAGATGAGTCAACATCAAAAATTGAACAGTCTGAGACCATTGACCAGTGTAACAGAATGATGCCGACAGAGGTACTTCAGCCGGCGGCAGACGAACCACAAAACAGGAAAGATAGAGACGAGTCATTCTAGTTTTCTGCTAGACATAGTCGAGGGCTCTTGGAAGAGCTAGTATACGTGTTAGCAAACGGACCAGGACGCAAAACCAAGACAAAAGGAACAGGTGGAGAGAGGGAAACACCAAACAGCAAGGTTGAAGGAAACAAAATAGATGGAGATTTTGGACAAATAATGTCATGTGGGGAGGAAAGAGTGTCGTGGGAGGATGCATGGGTGGAAAGATGGATTACAGAAGCAAAACTCTCAGGAAGAAAAACTGGATTAGAGAAGAAGGAAGGAGAGAGGAGGAGGGAAGGCAGGGAGAGAGAAGGGAGAGATGGGGAAGATGGAAGGGAGGAGAGAGGCGAGAGCGGTCAAAGAGAGGGAGAGGTGGGAGGAAAGGTAGGAGAGAGAGAGAGGATGAGAGAGAGGAGACGAGAGAGATGAAGAGAGAGAGAGGAGAGAGAGGGGATGGAGAGAGAGCGGTAGGGATAGGAGAGAGAGGGATAGGTGGGAGGGAGAGAGGAGAGATAGGGGTAGGAGAGAGAGGGATAAGGTGGAGGCGAGCAGGGGTAGGGGAGAGAGAGAGAGAGAGAGAGGGATAGGGTGGTGAGGGAGGGGTAGGAGAGAGAGAGAGAGAGGGGATAGGGGGTAGGAGAGAGAGGGATAGGGGTGGAGGAGAAGGGTAGGGGAGAGAGAGAGAAGAGAGAGAGGGGATAGGGTAGGAGAAGAGAAGGTGGATGGGATAGAAGTAGGAGAGAGAGGGATTAGGGGTGGGAGGAGGAGAAGAGAGGGATAGGGGTGGAGGGAGGGGTAGGGGAGAGAGAGAGAGGATGAGATAGGGGTAGGAGAGAGAGGGATAGGGCGTGGGAGGGAGAGGGCGTAGGAGAGAGAGAGGGTGAGGGGTAGGAGAGAGAGGATAGGGGTGGAGGAGGAAGGTAGGAGAGAGAGAGAGGGATAGGGTAGGAAGCAGGGATAGGGGTCGGGAGGAGGGGTAGCGAGAGAGAGAGAGAGGAGAGAGAGAGGAGAGAGAGAGAAGAGAAAGAGATAGGGTGGGAGAGAGAGGGGTAGGAAAGAGAGATATGGTGTGGATGGGATGAGAGAGCAGAAGGGTGAGGAGGAGAGAGAGAGAGAGAGTGGGGTGGGGGAATGGGAGGGGAGGAGAGAGGGGAAGGGGAAGGGGCACGGGTTAGAGGAGACGTGAGATTCCAGCAGATGTGACGCCCAGTTAACGTCCATCCGAGAGAAAGGCACACACAGTTGATGAATCACCCTGCCTGTGAAAACACTGGGATGACGCGTTTTTAAAGCGTCTGGATTCAAACCCAGGCGAGACAGCTTCGACCGTGAGCATGCATACCTCTCAGTATCCTGCCGTGATCTGGCGATTCATTGCTGTTTTGGGAGGAAGGCGCAGTGCGAGGGGAAGCAGTGCGAGGGGAGGGGAAGGCTGCCGATGGGAGGAGAAGGCAGTGTGAGTGGAGCGAGACAGCGTGAGGGGAGGAAAGCAACATGAGGGAGGAAGCAACATGAGGGGAGGAAGCACATGAGGGGGAGGAAGCAAACCATGAGGGGGAGAAGCAACATGAGGGAGGAAGAAACTGAGGGGAGGGGGGCAGCATGAGGGAAGGGGAGGAATTGGAAGGCAGTGTGAGGGGGGGTTAGCGTTGAGGGAAGGAAAGGGAGGGCCAAGTAAGGCAGTGTGAGAGGAGGTCACTCCGGACATAACCACCGTCTGAACATAAAACCATGTCAGACACGTCCAGAGATAAACTACCATCTGGCATAACCACCATGCGACATATATGGAGATAACCACAATACGGACACGTGGGAATAACCACTATCTTACTGTCTGGGCATAACACCGTCCAGACATGTCTGGAGACAAGAGACAGAGAGAGATGAGAGAGAACGAGAGAGAGAGGAGAGAGAGGTGGGGGATGGGGGAGGGAGAGAGGGGGGGAGAGAGAGGTATGGGAGGGGGTGTCTGCACTGTATTAGAATGGGTGATGTGAGGATGGGACAAAAGGGAGAGAAGAGTAGGGAGTTAGCAGAGAGAATATTTGATGCTTTATGATCAACACACACACACACACACACACACACACACACACACACACACACACACAGATTGCTGGAATTGTTAGATAGACTTGTATGGTGCAAAAAAAAAAAAACTTTCAAACCGGAGGCCAGAAAAACAACCACATATGCCGTTCCTTCGCTCTCGCGTGGCCTTACGTGCAAACCAAAAAAAAAAAAACTTTCAAACACCACACAGGCAGTTCCTTCGCTTCTTGTAAATAACGACTGGATTGGGGCATTGTGTTATCTATAAATCGCATAAAAAATCGAGAAATTATAGAATACAGTGTTCATCGCTATCCGAAAGTCGCTACGTTGGTAACCCTAATGGAACGCGGCTGAGGATCTCTTCCCCAACGGCCACGCCCTACGCTAGCAACGTGTCCTTGATTGGTTGGTAAATAAATGGGGACCATCACTTGGGAAGCACGTTGTCCGATTAATATCAACCATGAAAGGCACATCCTCAGTCCCCGAAATACCTGGCAAGTTTCAATTAGATCGGGACCAGTGGTTGTCGAGAAAACAGCGGGTACAGACCACACACACAGACACACACACAGATTGCTGAATTATAATAGACTAGTGCGTGCCCGTACGGTGCGTGCAAAAAATAAAAATAAAAATAAAAAAACTTCAACCACGCTGACAGAAACAACACCACACAGGCCGTTTCCTTCGCTCTCGCGATGCCCGTATGTGCGTGGGCCATAAAAGTGCAAAAAAAAAAATTAAGTAAAAATTAAAAAGGAAGAGGAATTGTGACGTCAGATCCGTATGTCATAGCACCGCTTGTCCTGTCATTGCGTTTTGGCTAAATAAATGGCCATAACTTGGGACCCTTGTCCGATTTAATATCAAACTTAAAAGGCACATCCACAGGCCCCAGCAATATACCTGGCAAGTTTCAATTAGATTGGACAGTGGTTGTCGAGAAACAGCGGTCGCAACACACAGACACACAGGACACACAGACACACAGACGACACACAGACAGACACACACACAGATTGCTGGGAACTATAGATAGATAAGGCAGTTAATTATCTTCAAAGGGGGTTTTAATTTACCAAACACTCAATTTTCACAAGATATGCGTACGTACATTACAAATTTAAAATCTTTTCTGGTATGATTTGTTTCATTTTTGTCCAATATGTACTTAAGTAAAGTTAGGTGACTAAATGTTTTCTCCTTGCAAACGCATCTCCCCCCCCATTTATAACACGATGTATGGCGGAAAATCGTATCCGAATGACATCGTTTCATATAAGCGTCTGGTTTTTAGGAACACATTCAGGACATAATCAGTGACTTTCTATATTCCACGTGCTTGACCAGCTTGTGTTTTGTAAAGGTCTGAAGAGAGGGAGAGGACTGCTGACTGCCTCATGAAGGATGCAGGGATGTCATGGCAGAGGTGGAATCATCAGCAAATAGGACAAAGGGTAAGTTGGTATCTAACAGAGACTACACAACTCAAGTCTGTGCCAGCCTTGAGCTATCTTACCCAGGGCTAGAGAATGCTTTTAAATAGTACATCCTCAGCGATTTACCCCTGGGTGGCAGTGGTGCTCCTTTCCACCACAGCCGGGTCAGTGAGCTGCCAGTCTTGCACGATCGTCTTATCTGGCACTACTGGAGCTCTCTTCTCATCCATCTGCCGCTCAACATCCCTAACAGGTGAATGAGTTCACCGACTACTCCTTGTCACCCACCAAGGTTCAACATTGGCAGGTCAGCAAACACTCTTTGTCCCTTCTTCTCCCACATCTATCAGTTCCACCGTTCACCTTCAAAAGTGCACGTTGCTGCTGAGGGTTTAACAAGTGCTGTACCTGAACTTGGGTGAGTCTCCCTAATGAGCCAAGTCCGAGTCAAGATGGGTTGGATTGTCAACTCGGAAAATAACTAAAATATTTAACTGTCACATGGAAGGAGATTTTGAGCTGCCATCAATTTTTGTACATTTCACACGACAACGAAGAGTGCCGAATGTATCTGGCCTTTTTAGACAGAAGGTAACAGTATTAGATCACACCAAAAGAATGGGTGTGCCATACACATAACAGTTGGTCTGTCGCATCATCGTGGGTTAGCAATACCGTGCTTGGCAGCACAATGTAACATTGGTCTCCTTTTTGTAACTCCAGCATGATACTCTACGGGTATTCCAAAAGGACCTGGACAAATTGGTTGTTAATATATTACGAACACAAATGATACCGACTGATACCCTTTGTTTTAAAGATACAGAAACTATCAGTTTTTTTTTAGAGTTGGTTGTTTAATGTTAAAGAAGTGGGACTCCAAGACGAAAGCTCAGTGCGCGAATGGTTCGTCGAGAGGAGAATCTGACACGAAAGTTCACGTAATTTCTAACAAGTATTGAGGATCCACTATCGCAGAATGTATCAGAGGATGATACAAGAGGTTTAAGGAGACTGGAATGTCAGAACGAAAAGTACCGCGACGACAAGCCACAAGTACAGCAGATATGTTGAACGACGGAATTCATTTCAACAAGTCCAGAAATCAATTATGATGCACGTCAGCGAACTGCTGACCACGACCGAACTGTACCAGGATTTGTATAAATGACTGAAGCTTTATTGTCTGTTAAGGTGCCAGATAAATTCCTATTCCTTGCAGGGAACTCAAACCAATAGACTGGATCTAATGCCAAGTGATTTGCTTAGAGAAACTCGCTCAATCGGGAGAGCTTTCGTAGATTACCTGAAAAAGGACATGTTCACGGAATGAGTTGCTTTCATGTATCGGGGAAGGTACTGGCACAATGTGAGGATCTGGGATCTGAAAACCCCCACTGTCATTGAACACAAACACGACAGGTCCAAGGTTAAATGTTGTGTGCCTTCTCCCATGATGCTTCGTGAGTCTGTTTTTTCATTGCGGAGGATACAGTGACAACAATTTACATGAAATGTTGGAAGATTTGCCTTCCCACAAATTGAAGACCTGCACACCCGTATCATTTTTCAAAACAGGATGGCGCTCCCCCTCATTGGCTTAAGTCGATCGAGCCGTCCTGAATGAAACTGTCCAGCGTCGCTGGATTGGCTGAGATGGACAACCGCCTGGTCCCATGATCACCAGACATAACCCCCTTGATGTTTTTCTGTGGGGTTGTCTTTTGATGTTAACATCAAGCTGGCAACCTGCAGAACTTCCATTCTTGGAATCCACAGCTGCATGCGCACCCAGTGGACGCTAACATGTGAGCCGAACATGGCAGAACCGTGTACAACCTTGATGTCCTTTGTGCACGACAACGGAGCTCACAATGAAGTATTGATGGTGGCACAAAACTTTACGAGTTTTCTGCATCACATTAAACCAAAGGGTATCATATCATTTGTGCATTCTAAAATATTAATTACCAAAGTTGTCTGGGTCTTTTGGAACATCGTGTACATTAACATCCACAATTCAATGTAAAAATTGCATTGTTTATTTGAAGCCAATTTTAAAAAGTGGTCCAACTTCAATGTTATCTCTCTCTTTT
>CM068959.1:120024931-120035208 GCA_035128595.1 Eptatretus atami
GGGGGTGGTGCTATGTTTATTAGGGATTAAGGCTAATTCCTCCCAGTATGTGATTGCCCCCTGTGACCTTTTCCTATGCCTTTGCATTTCCAAGACCAGTGATTAAAAAGGAATCACGTGCTTAAAACAACAACTGAGCCGGACATTTCCGAGTAGGCGAAAACACAGCCTTCAGGAATGACAACTCGCAAACCACACCCCTGGCATGGATGACTAATGGGCGTGACGTCAGAGGGAGGAGGAGAGAGTTAGGATCGGAGTCGGGACATGAAGCAGGACCTGGACAGAAGCGAGTAAGGAGATGGTGGTTGGAAGAGAAGGGCATTACGGCTGCCTTGCCCTCGACACGGTGAAAAAGGCTGCATGATTCTCGTGTTCATGCTGAGGCAAATTTGCCCTTGTGATGGAGCAAGATGCTGGCCAATGATTTAGGCTGGGTCGTGTGAGACCGTATCATGGAACCTCGTGTTGCACCATTGGGGAAGAAGGCGGCGCCATTCTGTAGAGCGGCATCAGCAAATGCGATCGATGAAAGAAGCTGCACGGCAGTTTCTGAGCCCTGGTGTTGAGTAACACCGCCCGAACTACCTCCAGTACATTTCACGCCCAGAGAGCGGCTGGGCACCATTTTGGGCACATTTTCCCATGCAGTGACGATGCGGTTTGGTGAACTCCAAGCTTCAGAAACTCATCTCTGGGCACAGAGCTACGTGCTGGGAGAAAGGGAGGATTTTTCTTTTATTTGTTCTGTCCCCTTTTCTGTATTAAAGTCTGTGTGGAGGCACCTCAAATAGGAATGTTGGTTACTTCACGTTTCATCATTATCCCGTTTTGATTTATCACTATTATGAATACTTGATTTATTTTCATTAAACTCCTGTATTTATTAAAGTTGCTTGTGTTGTCTACTTGTCGTGCATTCGAGTATAAACCTGTGTGCCTCTGTCCTTGCCGCCCTAACCTTCCTGCATGCGCCATAATCTACCAAGAATCTCGGCTGTTCGCCTCCAAGGTAGAACTGTTCGGTTTCTCCGTCTAGGTATGGGCTAACCCCCTGGACACGACAGCATAGACAGGCAAATACCACCGGTCGCTTCACTGAGGGGAATATGACAGGGGGGACAGAAAAAGAGAGGGTGGGAGAGAGAGAGAGAGAGAGAGAGAGATAGAGAGACAGACAGGGGAGAGAGTGAGGATGTGGCAGGGAAAAGAGAGAGCAAAGGGAGGGGGATCGAGGAGGGGTGGGGGAAGGAAAGACAGCGTGAGGTGAGAGGAAGGGAAGGCAGACGTGTGGTGGAGTGTCTCATCAAAACGATTCTACATAGGATAACAGTAAAGATGGAATCAAAATAATTTCTGAAATCCATTTTCTACTGGTCATATTAAAATTACTGCCCGGAGACAAATATCGCCCGGGCGCGTGCGGAGAGGAACACCGCCCGGACACGTCCGGAGACGAACACCACCCGGAGACGAACACTGCCCGGAGACGAACACCACCCGGACGCGTCCGGAGACGAATACTGCCCGGATGCCTCCGGAGACGAACACCGCCCTTTCGCCTCTGGAGACGTACACCGCCCTGACGCATCCGGAGACAAACACTGCCCGGACACGTCCGGAGACGAACATTTCATCATAAAAATCATTGTGTTTGGTTTTCCTTTGTATATGAATGCTTGATAGAGTAAGAATTAGAATGCCACTCGGTGGACCGCATACCTCCGCCAGGCTGAATAATTTACGTTTTGTATCCCAGTGATAGGCCGGATCTGGATCCAGACCTGAACCAAAATCAAATTGGCTTGTTCTTGTCACCAAACCAACTCATCCACCTAGTTTTGTCATAACTCATCCATAACTTTTATAAGTATGATGCTGAATATCGTTTTTGGCCCCATCTCTCAATGGCGATCAGAGAATCACATAAAAAAAATTCTCGTATCCGGATTCGGATCTTCACCAATGTCGAATCGATTCGTTCTTGTCATACTCCCAACCTGTCCACCAAGTTTTGTCCAAATGCATCCATAACTTTTTGAGATATCCTGTTCACAGACAGACAGATGGAAACATAACCTCTGTCCACCTTTGGTGGTGGAGATAATGATTGAAATCATAATCTATATATAGTAAAATGGAGCAAGTGTATGTAATGTATATCGGCTCTTCACCCATTCGTTGGACAGCTGACCTGACGTCACCCACAATTGTAACCTAAAATACTTAACCTAAAGTGCCTAGAGGACCCAAAAGACCCCTCCACCTGAGAACCCAAACGACCCTGAAGACCCCGAAGACCTAAAAAACCCCAAAGACCCCAAAGACCCTTAAAAACCCAAAAGACCAAAAAGACACCAAAGAGCCACAAGACACAAAAGACCCAAAAGACCCCAAGGACCCTGACACCAAAAATTCCTCGAGGACCCAAAAGACCTTGAGGACCCAAAGACCCAGGGGATCCAAATGACCCGAGGACACAAAAGACCCGATGGACCGAAAAGGCACAACGGGACTATCACGGACCCATGGAAGTTCTGTATAATGTAAAGTTGATTCAGGTGCATAACCCTCCCCTGCCCCCCCACACACACCACACCCACACACAATCCCATGTCCTTAACCCCCCTCCCACCACACCCAAACTCTGTGCTCCCCTCCCCCTTTCTTCAAATCCTCAAACCCCTCGATGCCAACTCTGTCCCCTCTCTGCCCTCCCTCCCCCAAGCCAACTCTGTCATCCCCTCCCTTTTCTTCTTAAGTCCTCAACTGCCCCAAACCCCAAGTACTCAATCCCCCTTCCAACCCCAAGTCCATCCTATCCCCTTTCCCAACATCTCAATCTCCCTTTTCCAATTCCATGCATCCCACCCCCAACTCACTGTCCTTCCCTCCCCATTTCTTCCTATTCTTAACAACAAATATACACAGGGAACTTTGGCGCATGAGAAGGCCATTCGGCCTATCATGTCTGTGTTGTTCCTGTTCCCGTTTGCTAAGAACAGTGTCAAAAGTAAATAAAGTTGGAACATTAAATTCACACTCATTTCCCCCCTTTTTCCCCTTATCCTTACGATAATTCACAGACCGGTATTTGTGTGTTTGTTTGTTTGTAGCACTACTCCTCCTACAGTTGTGGGCCAATTCCATCCAGACTTGCTAAATTGGATCAGCATGACCCCAATTAGTGCATTGAGGTGTTTTTATCTTTGCCAGTGGTCTTGGGGGAGGGGGAGAGACGCAAATTCTCTATGTAAATGTGTATCATGTAGTGCCCCCTACAGGTGTGGGAGGATCTTACAAGTCTTCACCATTTACATTACAGTATTCCTGTCCCCACATTTCCCAGTGCAGTGAGGTGTTTTGAATTATAAGCAGTTGGTATGTTTTCGCTTCATGCACGTAACGTCGTGTTTCTTTTGCCGACACAGTGCTGTCAGTTGCCTATACACCACCCAAATAAAGGTATGCAGCAGAAGAACGTGTTGTATGCTTGGAAGAAGATTGCTCATCGGGCGGGTACTCTGCTAGTCTGAATAATAATTCATATATTCTCATTACTTTTTAGATTTATTTGATACTAAGAAGAGTACTCATCCCCAGTGATGGGAAAAGCAAGCAAAAGTATGCTTCCTCAGTGTTGAAAAAGTTTGTTAATCTTTCAATATAAATAATTAATTTAATGGAGTGTTAAAAAAGTTAATTTTGTTGCACTCTTTGGTTTCACTCAGAGCCAAAGCTTCAGGAACCAAAGCTCTGAACTACTTATGACACCCACCGTGAAATGGTGATACTGAACATTGCGAATTTGGAAACTTACTGCACTCAACATTCAGTAGTCCCTATAGGACAGTTATATCGGTAAGTATGTGTTTTATAGATAGCTTCCTTGCCCTTGTCTTATGGGAATTAAATGTACATGCGCTGTGAGTTATTTTAATAGTTAGGATTTTTACACCCCTTATAACAACAACAACACGCCTTCACCTCGCTTCCTCACACCAACGCCATTGTCTTCCTGCATTTGACCACGTACGTGGGCGGAGTTTCCTCGGCCACCAGAGCTCCGACTCCGCCCCGGAGAGATGGGAATTGTTCCCCTCGACCAATGGGAGGCGTGAGACACCCTCGACCAATGGGAGGCATGAGACACCACAGACATCGACTTTCTCACGAACCCTCGACCAAGGGAAGCGTGAGACACCACAGACGTCGACTTTCTCACGAACCCTCGACCAATGGGAGGCATGAGACACCACAGACATCGACTTTCTCACGAACCCCGGACCAATGGGAGGCGAGACGTCTCAGACGGTGATCCTCCCCACGACACCCCATCCCGCAGGAGAAATGCCATATAAGAAACGACAGGGCCTTGGAAAGGCAGAGTCAGAGTCAGAGTGAGCGTCAGGGTGAACGTCAGGGTGAGCGTCAGGGTTTGAGGTGCCGGAGATCGACTCGTCTGGTCTGGTCGGCTTGGCAGTGATTGGGTTCAAGGTGCCGGAGATCGACTTGTTTGGTCTGGTCGGTTTGGCAGTGCTTGGGTCGTCTCTCGGCTCGTTCACCTGGCGTCCGACGCTTTTCCTCCGTCCCTGGTGCTTGGAGTGGCATCGTGTTGCGGGTTCGAGTCCCGTCGAGCCGGATCGTCGAAGACCACATGAGGTAGACAGGTCCAAGTGCAGGCTCTGGTCTCTAGCTCACTTTCCTCGAGCTGGAAGACTCAATAAAGACCATTGGGTCCACTTCTGTGTTGTGTGTGTCTGTGTGTGGGCCCGTCTTTAAGTAGCAACTGTTAAGTGCCTTGTACATTATTTGCATTTCATTCTTATTAGTCGTGATAACTCTGCTTCTTACATGCTCCCCTCCTTCCCACCTATTATAAATAAACCCATGTGTTCAATGTGTCAGTTCGTTTTTGTGTTTCTTTTATTGGTTTAACACGGTGCGTGTTGGAAAATTAGCAAGGCCGTTGTGCCGCTGTAAAGGGGACATTTGGACCGACGAAAGCGCGGTGACCATCCGCTCGGGTCGCACACGGTTCGAGTACGCTAGCGACTCGTTCTGTACGAGCATCGTCGAGGGTGAATTTCCCCGGTAGTTGGACGGCGTGAGTACTTAGGTAAATTGGAGTTCGACAAGTGGACCCTACCTCACGCCGTCAAAATATTGGCGAACTTCGGTCCGATAAGGGACCCGTCGGCTCCGGAGTTATCCGGGGTGACGACCTATACATTCCGGGTGATCGGTGGAGCCGACTCTACTGCTCCATCTGGTGGTCGTGCGCGCGCGCCGATACCCGGCCCCGTAACAATACAACATCAGGTTACGGAGATTAAATTTGGCTTAAAGAGAGCAAAATACAAATAGAATTTCACATCAACATTATTCATGCATGTTCTGCTGTCGTTTCCAAAGTGAATGTTGAGCTTTTCAAACACAGCATGTGAAGTGGCCGCAGGAAACGGGAGACAGCCGATGTATGGACAGACACAAACTTCAACTTGTATAATAGATTTGTTAATACTCTGTTTATTTACTTTTCAACACTTGGACTGTGAGCTAAAAAGGCTGCTGCTGTGATTTTGCTTTATTTATGAGCTCGTTGCTACTCTAATTTAGGATCTTCATGAAAGAAGGTTCCTTAAAAAGTTATAAAAGAGAGAAAGGGTGGGGGTGCGATCCCCGAGGTTGTTTGCCTCGGGGCCCATGCTGGCTCTCGCCACCCCTGGGTCACGGCCATGCTTGAACAACAACAATGGCCCACCTTGGAGAGAAGACGACTCCAAAGCCATCTTGCCTTGATGTACCACATTCGTTACGATCTTGTGGGCATCAGGCAGAGTGCATACCTCACTGAATCATCCTCACGCACCGGAGGACATGGATCCTGCTTCATGATACCCAGCTGCAGTACTCAGGTATATGCCTCATCCTTCTTCCCCCGCATCTGCAGGGATTGGAACCACCTAGAGAAGGACCCTGCTACTTCATCCTTCCTCGACGCCTTCAAAGCTGCGTCGCGGGGGCTAGCCAGAGGAAATTACACCTGGACTATATTTTTACTCGCACATGTATATATTTGCACAATTTGGTTGCATCAACACTGTTCCACACCTGTGAGCAACCAGAGTGCGGTAATCTTCATCCTGATGATGCAGCACTTACACGGAAAGGATGAAAAAAGACAAACGGGGGTGAAAAAATATCCTCCGTCCACCCACTGCACTGTGGCAGAGATAATAACAAGAATGGACCAATAATGAAAAGTCTTTCCTTATCCTCACCAGAGGAGAGGGTATTGCATTTGGGTCCATTTGTTTGTTTGTCCACACAGAACTTTAGTGTTTTTCTCCACAACCGCTTGTTGGATTGAGACAATTTTCACCATCGAAGCGATTACACATATAGAATGTTTCAATGACAATTATGACATCATAAGTCATGTGGTGTGGCAGCAATGTCAGAAAAAAATGGAAAAAAATTTGGACCTCTGTATCTCTGAAACCACACCAAGGAAAAAAATTGAAACTTGGCACATGACAAAGTACTCCTTATGGGGAATGTGTGATTTTTTTTATGACGTCATAGGTGCCTTCGATATGACATTGTAATTGCATATGTAGAATGCTACATCCGATCAGTATGAAAATTGTTGAGGGTCATCAAAGGATAAAATGGTCCACAGAAAAAAAAATTGATGACGCCATCGGTCACGTGATTCGGCAGCCATATTTTTATTATTATTATTATTTTTTAACCTTCAAAAATCATCTCTGAAATGGCTGAACAGATCGAGGTGAAACTTTACAAGTATGACCGCCTATCCATGAGAAACAAAAGGTTCACACATATGATGTCATAGGTCACATGGTATGGCAGTCATATTGGATTTACCCTAAAATCTATTTTTAAAAATATTTTTCTCCAGAACGGCTGGACAGGTTGAGGGGAAACTTCACACGACTGTTCCCCAAGCCTGAGTGATACCAGGATATTCCCAAATAATTGATGTCACATGGTTTGGCAGCCATGTTGGATTGAGCAAAAATCTTTAAAAATTCTTTTTCTTGGACCGCTTAATCAATCGATGTGAAACTTCACATTTATGAACTAGTTGTGACGGGGAATATGTGTTTTCAATTTCAACCTGATCAGCCGCATGGTGTGGCAGCCAGAATTATTTAATTTTTTTGAATTTGGCTTCTTTTTGATTATATATGTATATATATATTGGAATACGGCTGGCTCACTTGGCTGTGCCTTGATGGGTTTGAGGGTTGAGGAGGAGCAGATGAAATGCGATTCCTATCCAGTTTCCTCCTGATGACTTCAACTTTACTTTTTTCTTGTTCGGGTTTCTTCTGATGACTCCAATGCAGGACTGTACCTATTTGATCTTCCATTTGATTTGAATTGAATTTATTTAAATCTAATTCCAAATTCAATTGTTTAATAATAAACGTCATGGGTCAGGGTGAGGTGTCCGATCAAAAAGGAAAGTTTTGGTACCCGGTCATCACTGCCAGCAGCTATAAAGTAGCAGTTCTAATTATGTCTCATTAATTACGTAACACACCAGTACACAAACCCCACACAAAACAAGTCCTGGCGAGGATCTGCAATCTCTGGTTGCTCTTTTTCTTGTTGTTTAAAGCTTCAATCATAATGAACGATAGGCTCCTTGAAAGTGCAATTAATCTTTGAAAAATGTAACGAAATTTTATATAATTCATTTTTCTTCCTCTGTTCTTAGGACGAAGAGCATGCATGGGTGAGAGCCTCGCTCGCACGGAACTATTCATCTTCTTCACAGGACTTCTTCAACAGTTCACTTTCAAGGCTCCCAATGGCACACCACTCCCAGACATGACACCACAGACGGGGCTCGTTTCATCTCCGAAACCTTATGCGCTCTGTGCTTTGAAGCGCTAATGGAGTTATGAAATCAATGTTTATACATCTTATGACTAAAATGAATACATGTAATACTTTTAAGACATTATGTTGCTCATTTTTTTTTCCATACCCCTCTGAATGGCACCAAGGTGCAACAACAAGTTTTAAAAGCTTCCGTAGCTGAGATTTTACACCTTGAAAGGTTAATATTCCATTGCAGGGTGCTGACATAGCAGCCCACAATCAAAACAGGAATTTCGAACTTGGCCAGCATTCCGGCACACAATGGCCGACTTTTTTCAAAAGGTATTACCCGATGGTTAACTCCCACAAGGAAATGCTAGCAGATTGTATAGCCAACTTGATGCTCCCGATTTCATGCAGCTCCCTGTCTGTGAAGTACCAAGATTGCAATTTACCATCTGGCCAGAAATAAAGCCCATACCATGTCGTTCAAAGCTGATTACTTTCCCTCTGTGTTATCCTATAAATATAATTATATTCCTCCAAGCCAATAAAACTCCATTATTTTGCTTTTCACGTTGAATTCAGCAATCAGAAAAATGCTGTTGGAGCTGATTTGCATTATATGTGTGCATAAGTACAATCCAACCTTCCTCACACAGTTATATTTTCCATTTTTAGCTCGCCTGTTCGAAGAACAGAGAGCTATAGCGATACCCCCGGCGTGAGCGTGAGCGTGAAAATGTTAAAGTTTTTGGTGCAAGTTATTTTTTCCTTTCTAATGTTTTTATCTACCACACTATTTTTTATACGCCCGACATATATATATATATATATATATATATATATATATATATATATCGGGGCGTATTATGTGATACCGCTCGTCTGTCCGTCCGTCCGTCCGTCCGTCCGTCCGTTCCTGTCCGCACTCTAACTCCCAAAGTTTTCAACTTTCACGTTTCATATTTGGTACATAGGTACAGACTGTGGAGACGGTGTGGCGCGGCATACGTTAGTCATCTAAAGTGGTTGCCATGGCAACCAGGATGCTGTTTCCCATGTAGTAGCGCAATTCTGTATATACTTCTTGTTCGGGCGTATATTGTGCTCACTTGCGCTCTTGTTACTGATTGCAATATACAAATACATATATTGCTTTAAAATTATTTGGATCAGACTTCACTGCAATGCTTTATAAAAAATATTAATTATTAGACGAGTCTTTTAAAAACGATGAATGTTTTAACAGGCGAGCATTGGGTGGCTTTGACACCAACTCTGGTTATGCCTCCACTGACGAAGTCACCGGAGGGATTATGTTTGTGGGTTGTCCGTCCATCCGTGATCGGTTTTCATTGCTGCGACAACTTGACAAGGGCTGAAGGGATCTAAGTCAAACTTGGTACAAGTATGTATAATGATGCAAAGATTAACTGATTATATTTTGGAGTGAAGAGGTCATAGGTCAGAGGTCATGTCAGGTAAAAATTCTGCTACTGCACTAACTTCCCATTGAAGAGGGTTCTTGAGCTGTGGTGGTGCTCTTCATGGTCTCTGCCGACTTCCTCAAAGATAAATTAACCCTGTCGTTTTTTAAAACGTTTTTACTGTTAATTTGTTATCTCTGTGTTTACTGTGTGTTCCTAATTCGGTTTTCTTTGAAAAACTTTTGCCAATTTGTGGGTATTTGTTGGACTTTTCACATCGGATTCCTTGAGGCCTACCCTTAGGCTTATCCTCATCTTTGTGCATGATCGTGCTTTCTTGTATTTTCTTCTTAATATCTGCAAATTTATATTTTCATGACAATCCCTTTCCCACTCTTTCAATTCCTCCCAACATACCCTCTGTTTAATGTCTTAAAATATAAAACAAAACAAAAAACATTTTTTCCCCATTTCCCCTTCTCACTTTACACCTCCCATAAGCACGTGACTTCCTCTTCCTCCTCCTCTTCTTCTTTCTCATTCTTGCTGATCCACATTTCCATTCCCAGTTTGATTGTGAAGGTATTCACCAAACACCTTCATGATCTTTTTCTTCAACCATTTCCTTTACTCTACCCCTCTCTTAACTAACCTTAAAAACAAAAAAAATACTGTTTTAAAATGTTTCAGCTCCCTCTTTCTCCTGTGTGGTTTTCTTGATTCTATTATAATACACTGTTTTTCTTCTTCAAAAGGCTGATTCCAATTCGAACTTTCATAGATCCCGTGTCGAAAGAGTCCAACTGTGACAGCGTTTCCTTTCTCCATTCTCTTATCTCACCTTTATTCCACCCCTCATCTACTAATGTCTTTAAACATATCTCTGACTTTAAAAAAAATTTAAATCCCATTTAGCAATGCATGTGCATATTCCTTGAATTGTTCTCTTTTTTCCAACTTCAGTTCCAGTTCTTATGCCTGGTGATG
>CM068959.1:120042248-120053016 GCA_035128595.1 Eptatretus atami
AGAGTAGGCAATGATCGGACAGGGGCCATAGCCTGAAGAGTAAAGAAAAGAGGAGAGTTAAGACGGTAGTAGCAGAGGACTTCAACTCCAGAGTAAGTTTAATTGCATGAATGGTCTCACACCTGTGTCTGATTTCCTTTCTACTGTTATAGCAATATCCATTTTGGGGAGAACCCCCCGCCTCGCCAAGTCAATCCCCTCCCCTAATTTGACCGATGTTTAAAAAATAGCAATGACAAACTTTTGGTAATCAGGGTGATCGAAGGTTTGTGTATCAAGTTCATTGAAATTGTGGTGTGTAGTTTCGGAGAAGAAAGCAAATTCATAATTTTGGGGGTCCCCCCCCGCCTGTATACCCTCTTAGACCATGATTTTTTTAAAATGTCATCAACAAACTTGTACATAATGGGTGATGAAAGTGTTGTCAAGTTTCTCAAATTGGTGTCGTACCCCCACGCCCCCCACCATAAATCTCCTCCGTGACCCCCTGAGACCCGATGACCTTTTGAATGCTGTTGAGCAAACTTTGATACCTCCATGGGTGATGAAGTTGTGGTCAAGTTCATCAGAATTACATGTGTAGTTTCTGAAAGGAAGCAATATATATTCTGAGGAGAAACCCATCGCCCTCGAAGCCCGATTTTCTTTAAATGCCATGGACAAACTTCTTGTACAAACAAGGTGATGAAGGTTGTGGGTAAAGTTTCATCGAAATCGTTATGCGTTGTCAGAGAATTGAAAGTATTTGTGACGACGGAGCCAGATTGACGACGGAGGACGAAGACGGGACATGACAGACAATGCTCAAAATAAAAATCAAAATTTTTTTGATTTTAATAGTTTTACCAGAAGGGGTTTTTTGGCGAGCTTTGAGCTCCCACGGAAGTATCGGGGGGGAACATAGCACACAGACAGAGAAAGGGGGGTGGGCAAGGCCAGGAGGAGTAGTAGAAGACAGAAGAACCACCGACTGCTGCGGTGAGAAAGTGAAAGACCCACAAAGACTCAGCTTCATCGCAGAGATACTAATGATCATAAAACCTTGGTTTTTCAAATGTGGTAGCGAGTGTGTGAGGCAGAAGCATCAGTCCATGGGGAGAGCAGGACTCCATCGGCTGCGGATGAAAAGCTTTGTATGTGTTTAGGAGCTCATGTGTGCAGAAAGGACTTGCACTTATGGAGGATGCCAGCTTAAGAAATGTGCTTTCCAAGAAAGATCATGGCAGATAGTGAGACCCCAAAACTTGATTGACAGAACTTCTGCAATAGGATGTTGAGAAAGTAGATTGGGGGGGGGGAGGTTCCAAAGGTCCTTTCGGAGAGACATAGTGGAAGTGTGAGATTTGTAGGGATTGAAAGACAGTTCCAACGTTTGGACCACTTTGATTTTAATCCAGTTCTGCAGAGAGTGAAGAGGCTGTTGCTTCGATCTGAGGGATAAGAAGATGGTACAGCAGAGGGTGGATCATAGCAAAAAGAAAAAGAGGATTTTCCAAGAGTCGGAAATCATTGATGAGACAAGGAAGAGCACAGGGCTCAGAACACTGCCTTTGAGAACTCCAGCCTGGACAGGAAGAGGAGATGAGAAAATTCATTTTTAGAGCACATGTTGGCTGCGACAGGAAGAGGAAGTTCTGCGAGCATGATGGACATTGCCTGGATACATAAAAGAGAGTTTGGGAGCCAGTGCGGGGCCAAACCGTAATCGAAAACTCGTGAATGTGTCCAGGGGAGATGCTCTAAGTTATGCCTGACATGGACCTCATCCATTGTTGGGTAATCAGAAGCAGCATGTCCAGGGTTGAGTGACCTGGTCCTGAATCAAATGATGATCGGAAATCAGCCATTGAGACGAGAGGAAGGATTTTAATTGAAGGCAATGATGGATTCCATGACCTTGCTGATGATTGGGAGCAGGCTATTGGGTCTGTAGCTGCAAGGATCTGTGTTTGCACTTCTTATTAAAGTGGTAAATTGCTGGATTTCCAGCAAGACGGCAGACGAACCTTGAGCAAAGAGAGGGTGAATAGAAGGAGAGAGGGTGAGCAAAGAGAGCAGAGCAGGTTTTTATGGACACGTTGGGCCTGATGCTGTCTAGTCTGGTTGCAGATCAGAGTCAGGTTTACAGCAACTCTCCACCTTGTCGGGAGAGAAAAGGACAAAATGGAGTCCAGGAACAGCTGGGTGTGACTGGGTAAGGTGGTTACAGAAGCGATGAGGTTTGGGTAAAACAGTTTGAAGCCAAACACAGTTTAGGAAATTCAGCTTTTCATGGGCAGTGTCAGCTGTTCGCCATTGAGGTAGGGAGGGATGGAGGGGTACATACACCAGAACCACTTAACCAGCACAGTTGGAGGAGGAGATCAGTTTGAAGTACAGACTTGGAGAATTTGAAAGATGTTGTTTTCTGGCTTCCTGAGGGTAGACACAGACTTGTTCCGAAGCTTTATGGAAGGAACTGAAGATTGTCTTCAGTTTGGATTTGCTTCCATGAGCAAAGGCAAGTTGTTTAGGACATGGGTGGAACATTTCAGTTTCAGGACGCATGGGCGAAGGAAAGGTATGAACAACGAAGACGAGATGGGATAAATCTGTGATGATGAGAGAGCAAATTTCTGAGAGAAATTTCCAGGATGATTGATGTCAGAGACAGTCTAGAAGTTTGATGGCTGCTGAAGTCTCTGCCCAGTTGGCTGAGTGAAATGCCAGTCTCGTTGGTGCTGAGGTGGTTCTCTGAGAAGCCAGAGAGATGTCCACTTTCACAAGCTATGGGAGATGAACCAATTGGAACAGAAGAAAGCAGACATTTGCGGGAAATGGTCAAAACAATCCAGAAGAGTGGAGTACCTGTTGCGTGAGATCCGGGTTGGGAAGTTGACAAATTGTGGTCAGTCCAATGAGTCCAGAAGTCCTTTGCTGACTGCCATGACAGGTGAAAGGTGCCAACACCGGAGCTGGCATGATGACAAGGAATCACACTATATGAGGAAGAGAGAGTTTGGATGAGTGGAAAGAAGTTTGGTCCATGTTGCGGTGAGCGATATGTAAATGGGTCATCACTGTTTGGTGGAAGGTACAACACCCATTTAACAAGAAGGTGGGAACGAGGGGAAGCCAGCAATTTGGCAAAAGTAATTCCATGTGGGGCATGGTGAGTGAGGACAAGTGGCATGCGTAGAGTGGGAATATAGTTTTTGATAAAGAGCAACTCCACCACCAGGATGAGGCTCAGGTTATCGTACAGAGGAGGTTGAGTAACCAGGAGGACACGAGGGAATCAGGAGACGTCTGAAAGGAGGAAAGGTTTCTGTGAAGCAGATTATGTCTAGTTTGGCAGTGGAAACTGGATGAGGATCTGTCAGGTAGAGCGAAAGCCCGCTGTTTTGAGGTCACAATTAAGGAAGAGGGAGAGAGGAGGCCTTTTGGGGTGCAGGCAGAGGGAAGGGAGAGGGTGGTAAGAGAGGGAGGAGTGGGAATGGAGGAAAGAGCTTGTTGACGAGTGTGAAGGAGATTACAGAAGAGCTAGAGGAGAGGACAGATGGGGAGGAGGAAAAAAGTTCGGTGGTGATGGGATGAGGCCATTGAGGATAATAAAGAGTTGGCAAGAGGGAAGTAGATACATGGAGGAGGTGGAGGAATGAGTTGGAAGAGAAGAGGTAGGGAAGGTGACAGCTTTGTGGATGCGGAGGGGGCACTCTGAGAAAGTGGGAGTGAGGAGGGAGATTTGAGGGAGAAGTGTAGGGGGGTAAAATTGTGAAAGAAAGGTTGGGGGAGTTTTTTGAGAAGGGTAGGGGGAGGCTTGGAGGTGGAAGAGTGAAGTTTTTCTTTGAAGATGGAGGAGGTGGCCCGATTTGAGGGAGGGGTACCGAAGCTTTGAAGTGGGAGGGGACTAATGAATGAGAGCAGGCTCGGCCATTGAGGATAGGGAAAAATGGAGAGGGGGTGAGGGGAAGATGAAGACTGAGTTCGTGTTACGTGAAGATGGAAGTGGGCAGGGGGAGGAACAACATTTGAAGGGGTGGGAAGAGGAGGTGTGATGAGAGGAAAGAAAGGCATGTTTGAGATGTTAGGAATGTACTGATTGAGAGAGTGAGATTATCATTAGGTTAGAACGGCGCCCAGAAGATCTTTTAAACACCACGCAGTTTGGGAACCAGAGCGGGGCTGGTAGTTTAAGCAGAGGACAGTGGAAAGTTGCAAACGCGAGGAAGGTAGGATGAGAAGGGCAAGATGGGAGCTGGGAGCATAAGGAGGGAGCATAACAGGGGAGGGGTTTATGAGGAGTAATTTAAGGGAGGTGGGTAAATGAACTCCATCCATCGCATCCATCAGAACATACTCTGTTGCAGAGTGTTGGTGCTGCCTAAGCAGTCTCCTTAGCTATTGGGCTACAATCTGGAATGGGTTGCCCATCCGACACAGGATCCCAGCATTAGGCTGTACTCATTTGACTGACCTGGAAGGATGATAAGGCAGAGTAACCCCCACCTGGTATTATTCAGCAGCCAAGCAGGATTTGAACTCAGGATCCTATAGGGAATAGGCATGAGCCAGACACGGTAATTTTGGCACCAGTCGCATCCCGAGGGAATAAGACTCATCACAAAGTTTTTGCAGGATATCATCTTCTACAGTCAGAAACTAATGTGAAAGCATTGCATTGGTGGTAGCCTTTTGTTGTGTTATTAGCCGTTAGTAACCCATCCCTCAAAATAAAACTTTTCTGAAACCGGTGTTACGACAGAAGAAACATTCCTATTTAAAACGTAATGGTTCTCTCTTATTATAGGCTTATATCTTCTTGAAATTGTTAGGACGTAGCTCTGCTATTTGCTTTTCAAAACAGTTTGTTAAACTAAGCCGAGCATTAGTGGTTGCCAATTACAGGCACTGATAGTCCAGTGCTGATACATTGCAGAAACCTGTTTTGTTTTCCTAAAAAATGGTACGGAAGTTTTTTGCCCATACCCAATTAATGGATACATGTTTAAATACGTGAATTTGAAGAAATTTAAATCATAAACTAAAATAAAAAACATATTTTAAGTTAGATGTACAATTATAAATGTTATGTTTATATTAGTTTACCCATCCCACAAAACGAAAAATACTGCAAATCAAGAAAAAATTTGTTACAATTTTGTTTTTCTGCATACAGCTCAAATACATTGATAAAAACATCTTAAATGATTTTGAAGGTTCAATATTTTTATGTAAAATCATCAACATAAATTTAAAAATAATGTATAAATATAATCATTTTTTGTACGGTATGTTTTACCAGATATGTTTAATCTGATTTTATTTTCTTGTTTCAGTATTTTGGTGGTGGTGGTGGTGGTGGTAACAGTTTGCACCAGAAGTGGCCAAGCTAACCCCTTTTGCTTCAGAATGGAAAAGCTCAAGTACAAGGCCAATCTGCTAAAATCAAGTGTTCATTTTCACCTTTGACCTCGCATTCATCAGATTTGCACATGATTAACCATCTTGGCAACTGTCTTATTGGTTTATATTGTGTAATGCGGGTGTTTGATACCTTCATATGTGCATTATCAGTTTCTAAATCCGCTGAAATTCTGTATTTTTTGAGAAATTACAGGGAAAAAAAACATTAATTTGTTCATGACATGTTATATTTACCTTTGTTTGTTTCTTGGAAAGTATCCTTCAATAACAACAGGGAAATATCATGACATTGACCCAAACTACATAACATCCGTCAAATTAAGGTATTTTTTCATTTGGGGGGGTGGGGTGAACATTGTCTGAAATACTGATCTTAATATTGTACGGATTTCAGAATCAGTCTGATGAAGGCATTCCACACATTCAAGGTCCTCCAGAACAGTTATTTCCTTAAATGCATGTTCAGATTAGCCCCATCCCCATGTCTAATGGGATCTTAAATGTGATTGCGTTGAGTAAGAGTAAAGAAGATCCCCACTCTATGGGAAGCTTTTTTCATTACGACAGCACGTTTCAACACATTTTCTTTTGCGATGCTCTGACGCGCACCTTATTTTTTCCTCAGCAACGTTCTTTTCACTGCGCGCCGATGCCCCCGGCCTTTTTTGAGATGCACGGGTCGTTATGGTAACCGTGCGCAGTGGGGCGGGGGTGAGCTTGGGCGGACCTGTGGCTGGCCGTTCGGCCCCGCAGTATAAAACAAAATTGAAGGTCCGTTCCTGAGAGAGAGAAGTGAGAGGAAAGGGCGAGAAGAAGTAAGAGGAAAGAGAAGTAAGAGGAGGGAGGAAGAGAATGAGAAAAAAAGCCAGAGAAGGAAAGGAGGAGGAAGCGTGCAAGGCGCAAGTGAGTAATGCGAGTGGGTGGTGCGCGTGTGGGTGGCTGGACCAGTTGCCAACAACGAGAACAATTCGTCTTCCCAGTGCTTGAGCAAAGCGAGCGTGTGGTGGCGTGTGTGGGGTGTGGCAGCGCCGACAACTGAGTGAGGCACGGGTCGGTCAACCACGTTGAGGCGCAGGCAGGTCACCGACGGACCGGTGTGGGTCACTGGACGTCACCAGTTTTCGGAAGTGGTGAGGAATGCCGTGGTCGTAGCACACCAGGTCTAACCCGTGACAGAAGATCACGGTGCCCCTCCCAGACGTCGACTGGTGTTCAAGGCTGTTCGCGAGAGGGTGCCCGGCAAGGTTGGGTGCTAGCGACAGACGTGACATGCACGCAAACCATTTCAAGGAACGTTTTCACTTCACGGACGACACTCTCTTGATGAGCGAGACGACCTTCCCCCCCCCCCGCCCCCCGAATGATCTGTTGCGGTACCTTTGTCTGTGTTATTAGCTCAAGTCAAACCCCCGATAAAACATCTCTCTCTGGGTCTCCTTTCCTGGCATTTTGAATTGATTTGCCTTTGAAAATTAATTTCTTTATTTACCTCAGAAAAAATAAAAAGTTCTTTTTTATTTGTATTTTTTTTTCTTATTAATAAATCATTTGTCGATTCCCTTCCAAACCTGTCCGTGTTTGTCCTTTTGTCCTTCCATTGTCCGAGCCAATATGTCCGAACCGAGATAGACTGGAGGTAAATACGCAACAATACAGATTTGACCAAAAAATAGGCGGCAACGCACAGCGGTTAAAACGCTCGTCCGCCCTAATAAAATCTAATCGAAATAACATTGGTGCTTTGCCGAGGGCGCGCGCACCCGCTCAGGTAACCACGTGACCTCTAGTTAAACCGGCATAATTAGACGGTGGACAACCTGGAATCATGGTTAACTGGGTGCGTTTCGTGTTTTAAAACAACCCACCCATACCACAACGTTAATTGGTGCAGCGGTGGCCCCAGGTCCGGCTCTTCAAGGACAACCGGGGATTAAATCCCCCGAGTGACAAGCTGGTGTCTTGGTACCCGTGGCCGCAACAATAAACAACATACAAAAAGAAATTTAGATTTTTTGGATTTCTTCATAAATTTCTAAACACCCCATGTAATTATATTTTTTCCAGAACTTTAATTACTTTCCACAGTAAATGACAGACAAATACTTTTCTAAGGGCGGTAATGATTTATCACCAGGAAATAGACACTGATATACAAAGTGCCACCAATGACATACCTTTCAACTCGGCATGTTTTAGCAACTTTTTATTGAGAAGCAATGATCTAGAAAGGTGATAAATTTCAATGTTAATGTTTGACTGATATAAAAAGATGTTGTAAAGTTGACAGTGGATGTTCTTACCTTGTACTGGCCATTTTGCACAAGCTTAAGGGTAGGCATATAAACAGGTGAATAAACCACAAAATAGCTACCCACGATGCAATGCTATCACATATTTTCTTCTAACTCTAGGGTTGTAATACCTTTGCCACAACGTCGCTATGAGAAATTATTACCCCACGATGGTACCGACCAAACCCTACTGGCTCTTGATTACTAGGATCCAAGTCCCACCACCCTACCCATTAAGCCATCACCAGGCATAAGTAACTGGAACTGAAGTTTGGAAAAAAGATAACAATTCAAGGAATATGCACAATGCATTGCCTAAATGGGATTTATAAATTTTTTTTTAAAGTCAGAGATATGTTTTAAAGACATTAGTTAAGATGAGGGGTGGGAGATAAAGGTGAGATAAGAGAATGGAGAAAGGAAACGCTGTGCACAGTTGGACTCTCTTTCCGACATTGACGGGATCTATGAAAGTCGAATTGGAATCATGCCTTTGAAAAGAAAAACAGTGTATTATAATAGATAAGAAACCACACAGGAGAAAAGAGGGAGCTGAAAACATTTTAAAACAGTAATTTTTTTTGTTTTTTAAAGGTTAGTTTAGAGAGGGGTAGAGTAAAGGAAATGGTGAAGAAAAGATATGAAGGTGTTTGGTGAATACTATTCACAATCAAAACTTGGGGAAGGAATGTGGATCGGCAAAAAGAATGAGAAAGAAGAAGAGGAGGAGGAAGAGGAAGTTCACGTGCTTATGGGAAGGTGTAAAGTGAGAAGGGGAAATGGGGAAAAAATGTTTTTTGTTTGTTTTAATATTTAAGACATTAACAGGTAGGGTATGTTGGGAGGAATTGATAAGAGTGGGAAAGGGATTGTCAATGAAAATATAAATTTGCAGATATTAAGAAGAAAATACAAGAAAGCACGATCATGCACAAAGATGAGGATAAGCCTAAAGGGTAGGCCTCAAGGAATCCGATGTGAAAAGTCGCAACAAATACCCACAAATTGGCAAAAGTTTTTTTCAAAGAAAAACCGAATTAGGAACACACAGTAAACACAAGAGATAACAAATTAACAGTAAAAACGTTTTAAAAAACGACAGGGTTAATTTTTATCTTTGGGAGGTCGGAGAGAGATGAAGAGCAGCAACCACCACAGCTTTCAAGAACCCTCTTCAATGGGGAAGTTAGTGCAGTAGCAGAATTTTTACCTGACATGACTTGACCTATGAACTCGTTCCTCCAAAATATAACAAGTTTAATCTTTGCATCAATTATACATACTTGTACAATGTTTTGATTAGATCGCTTCGCCTTGTTCAAGTTGTCGCAGCAATGAAACCGATCACGGATGGACCGGACAACCCACAAACATAATCCTCCGGTCACTTCGTCATGGAGGCAATAACGCAGAGTTGGTGTCAAAGCCACAATGCTCGCATGTTTAAAACATTTCATCGTTTTTAAAAACTCGTCTAATAATTAATATTTTTTATAAAGCATTGCCAGTGAAGTCTGATCCAAAAATAATTTTAAAGCAATAAAATTATTTTGGGTGGTTTTTTTTTATTTTTTTTTTTTTTTGTTTTTTATTGCAAAATCCCAAAGTTAAAGAGCGCAAGTTGAGCACAGATATATAGCGCCCGAACAAGAGTATATACAGAATTGCGCTACTACATGGGAAACGCATCCTGGTTGCCAATGCAACCACTTTTAGTGACTAACGTATGCCCGCGCCACAAACACCGTCTCACCAGTCTGTACCTTGTAACCAAATATGAAACGTGAAAGTTGAAATTTGGGAGTTTAGGTGCGGACAGGAAACGGATAGACGGACGGACGGACGGACTGGACAAGACAGACCAGGACGGACGACCGGCGATCACATAATACGCCCCGATATATTATATTTATATATATATATATATAATATATATATATATATATATATAATGCGGGCGTATAAAAAAGTGTGTAGATAAAAACATTAAGAAAGGAAAAATAACTTGCACCAAAATGTTACATTTTCATTGCTTCACGCTGACGCTTCACGCCGGGATATCGCATAATAGCTCTCCTGTTCTTTCGAACAGGCGTAAGCTAAAATGGAAAATATAACTGCGTGAGGAAGGTTGCATTGTACATAATGCACACATATAAATGCAAATCAGCTCCAACAGCATTTTTTCTGATTGCTGAAATTCAAACGTGAAAAGCAAAATAAATGAGTTTTTATTGCTTGGAGGAATATAATTATATTTATAGGATAACACAGAGGGGAAGTAATGCATCTTGAAACGACATGGGTAGGGCTTTATTTCTGGCCAGAATGGTAAAATTGTAAGTCTTGTAACTTCACAAGACAGGGAAGCTGATGAAACTCGGGAGATCAAGTTGGCTATACAATCTGCTAGCATTTCCTTGTGGGAGTTTAACCATCGGGTTATACCTTTTGTTTGAAAAAGTTCGGCCATTGTTGGTGCCGGAATGCTGGCCAAGTTCGAAATTCCCTGTTTTGATTGTGGCTGCCTTGTCAGCCCACTGCAATGGATATTAAACTTTTTTCAATGGTGTAAAATCTCAGCTATGGAAGCTTTTAAAACTTGTTGTTGCACCTTGGTGCATTAGAGGGGTAATGGAAAAAAAAATGAAGCAAATAATGTCTTAAAAAGTGTACAGTATTCATTTTAGTCCAAAGATGTAATAACTTGATTTCAATAACTCCAATTAGCGTTCAAAGCAAGAGAGCATAAGGTTCCGGGAGATGAAACGATCCCCGGTCTGTGGTGTCCATGTCTGGGAGTGGTGTGCCATTGGAGCCTTGAAAGTGAACTGATTTTTGAAGAAAGTCCTGTGAAGAAGATGAATAGTTTCCGTGCGAGCGGGCTCTCACGCCAAGCATCTCTTACTCTGTTGAATAATTCATCTGCACTTATTTTATCTTTACCTTTCATTATCATAAACATCTCTATCATATCTTCTCGTAACCACCTCCTTTCTAATGTATAAAGCCCTGTCTCTTTCAGCCGCTCCTCATAGCTGAGTCTAGCTAGGCCCGGAATCAATCTAGTA
>CM068959.1:120081595-120094625 GCA_035128595.1 Eptatretus atami
TCTTTTTTGGGTCCTTTCCGGTGGGGTGGCCCACCCAAAACCTGAATCGATCCTGAATGTCTGAAACTTTTCTACTCGGTACTGGAAGAGTGCTGGTTGAAAGTTGTTGGTGGGTTACCATCTCTGAACTAAATTTTCCAGTTGGTTTTAACTGGAGTTTTTCGGTCCAGGGTGTGGGGGTACTGGCCCCCAACAACTTTTCCCAGCACTTTGTTATGGACCTGGATTTTTTTAGGGGAGGAATGTTCGCGGAAGAGATCCAAAGCCTGCGGTTGCCATCCCGTTTGGGAATGTCCCAGAAATCTCGGACCCTTTTGATTTTGCAGATGAAAAAGCAAGTCCAACCCTTTTTGCGGAGAACACCTTTAAAAAGAATATCCTTTTGGGCCCCCCTCGAGTGCCCTTGAATGAAAGGAGTCCCGGAAGACGCCCCTGGGGAATTACGGGTTTTTTCTTGGGTTCCCCAAACCTAGAAAAATCCAGGCTTTCGGTGACAATCTTTGGATGCTTGCCTGTTCCGGCTGTGTTCCCCTGTTTGTGGTGAAAGGGAATGTTGAGGTTTTCGTGGGGAGAGATTTCCACTTACTTTGGCCAGTGATTATTCAAATGTCTATGCTTTTGGCTTGTGGATCAAGAGGTCCAAAATAGACCTTGGGGTCCCCCCCCGGGCCTGGGGAGTTCCCATGGATTCACTTGGATCCATGGGGTTGGGTGGCGGCTGCCCGGTACCTGTGGCGGGAGGAGACCGAAAAGGTCCGAGTCTTCAGGTTCCTGGGGTACTTCCAGTCCCTTGCTTTATGGATTGCCCGAGACTTGGCTCTGGACCCCAAGGATCCTTTGGGAAGACGGAAGACACTTAAAATTCCCCCCCTTTTGGGGTACCGGGTCCCCCTCTTCCCGGAGGACTTCCTTGGCTTAATCCGGCTGGTTCGGAATTTTGTGTCCCCCAACGGCCGTGCTGAGAGAGAACTCGAATGAAGAATTTGTTTACCTGCATAGTCCTAAAAGCGTCGTTTTTGCGGCTGTAATGGGACCCATGGTGGGCCTCGTTTTTTCCCCCCCACCTGAAATGCCCCTGAAATTCCTGCCACCAGATTCCCTCTCAGCGAGGGAGTCCTCAATGAAGGTGGAAAGGAGGCCCCAGTGGGGCCGACCACGTGCCTCGGTGGGTGCCAGCAGGGTTTTGACCATCATCTCCAAGGAGATGGGGATGGGGCCCTGGCATCCTGCCCTGGGGAAATGGGCCCCAAGAACGAGGCCCCCTGGAGTACCGGCGGGGAATAGTGGACCGCAGCGGACGTGCCCCCCTGGGTTCTGTGCAGTCATGGCGCCCGCTCACCTGTCATTATGGTATTTATTGTTTGATTAGGCTATGTTAGATAATGGTTAGGACCAGGTCCTATTAAGGGAAAGGGTTGATAACCCAAGAACCTATAGAAACAATGATCAGTGTGACTCCAATGGGCCCGAAACCTCACACTATTCACCTATGGACCTGCCTCCAGTGACAAAATTGGGGATCACCATCGAGGACCCGTTCGATTGTCACGTATATGGTACAGCGTCAGGTCAGGGTATAGAGACGAAGCATGATGTGCCTGAGAAGCAAGCATGTGTCCTGGCTGCGTTCCACTTATTTCCTGCGAGTTATCTGAGGTGCGCCAGGGCGCCTCCGTCTGCGCCCATCCCCGGCCAGATTTTGCCGAAGGGCTCATCCACCCAACGATCCTTCACTTTGTAGAGTATGGTCTATCGGCCCCTGCTGCTAAAGCTTAACGAGGCCATCGTGGATTTCGCAACCCATAACTGGGCTCTCTCCATCATTCGAGACTCCCTCGCCTCGGGAAAGGTAAGTGAGGATAGCCTTGCTTGTTAGATCTTACAGGATCTAGCAATCATGCACTCGTAGACACGCACATTGTCCATACAGTCTGCAACATGATACCGCTTATAGAATTAATCTCACTTAAAGGAACATATGTCAGAGCTGAACAAAATATCTCATAGACATTGGAATGCCCTTCCGATCACGTCCTTTTTTTCTGGTATCTCTCAGCAACCGCTCGTTGGAGCCTCAGAGAAGACCCCTTCACAAAATACCGAACCAGCGATAGCCAAGGGACCTCCGAGAGGGTACCTCGGTTACCCTGAAGACAAAGGAATCTCAAAAAGTCTTACACGTCTCAGATCCCCTTCAGTCAAGGACGTCCAACGTCTTCGCATCCAATCTAGAAAGCAAAATTGGACTGGAGACACAAGATACGCTCCAACCAAAGGGCCATGGGAAAAGACCCACATACACAGGATCTTTACGGTCCTCCGAAGAAATCAACTTTCTCGAGCCACAGGTACCTTGCGGCCAAAGGGAGCAAACACAGCCCGATGATCCATGTAGAAAAAGGTCCGAAATGTGTACTTCAACAACCAGGGCCCGAACCAACGTCTATTGATTCCTCCCTGACCCTACACCACACGACAAGCAGCGAAGAGGACATGATATTTACAACCCCTGGGCCCAACAAACGCCCGGTATTGTTGAATTCATCCTCCCACGACCCTTCTACATTCCTCACACAAAGAACACAGACTCAATGACATGGACAGTCTAGCTGAATACTTCCCATTGGATGGTGAACACAAGTCGCACCTATACCAGACTTGGCCATCTTTTAGGAGTTTTGACAACACCAGAATTCCTACATATATCACCCCAGCGGAACTCAGACTCCTCAATACACGCCTTTTAAGGACCCACCCTGCGAGAGAGCCCCCACACCGAAAAAGCGACCTATCTTATAAGTCTTGCCGCGAGCCAAAGAATGCCCACTGCAATTCTCATCTAGCAAGATATTCCCATAGTGTCCGTAGATAATTCTGACACTTTCTCCAAAACGATGGAAGCCACCTTCCCGCAGCTTAGACTCTCTCACCGACATCACTCCCATAAATATCCAGTCCTAATCACGAAACCCGCTGACTTAGCGAAGTCCTCAAGGAGGGGTAGGGAGCAGGCCACTTATAAGAACCCCCTGACGTAATCTCGCGAAGTAACCACCAACTTGGATAAGTCAGAGATTGTGGGTACGAGCTACAAAGACCCCACAAACTTCACAGCTACTTTCGTGACACAGATACACACCATATTGCTACGAGTTTTATAAGACACATCAGATCGATCAGTTTCTCAGAGGGAGCACCTTAACAAATATAAATAATGTTTTTCCACGAAGAACCAAGAAATTCCTCAGTATTGGCATCACCCAGATTCACTATTGAAATCGAATCGCTTTACTGAGATCAACATTAAGCAGAGACTAGCAAGCATGCCACAACTAGCTCGTAAATCTGTACCTCGAAATACATGACAGTTACGGATATGAGAGAACTAGTCGAAAGAGCTAAGGATACTGGTTTGCTATGTTATATTGGTTGTTACACGAGTTCTTGAATCGAAAAACCAACAACTCAACTTATTTGTGGTTGAATCAATTAAGCATCTCTGAGTCTGGCGTAGGGAATGTTCTGTTGGCTGGTAGAAGGCTAAGCCACACAAGCGCAGCACGATGAGTGCCAGCGAACACCAGGTAACTGCCCTAATCAAATAATATATGACCACGAACTAGAACAAAAGACCATGGTTTCCCAGCCGCGGCACTGAGAGCAGCGTCACCTCGGTAGTTGTTGCAGTCTTGGCGATCAACCCTTCCCTTATCCAGAAGAGGAACCACCAGATCGAAGAGAGAGCCTCCGTCCTCCTCCGAATTTCGGTTTTATGTCTCCAGGGTTAATTTATGCAATACTGTCTTCTGAATAGTGTTCCAAGTTTTGGTACCCTGTTCAAAACAACCAAGGTCCATTAGACAATTAAAACGAGGAGCACTAACGATTGGAAAATCTGTACCGTTTCCCGAAAACCCTTTAGAAACCTTGATGAAGACCCCTTCGACCATTGGAAGACCGTGAATTGGAAGAAACCCAGAAAGAAACCCCACAAGAAAGGACATATAAGAGACCTTGAAAAAGGAACATCCAAAAAGACCCTGTGGAAGATGTAAGAAATTAAAATATTAAAATATTCCCCGTTCTGTCAAGCAACAACTTCTCCCCAGCTGGGGTAACATATACACTCTCAGATTTTAAAAATAAAATTGGGTTAACGGCTGTGGAGGATCTTTGCAAATACACCTAAAAGAAGGTTCCCCTCAGGTTTTAGATAATTACAATCGATACGTTAACAATGTCTCAGTTAGTTACAGTCCATTCGAGCCACGTTAGTGTTCTATTGCTATAGGAAATGTAGCGCACAGATCACCTGGAGCTTTGCCCAGTTGTTCAACTGGTGGTATCTACAAAAGACTGCAGCCGCCTGGGTGCGATGCTTGTGTAGTTAGCCAACAAGTCGAATGTGTGTGTACTCTTCTTTCCATCTTAAGTTTGTACATGTTTATTTGGGCGGGACAAATAGGTCAGCCCAGCCACACACCAGGACTTGTAAAACTCCAAAACACACCACCACCTTCGCCTCTTCTTTTAAAACCTTGCTCCACAAACGTCCACCCCCCGCAAACATCCCAGCTTCACGCCAATTCTCAAAAACGCGCCCGCCCAACCAAACCAAACCCCACTAGCAAACCCCCACCCGACAGCTGGATTCAGCCTGGTACACCTTCCGCCCTTTTCAATCATCCTTCCACCACGAACCGCCAAACATACAACAACACACCCTGCCCACCAACCGAACGTCCGTGGCCTATTGGTTGTCAGGGGCCCGTTTTCGGTAATTTGGTTGGCCCGAAAACTCGTCCGAGCCCGCGAGTTACAACAAAATGATGCCCTTTGTAACGGGGAGTGGAATTCCGCGCGGGATCAGGAGGGCCCAACGCCCCTTTTTTGACTCCGCCACACCATTATCTAAGGCGATACACGTCCGGTGTGGTCGGAGGTGGGACCCCGCCCTAGCCCCCCAAATGCGCGAAAATGCATGTGGATCTCCCTTTTGTTCATGTGAGCGGTGGAAAAAAAACCTCGATTCAAGGAGGAGTGCCCCTCACGCCCCTGTTCTTTTGACCGAACTGCCGTAATGGCTTGCAACACCGAGGTCAGAGGGGCGTGTGGGCGCGCTGGAATGCACAGCCCCCGCATATCCTCTAAAGTTCGAGCTTGAATTCCTCTTGGAAGAGATCCCACGAATTAGCGACAGGTAAACCCGGCTCCCGATACCATCCAGTTGCCTCCACAGGTAATAAAGCTCAGTAACGCCGAGCCCATCAAAGGGGCGACGCAGGAGTTCCCGTCCCTCCGCCAGTGGCCACAGAGTGTTGTGTAGGTGGCGTCTTGTTGCTGAACACGTCCCTTGGGGGCGGGGTGTCGCCGTGAGCTGGCCTTGGGCTATGCCCGAGTCAAGACGAAGGTCGTCGTGGGAAAGGTTTGTCCCGCTCTGCCCCCGGGTCGAGGGGTATCAGTTCACGCCGGAGGGGTAAGCAGGACCCGCGGGTAAAGAAAGGAAACTCAGGGGGCGAGAGTTTCGCCAGGAAAGGTCAGTGGCCGGTCCTGAGACCTATTCCAGCTAAGCGGGGAACGGGAAAGGCGTCCGCCCTTGGGAAGAAAGGCATAGTATTGAAAGAAAGAGAATCGAACAGCAATTTGGAAGTAACGCCAACTAGAGTCGTGAGGTAAAAGAAAGGCGCTTCCCTGCGAGAGCAGCATCTCAAGCATCTGCCATGTCAGAACAAATAGGCGAAGAGACATTAAGTTGGTCAACATCGCCAACTAGAGGTAAAAAGAGAAACAGAAGATTAAGGAAAACATTTTCGAAAGAGAGAAATAAAAGCTCACCTCCATTCGATGGCTTGGTGGACTAGTTGCAATGATACAAACTTGTACACGACAAGGGTTAGAAAGTGAAAGAGCATCCACGAAGAAATGGGGACAGAGAGTTAGGGGAAAGGGATTATTTGTACAGAAAAAATGAAAATTTCGATTTATCCAATGTACCGAGAATAACGGAGATGAACATATAGGGTAAGGTAGAGGAGGAAGAGAGGCAGGGAGAGGAGAAAGAGAGGAATGGTGAAAAAAACTTTTGAGTTACGTGAACATAACAAAGAGAGGGGAACTACAAAAGAACTTTGGAAGGATGTTTAAGAGAGAAAGGCGAGAATAAACCGGAGGCAAGTGTATAATCGTTAGATTATCAAACCCACTATACTGTTTGCAAATCATAAACAGATTTAGAAACAAGACAAAGCAAAAGTCCCGGTAGTGTGGCCGGAGATGAAAAAGGAAAATTTTTGGAAAGAGAAAGCGCTGTAAGTTCCGCAGAAATCCCAAAAAAAAAGAAAGAATGGAAATTTGAACAACGAGTTTTGATGTGGGAAAGAAGGAAGAAAAGAACCGAAGCCAGAGAAAATGAAACTTAGGAACTACACTGTACAGATCGAACAGCCTGGAAAAAGGCGAAGGTCCAATTTTCACAAAAGAGCGCACTGTAGTGGAACAAGAAGAGCATGCTGGAGATTTTTGTTAGTAATTTTAAAAGGAGTGGTAGCATAACCAGTAACAAGATGTATATGATCCAAGGTCATTACTTCAAGCACGAGACGAAAAAATCAGCTTCCTGAGATGATTGAAGCTGACTATCTAAAGGTGTATACAAAAAGAACACAATTCTGGCCTTACAAGTTGACTGCGGTGAAAAACAATGATATCGTCTAGAGTTGGGCAGAAATTGAAAGGAATCTGAACACCTATGAACCAATAGACAGTCGCCTGAAACATGGAACACTAGAGAGCAAGATCCCAGGAGAACTAAACTCCGAGAGGGTTAAACGAGACAATAGAAGACAAGGTACATCGAGGAAGGAAGATCGGACCATCAACTGTGTACAGAGAAAGTTAAACAGAGTAAAAACTTCGACAGAAGTAAGAGACCGATTAATACCACAACAGAGTAGACATGATGGAATAGTAAGATATCCAAGAGACCAGGAATAGAAAGACAGGAGAAAGAAACATCGGCAATTGAAAGGAAATTAAACGAAATTTCAGAATGAGAACAACAAAGACAAGTGTGAGAGAAGATAGTCAGGACATCGTTACCCCAACATCGAATACACAACTAGTCTTAGGAAAGATCAATGAAAAGCAACGAGAGGAGAGATGAATAGACCGACCGTGTATGATGAAAACAAGTTGCCCTTTCTTCCAGGCACATGGAAGTACACCGAACAAGAGTTCAAGGCACAAAGCTGTCTTGGTAAGGAAAATAACGAGAGAGTGAGACAATGTAATTGAAGAAAGGCTTTCCTCCGACGAATAACATAGGAGAGGACTATGTGGACATAGAGAAGAAACAAAAAGAGTAATGAATTTCTGGAAACTGAAACGACAAAAGGAAATAATTAGTGTGGCCAGTATCGAGGAGAAATGTGCAAAACGGAGCAAGAGAATGGTAAGAACAGGACACAGGAGAAAATCAATCCAATTGAATGTGAGACCAACGAGAAATTGGAAGGGGTAAGAACGACGAAAAAAAGGAACAGTGGGAGAGAAACAAAAAAGAACAAAGAAGAATTATTGGAGAGTCCCAGTCAGCATTCCCGAGGCAGCGACATGAAATCAAAAACAAACCACACCAAAATGAAAATTGGGCAATCCCACGGATAATTCGGGAAATATAACACTTACCCGGGGGTCTCACGAAATCGATAGAAGAAATCAGCAAAAGTTTTCCGATGAGCGAAGGAACACGGCCCCCCTCTCAAATTAGGAAGCCAGGAAAAAGGGAACAGCGCAATACAAAGGGTGGAGCGGCCTGTCCGATCTGTGTAGAATAAGTCACCCGAACGAGGAGCTAATCAGTTCCGGTTTTGAGTATGGCAGACCTGGCCTGTACACATAAGAAAATAATCAACCCTCGACTCCAAACAAAACTATTACCTTCTTTAAAACACTCACTGATTCCCCGGTCTGCACTTATGACATCCACACCATGGCAAAGGAACAATATAAAGCGTAAAACTCTCACTCCTATCATTATCTATCAGTGAATCATACCAAAACCACTACATCATACTTATCACGACACTATTGTCTGTACCATTTGAGGACACGAATGGTATTAGATTTCCAAGAGAACACCTCCATACCACAAGGCCGTACGCAAAACGACACAGTAAATATGATGATCATGGACAGCTTACTCTTCTTTCCAGCTATAGCAGCAAAAATCGGGATAGAATAGATTCTCCCTCCCGAGATTGCCCTGAGAACCTAGAATTCTTGATGAGTTAGACAACAAGAGCGGACAACAGAAATAATATGTTTTAAGCAGAACTCGGAGATAAGAAAAAGGAAAGTAAAAGGAGAGACTGCCCACGATATGAAAGGGCCTTTTAAAGACAGAAACACCACACACAACGAGCGAGCGGATGTAGTGTGGAGGACCATGACGCAAGGTGTGTGAGAACTGGCGTGCACACTCCGGATCTTTTAAGTGGAACCTTCCACCGGGTGCGAAGCAGTCACTTTGTCGATATAGCCCTCCCTTCTGCGGGTACACAAGCACACGCGAAGCAACTCCCTATTCCTCCCCCTTATGGAGTCAAGCGTCGCAAACATCGAGAGCGATCAGCCGTTGGACGTCTTGATCCGTTCCCGTCATAATATGTCCGATGTTCGAGCGGGGCGAGTTTGCTGTGGGACAGGGTTGTGCCGAGCGCAGGGCAGCCTTTTGGGGGGTTGTAATTAGACTACCCGAACACCCTCTTTTTGTGCGGTAACAGAGACCAACCCCCGCAACACATCTCCCAGTGGTGATTTGTTCCGGGGTGCTGGGTGCGGTCTGTGGTGAAAGGTCCTCGGTGGCAAGCCCCTGCGACCCTCCGTCTGTGGGTGGAGCAATAATTGTGGGTTCCGCGTGGTCTCAGCTCGCCAGTCGAGGCTAAGCCACCGGATACGTGGCCGTTGCCCCTCCCCACCGCCCATCTAACACCAGCAAGCTTTGTCCCCTGTTGGGCTGGTGCGCAGCGGTAAACACGGTTTTTTGGTGGAATGGAAAAAGGGCAAATGCCCCGGTGAGTGAAAAACGGCCGATGGTGCAAGGGGAAGACGTGTGGGTGTGAGAGAAAGGCGGTAATGTTAGGGAAAGGATTTAATGGTCGCCAAATGCGGGAAAAGCCCACGCATCCGTCTCCGTCCGGTTGGTAATGTAGGTCGAGGTTTGTCGGTTGACAGTCCCCGCTTCGTGCACGTCGGGATAGTCTTGAACGCGCGTGCAAAAAAACAGCGACGGAGCGAAGCTTGCGCAACAGAGAATGTGGAAACTCCACGCCGGGTTAGCCTGTGCCCCGGGTCCAGAATTAGCTTTTGAGCCTACCTCGCCGCCTTGTGGCTGCTCTTTTACAACCCAGCGACGCAGACTTCCCCGCGAGAATACGGGCAGGCGTGGTCTTTCCCGCATGAAGCAACCCGCCCAGGGGTTGCCCAGGTGCTGCCATTGCTGCTCCCGGGAGTGAAAGCCCGGTCCCCAGAAAAAACGCCAGCGGGTGGCTGCTTGCCGAAATCCCGCGGGACCGGAACAAAGGTTTTACGGCTTGGAATTAGTGTAGGCTGTGTAATTTTTTTGGAAACCGGCAGCCCGCGCGTTCTTCCAGACAGCCTTTTGTCTCTTTTGACCAGCTCCCGAAACGAGGCCAGAAGAGCAACATTCTTCTCCGAGGGGTGCACCACCCGTCCGAGGAGCCACGCGAGAGCTTAATTTTTCTTTTGTGTTATGAAATTATGCGCAGCTGGTGACGTCCGATGGCTGTGCCATACGTAGAGAATTAGGAACATCAGCAAGTTGAGGGTGGGAAACCCTGCCTCGGATGGTACCTCCCAAAGAAGGTTATCGGACGGGTTCTACGCAGAATACAGCTGGCCGCATGTGAACTTTTCCAAACCGTTGGCAACTATACACGCGAGCGTCAGGCCCATAGCGAGTATTATGGCCCCTGTGTGGCTCGTGTGCCTCTGCGTCGAGCCTGAAATATAGATAAGTTCTCTTGACACGAAGAGTCAAGTTGACTCTCGCTGGATTCCTCTGGGTACACAGGAAACTTCCGGCCCTGGCCGGGATGGATGGAGGGTGTGGCGATGGAATCCGCGCCACGTTTGATGTTCGCCAGGAGATCATCAGGTACACTTGTCACAATCTAGTTTATGGTTGGGCGCCACAGGGTGTTCTAGTGGGCTCTAAGATACTCTAGCACCGAGAGGAAACCTTCATTGAGGCACGGGGTATACAGTCCTCTGCCATGGGAAATCCGTGGAAGATGTGGATGGAGTTCCTAGTAGGGATTTTTCTATACGTTTATGCAATTACTATTTAGGCGTGGAGTGGAATGGCACAATTCTCTATTCTTTTCGAGCGCATCTTTTTGACGGACACTCATATCGACATGTAATCCCTCTTTTGAAATTTGCTCGTCTAGTAGGACGTAGCTTTCACTCCGTATACGGTTAATACTGGGAACTTTGCCTCTGTCACGTTCTTTAAGCGGCGTCTGGATGAACGATTGGAGGGACACAAAAAACAACCGTTTAGGTAGAGTCTCTATCATACCCGATATTCTCTCTACTGCCGCGTTCCTCCGCATTGTGGCATGAGGTATGCCTCACACCCTAGAAGGGCATTGGTCCATGATTCGAGCCTAGTTGTATGGAAATTTCAGGTGTTTCTGCAGCGATGGAGTGAAATGAAGGTGGTGAAAGATAGATGGAAGACATGATTATTGGAAGTGAGTGTGAAGCCCCGCACGCGGAGTTTGTCGTAGTGGTGTATCTTGGGAGTGTATTGTGGTATGCACTATTGTGGGCGATGAAGTGTAGTTGGGAGAGAGTGGAATCCCCCGCATAGGGATATCTTTGTTCTCTCGGTGTGTCCCAAGTGTTTAGAAGTTGTAGGTTTAAGCGGGTTTAGTTTATAATTGACTAAATTGAGATAGTCTCGTTTTGTGTTGTGTTGGTGGGGAAGTAGGCTCGTAAACCCGTTTTGTTTGGGTAGGTTTGGCAGGAGCCCTGTTTTGACCGGGCCCTTGGGGAGAGCGGTGGGCCTGGCTCTTCGAAGGTGGAAGTTAAAAATTCGCTGTGATGGGTGATTACCCGGGCAACCGGGCTAAAGTCCCCCCCGTTTTCCCGCCTGGTAAGGCCCAGGCCCCCCCATTGGGGGGCCGGGATAGCGTAAGTTGGGGCCCAATGGTTGCGTCCTTGCATGATCCGGGGCCCGAGGCGCTTCATGTACCGCGCGTGGGCCAATTGGCGGTGGGCACGGGCTGACCCCGAATAAGGGGCCTCCTCGGGGCGCCAGCCTGCCCACTTGAAAAGGTATGTCAGGGAGTCGCCATGTGAATAGGGCTCAATCCCTGGTTTATGTGGGACTGGTAAAAGGCTCGGAGGCCACCAGTGGTAAAGTTGCCCAGGGGCGGTGCCAATCGTTTGGGTATCGCCGGCGAGAAGGTAATGTTTTTCCTGCCCCAAGGGAGCCACCGTTTTCCCAGCCTCGTGGATCCCTTGTGGTTGAGGCACGCCGGAAATTGGTGGGTAGGTCTCCATAATTGTTGAGACACCAACACAAGGCTCCGACGGGTATAATTCCCTGGTTGTTAGATACCAATAGTTTTAAGTCCGAGAGGGCTGTTGAAAAGCCCCGGGGTTTTCACGTTTGTACTAAAGTAGTGAATGATCGAGATTCGTTGGTAGAATAATAGGAGGTTGGTACTTCCTCGCCCGCACCATTCCATCCTTCCGCTCTCGTTTTGTGGGCCGCCTGTTGTACTACGTTTTGGGTATCATGATATCGTTGATTCTCCGTTAGGAATGCCATTCCTAGGCGTGAGGTTTGGGACTCTTCGACACAGGACGTCTAGCCCCGTCCTTCCACTGTCATTCCCCTCCAGAAAGGACGTTAGGGGTTTTTGGGGGGAGTAAGGCTAGGGACAGGATAGGTTTTAGCTGAACAAGACCGATAAGGGGTTAGGGGAACGAGTTAATAGTAGTGGGGAAGTGAAAAGTAAAAATAAAAACAAAAAAAATAAGTTGAGGGCCTTTTTAAATAGGGTTTTACAATTAAAGGGGGTGGGGTAATGGGAACCCAGAGACAGCCCCAAAGGCAAATAGGTTTTGGGAGGGAGAACAGTTAAAGGGGTAGGTCCCCGAGCCCCACCCTTCCCGAGTGCCAGCACCAGCCGCACTCCCCTCCACCCAACCTCCAATCCTCAAAGGCAAGGTTTGCCCGGCCCCAACTCATCTTGCTGGCGTTTGCCTTTGGCAAGGGCCTGTGGGCGGCCGGATCCCGTCTGGCCTGGCCTGTTTTTTACTGGCAAAGGCCTGTTGGCCCCGGCCCACAATCGTCTGGCTTTGCTTGTTTTTTGGTTACGAGGCCCTTGGTGCCGGCCCCCCAACGTCCACCTGCCTGGCCCTGTGGGTTGCCCCTGCAAGGGCTGGTGCCGGCCCAGTTTCATTCTTTGCCCCCGGGCTTTTTGTGTTTTGCCTACCGCGGCCTTTGTCAATTGCCAGATGGCCCCTTGGCCCAGTTTTCAAACCTTGTGCCATCCATTGCCTACTGACCTCGTCATTTTTTTTTGCCCCGTTCTGTTTCTTTGCCCATCCCCCCCCCTTGTTTCAATGCCATGGTGGCCGGGCGCAGGAAATTCCCGTCGCGCGTAGGCGGGCTCGGACCTACCTACTGTCTCCCTCCCAACCTATCGCCTTTGCCTGTCTCTGTCCATACCCATCCCCTTAATTTGTAACACCCAATTTAGCCCCAACTTATTTTTTTTCGTTTTTATTTTTACTTTCACTTCCCCACTACTATAACTCGTCCCCTAACCCCCTTTATCGTCTTTGTTCGCCCGACGTTCCTTCCCGGAGGGGATAAGGGAGAGCTAGCCATTCCTGTGTCGAGGCCACAATCTCGCCTCAGAATGGCCTCCTCAAGATTCTTGCTTCAGCGATTCTAGCTAACAAGGTGGGTCCAAGCGGCCCAACAACC
>CM068959.1:120135816-120156850 GCA_035128595.1 Eptatretus atami
TGATTTCTCAACGTCCGCTTTCCACGGCTTGATATTTCTACAACGTCCGCTTTCCTCACGGCTGATGATTCTACAACGTCCCGCTTTCCCACGGCTGATGATTTCTACAACGTCCGTTTCCCACGGCTGATGAAAATTTTTAACAAACCGTCCTCCCAAGCTGATATCTACAAGTGCTAGGATGATTTCCTACAACGTCCGCTTTCATATCTTGCAACGGCTTAGTGATTATTCTACAGACGTTCCGCTTTCCACGGCGATGATTTCTACAACGTCCGCTTTCCCACGCCTTGATTGTTCCTACAACGTCCGCTTTCCAACGCTGAGTGATTTCTACTCACTCGCTTTCACGGCTGTGTCCGCCCTCTCTTTCCGCGTTTCGCGACGGATCGGATCAAAATAACCAAAGGGGCGGAGCCAGCGGGGGGTGAAAGGTCGAAGGTGGGGATCAAAGTCACCTCCCCGGACCCCATAAAAGGCGCGCTGGAACGCCAAGCTGTTCAGTTCTTCTTGCCTGGAGAGGTTGCCTGGAGTTTTTGCCTGGATCGGTCTGGGTTCGCCAAGCAGTGAGTCGGGTTGAGTCAGTCTGCGTGCGCCGTGGAGTTTGTCTGAAGGCTGGGAGGCGGAGTCGAGCTGCAGTCTCTTTTTGGAGTCGCGGTGCAAGTCGGGAGAACACCACAAGGTTCGAGTCCAGTGGAGGGCAGTCAGAGCGCAGCGAAGCCTGAGCGCAGCTAAGCCTGCAGGGCCGTGCGAACTGCGGGAAGGTGGAGAAAGCCGGAGAGAGGTCGCCAGCCAGCGAGTCACCACGAGGGTGGCAGGTAACCAGCACGGTCTCGTGGAGCTCTTGCGGTCTTCACAGTTCCACGAACATAAAGGCCTACGGGTCCAGTCTGCCTTTCCTTTCCTGGGGTTTTTTCTTTGTATGAAAGTTGTGGCGCTGTGTCCTTAATTAGAATTGTTTATAAGTGTACGTAATATATAAGACAAACGGCTGTAGGCTTTTTAACTCGTGATCCTGTCCCTTACCCGACCATTGCATTCATTGCCTTGACTGCATACGAGTTAAATAAATGTTTGTTTAAATGTTCACGCTGTTCGTTGCGTCCTTTTCCTGTCCATTGACTGCCATTATCACGTACGGAAGTATTATCGGTGGCTTTTTAAATAGGCCGATAAAGTAATCGGATCCAGCGGGGCTTGGCGATATACACCGGCTCGGCAAATCGCAAATGGCGCAGCTGCGTCAACGGCTCGTATCCGTACAGGTCCCGTCGAGGTGTAAATCCCCGGCATTTCTTGTCTACGCGCTTACGTATAGGTAAATCGAACAATTCGCGATCGGACCCTGTCGCGCATGGACAGAATAGTTGGCTGATTTACGGGTGTGATTAAAAACACACCCATAGCTGGATTTTGGCGTTGATCCGAAAGCCGTGACTAGGTTTGCCTGTCGGTGGCACACGGCGCATTAGCTAAAAGCGGTCGGTTGCACGCCGAGCGGGTGGGAACCACAACTATATATATATATATATATATATATATATTATATATATATATATATATATATTGTGTATATATACAATACCTACATACATACCTACATACATACATACATACTAGCAAATGCCAGCCGTCGCTTCATTGACAGTAATATTAAAGGGGGGAGGGAGAAAAAGAGGGAGAGATTTGGTAAGGGAGAGAGGCGGGGAGAGCGAGAGGTGACGGGGAACGGAGAAGCGGAGGGAGTGGTGGGGGAAGGGAAGACCGTGGTGAGGTGAGAGGAAGGGAAGGCAGATTTAGTGGAGCGTTAATTGCGATTCATACCGTCTCATCAAAATGATTCTGCATAGAATAAACAGTGAGATGGAAACAAAATAATGTCTGAAATCCATTTTCAACCATTCATACGATAAACATGGCCCGGAGGCAAACACCGCCTGGACACGTCCGGAAAACAAACTCCCGTCCGGACATGTCCGGAGAGCCGTACTGCCACGACTAACCAACATCTGGATTTCCAGAGACAGAGAGAGAGAATGTGGGAAGAAGGTACTGGCACTGTATTTGGGAGGGGAGAGCAGGATGGCAAGGGAGATGAGAGAGAGAAGAGAGAGAGATTGAGGTAGAGTAGAGAGAGAGAGGATGAGAGATGTGGGGGTAGGTGTGAGTGATGGCAGATGTGGAGGGACTTATGGGGGTGTAATTTGGCATGAATGAAAAGGAGTAGGCTTTTTACGTAACACATAGGAGTATGTACTAATTCTGGAGTGATCTCACATACAATCGAATATCCACACACAACCACACATCACAACAACACACCACAAGTGCTTTGGCCAATATCGGATTTTTTTGGGAATGGCAGGTTGGAGTCAGTGTGATTACTGACTACAGTAACCTATTGTAAATACAACCCAAGAAACGTTTGATACCTTTCACCGAAAACAATCGCTAATCATTACATAGACGTTCAGGGTATTTCACAAACAATTATTCTTTAATAAACAGCTTGCATGTTATGTAACGGGTGGGAAATGAAGAAAATTGCTCAGTAATTTAGAAAATAACGGCAAACGGCTTGGAAATCTGGTGTTATTCCAACCACGATCAGACAACGGAGCACGTACCACTCACAGGCGATGTGGCGCGGCAAAAGCGTCCGCAGTGAGAGAACTTGGCGTGGAACGCTTGTCGACAATGGGGCTCGGTATGTGGCTTTAAGCCACTCATCAAGCACTCCAACTCGATGGTTGATAAGGAATGCTTGGCCAGGGCTGTCCTGCATACCATAAAGGAGCCCTTTAACTTTAAAGCCCGTCTTCACCGCGCATGAGCAGTTAAATGAAATAAAATGACTTCATCCACAAAAGAGTTGCTAGTTATGGCAGACAACCCAGTGCCGGATTAAGGCATGGGTTTATGGGCTGCAGCCCAGGGACCTCGCCAGTGAGGCCTCCTTGAGATTAGTGGAAATTAATTTACTGTGAAAGTTATTCATTTGTAAATGCAGAATGAAAGTAATAAGTAGCTGAAATTATCTCTTAAAAAGGGCTCAATTAATATACGTATAATCATCACTGGAATTTTTTTTCTTCCCATTATCAACTGCGTTGGCACCGCAATCCTGATTTACAATGAAGACGATCTCAGACTCGCTTAGGGCCTTACATCTGAAGTGAAGTGAATCTACATTGGTATGTAAAAAGAGCATCAGAATACTAGAAGTCCTGCAAGGGCCGTGCCACAAAAAAGCCTTGTCTAAAGGGTACATCTATTTTTCAAGAACTTTTGAAGTTAAATGTAAATCAGAAGGTTGACAACGTTATGGGCAAAACTATACTCGGGCAGCTATCAAACTGGAAAACAGTTCTTCTTGGAAGACTTCGGGCTGTCATACTAGAGAGGTTCAATCAAAATTCAACAAATCACTTAGCATGAAACACTGGAGCTTCAATCAGGTCTTAAACTCTACATCCTACTGGAGTTTTTGATGTTCACTGCGGATCAGTTTGGACAGTGTTTGAAATATAGCAAAAAACAAAGTACAAAATACGAATACATGACGAAGAAAAAAACGAGAGCATAGGAGAAAAAGCAATCAACTGATGGTAATGCTGAGATGGTGCTTTGCGAGGAAGCAGAAGTTTAGGTGGGAAACATTATCTACCCAATCATAGATAGTTATGCTCAGCTTTTCTCATCGCATTGAAGCCATATAAAAATGTTCATTTCATTGTTTTGCTTTCCTGGTCGACTTTCCCAACAATGAACGATGCAGAGCATTTCAACAAAGCAGCCCAGTTTTAGAAGATTTACACTCAGATGACAATCGAGCCCTGATTTGTTGCCAGAATTGTTCACTTTAAAAACTTTTGTGGGGAAATTTGATGAAATTCAGGGACACAAGCATGACCACCGCAAGCTTCTGATATCTACACCCTTATGCTAAAAAAAAATGATTAACTTCTCATTCCTCATGTTGAAATGCACTAACGGATTTACTTGTGTTTTAATGATAATAATCGACTCGGAGAGAGAAGTTCTCCAGGCTGAACGTATATAGAATGTACTCCGGGTCAACAATGACACAAGAACGCTAACAGACTAGATGTCATGGCAATTGAAAATGATGTTCTCAAAAATTGCAATTTACTGATGTTTTGGAAGAAAATTTGTTACGCAAGATACTACGCAAAGCAAATGGTTTTTTTTTGAAAAAATTTTTGTTTTTTGTTTAGGCCTTGTCAAATAAATTTAATATTTCAAAAACTTATTTTAGTTTTGAAAATATTCACATAATCTCTCTCTTTTTGCTTGTGGTTACACTTGCACCCATCTACGCGGGCCTATGTTGAACGTTATGTTTGTAGAAGTTGAATAAACTGATTTCAATGAATCCGAAATTCGATTTGCGTGCCTTTGTTAATTAATATCACTGGGGCCTCACAGTATCTTGCTGTAGCCGCAGGGGCCTACAAAATCGTAATCCGGCCTGGAACAACCCAGGAGACATCACAAAGTTCAAATCACCCGTGGAAATAAACATTGCGAAAATGCGCCATTTGCCTGCTCGGCTTGTGGCAACGTGTCGCGTGGTACATCGATCGAGGTACTCCGCAACTGTTTACTTTTTTTATATTCCGTTTTTTACCAGCTTGGCTGTGATTCCCTAATGAACACCTCGTGAACACTGAAAATATAGAGAGATCTGGCTAGATGCTCTGGATAGGCAATTCCCTCGGGAGACAGGATGCGAGTCAACAGTGAATGCATTAAATCATGGACTCATGAAGCTGTTTAATTTCGTTCCATTTCTCAATTTTTTGTTACTCAATATAATTCTCCAAACAGTAGAAAAAGATATGTTTAATCCTTTGGAAATTTCACATTTTCTTGTGTATTATGTGGAAGGAGCAAAACATAGCCTTGCTCTGCTTAAGTAATAGGTATAATCGGCTTAGTTATAAGAACTGGTGAATCTGATAATTTAAAGAAATAACAACAGTTTTCACACTTAAATTTAGTTCTGGATGATATCCGATCCTCAAACCGACATAATATTTTTGAATATGTACTTTAATTAGTCCGTGAGGTAGATCGTGCAAAATGGTCTCATATCAAATGTAATGAAATGCGCTCAAGCTCCTAATTTGAAATGCAATAGTACTTACAAAAGTGATGTATAAATGATTTGTAGCGATGCAATGAACAGGCTTTCATATGGAGTGAGGACAGAGGAGAGAAAAAAACAAAAGCTTCGATGACGCTAAGGCATCCTCGTCCTCTTATGATGACGTCATAAACGAATATGACGTCATTGTGATGTATAGGTTTGGCGATAAATTATCTGTGCTAATGCCCGGCTTGATTCCCGCAACAAAATTAAACAGCTTGCCTAGTTTCCGAAAGAATAATGGTATAGGCGAATTCCATTAGCGGCGATATTATGAACGTCAACATTTTTTGTAGGAAAATTTCCAAAATCCGGAGATGGTTACTGCCTGCGCTGTGACTTTATACATATAGCATGGCAAGTTTTCACGAAGATCCGATGAAAACCTGGGCTGTGAACAACAAATGTCATAAAATAGGAATAACATCCATAAAAATTGAATATGAACGTAATAGTGATGTATCATATGTGGCGGTAATATCTCTGTTGATGCCCTGGTTCGATTTTCCGCAAACGAATTCTAAAACCTTGCCTAGTTTCGGAGATAATGTTTTTTTTTTTTTTTTTTTTTTTTAGGCGATTTCCATTAGCGGAGATATTTTGGACGTCATAACTTTTTTCTAGGAGGAATTTTCAAAAATCGGGATGGTTACTGTCCTGCGCGGGTATTTTTACAATGTATACACCAAGTTTCAAGGAGTTCGATGAAACTGTAGGGCTGTGAAACAAATGAACAAAAAGTCAAAAAATATAGGATGACGTCATAAAAATTGATATGACGTCATAGTGATGTATCATATGTGCGGTATTCATCTCTGTAATGCCTGTTCGATTCCCGCAAACAGAATTCAAAAAGCTTGCCTAGTTCGGAGATCAATTTTTTAGGCGATTCCATTAGCGGAGATATTTTTGACGTCATACAACTTTTTTTCTACGAGGATTTTCAAAAATCGGAGATGGTTGCTCCTGCGCAGGTAATTTTTTTACCATATATATGCCAAGTTTCAGGAAGTTTCGATGAAAAACTGTAGGCTGTGGAAACAATGAACAAAAAAGGTTCAAAAAAAATAGGAATGACGTCATAAAAATTGATATCACGTCATAGTGATGTAATCATATGTGCGGGTATTCTCTCTGCTGAATGCCCTGTTCGATTCCAGCAAACAGAATTCAAAAGCTTGCCAGAGTTTCGGAGATAATTTTTTAGGCGATTTCATAGCGCGATATTAATGACGTCATACTTTTTTTCTAGAGGAATTTTCCAAAATCGGAGATTGTTACTGTCTGCGCAGGGTATGTTTACATATATATGCCAAGTTCAGGAAGTTTTCGATGAAACCTGTTCGGCTGTGAACAAAAAGTCCACAAGAACAACAACAGTGAGTAAGACCTTAGAGATCCTCCACGAGGATCTAAAATGAATATGAACTTGTTTTGTTGTATTTATTGAAGGTCTGAAACACTGATCTTTGTTGTTATTATGACGCAGTTGTCATTTTCTGCAATAAATCTCTAAATGACGATATTTTTATTCGGAATTTGGGAGAAATGTTTGTCAGTAGTTTATAGCATAAACACAAAATGTTCATTTTACTCAACACATACCTATAAATAGTAAAACCAGAAAAACTGATACATTTTGCAGTGGTCTCTTAATTTTTTCCAGAGCTGTTATATACATTGTGTGTGTGAATCACATGTGAATATATGTACTAATCTCGTGCCAATGTGTGGTGATTTTATATATATAAGTATATATATATACTATATATTTACTGTTATATATAATATTATATGTATGGTATGTAAATGTATACTTATATATATATAATTTGTATGTATAATGGATGATAATGTTCAAAGCCTTCGTGGTTCTCACAATATTCCTACTGCCCTATTCAAACAGCAAAAAGGAATAGGATCTAGAAGAGGAAGAATGTTTCATAATTTTATGATTTGTAATTCATACCTTTATTTTTGCGCAAGGATATTGACAAATAATTTATCATGCACAGAGTCATGAATGTTTTCCCAATTTACATATTAATAATTTTACTTTACAATTACCTCCAAATTTCTTCCTCTAAATTATATCAGCTGTGTTTGTCTTTTCTCAGCTTACAATCATCCCTTTGCTTCGTACATACTGGACCACAACTCTGCATGGCGAGAGAATCGAGGAAGATTGCCAACTTTATTCAGGAATGATTACACAACATCAGTCTGTTTTTGATGCCTCCAATCCCCAGGATTACATTGATGCATTCCTCAACAAACAGGCGAGGCTAAGTGTGTGCGTGCTCATGCGAGTGTGATTGGGGGGGGAGGGCGGGGGGGGGGGGGGGGGGGGGGGGGGGAAGAGATCTTCGCCGCATATAGCTGATTTTCAAACATTATTTAAATATTGAAGTGTGGCTCAGTGTTAATAATAAATAATTTATGAACTCCTTGGGGCACAACTTCAATAAGCCCTGAACACCAAATACTCAATGAACATGAACTTACACAATTGGCACGAACCTCAGCTATTGCTTGCAAGTCATTAAAGGTGTGATGAGAAGGCTAAATGCCATGCAAATAAACTGAAGGCACTTGGTAGTGTGGCATACCCTGTCCTGCAATGCCTAATCCACGAGAACATATCGGCCCAATACTTTTTGACAAGAAAAAGAGCATCATAGTTTTGTAAGACCCTCGCCAGATTTATTTTGGCTTGGTGTTTGTTGTAGTTTTTGTGTGGTATATTTTGTGTGGTGTGTTACATCAGTAATAAGAGCCATAATTTGAACTGCCACTTTCATAACTGCTGGCCAATGATGACCTGTGTACCAAGAACATCCACTTTGATGGACACCTGACCCTGAACCATGACGTTTTTGTTATTCCCTTGACTTCAGAATGGATTAAAATAACATTCAATTCAAATCAAATGAAGACCAATAGGTACGGTCCTGCATTGGGAGTCATCAGAAGGAACCCAGAACAAGCAAAAAGCCAGATGAAGTTCATCAGGAGAACCTGGATAGGATTTAGCATTTTAGCTGCTTTTCCTCTTTACCATCAAACCTCCAGGAACAGCAAGTAAGCTTGTTGAAAAAAAAAAAAAATAGAACCCAGATCAAATAATTAAATAATTTTGGCTGCCAGACCATGTGTCCGATGAAAGTTGAACTTTTGAAACCTGCATTCTGACATCACAACTAGATCACATAATTTTGAAGTTTTCATGTCGATTGATTAAGCGGTTCGAGAGAAAACGTTATTTAATATTTTCTTAAATCCCAATATGTCTGCCAAACAATGTGACCTATCAATTATTTCCTGAACAAATTGGTACACGCATGGCTTGTGGAACATTTGTGTGAGTTTCCCTCGACCTGTCCAGCCGTTCTGGGGAAGAGGTTTTTATAGGTTTTTAAGGTAAAACTAATAGGCTGCCAAACCATATGGACCGATGAATGTAATATATGTGAAGCTTTTGTTTTCCTCATGGTGTTTTTTACATTGAATTTGAATCATAAACGAAGGCACGTAATGATGGCATAAAAAAAAATCACACACTCATCCCCATGAGAACCTTGCTATGTGCCAAGTTTCCAATTTTTTTCCCTTCAAAGCGGTTTTCAGAGATGAGAGGTTCCAAATTTTACAACAGTTTTAAAACATGGCTGCACAACCACATGACCTGTGACATCATAATTACCATTTTCAACATTCTACATAGTACCGCTCCTCTGGTGAAATTTGTCTCAATCTTCATACGCAGTTGCGGAACAAACACACTAAATTTCTGTGGCAGACAGACAGACAGCAAACGGACCCAAACGCAATACCCATCTCCTTTGGCGAGGGTCCAATATGCTATATAATTCGTTTTTTGGCCTACCTTTAAAACTTAAAAATTATCGTATTCAGATGGGATTCGCATATTCACCAAAAATTGAATCATTTTGTCATGGTCCACACCACCAACTGCCCACCGAAGTTTTGTCAACTCCGTCCACAACTTTTTGTGATCTCGTGCTGCTGTAATATCATTTTTTGGCCCGATCTCTCAATGGTGAGAAAATTCCCACTTAACATTTTAAGTAGTCGAATCCTGATCCAGGTTTCATTAAAATTGAATCAGTCGTCCCCTTGTTAACACCCGAATGTGTTCCCAAAATTTCATCGGATCTGTCACACCACTTTTTTGAGATATCCTGCACAAAGACCAACAACAAACAGCAGAGAGGGGTGGAAACATTAAAAAAACAAGGTGTGAAAAAATAGTACCTCCTTCACTAAGTTGGCAGAGGTACCATATCAAGCATAAATCTCGTGGGGGGTGGGGTAAAGATTGGGGTTAGACAATTGTTGAGAGGCAGAAGATTGTGAAGTGCAGGTTAATGGCAAGGAATAGCCTTGCAGCGGTGAGGGCAGGAAGAACATTTGTATGAACACGTGCAAGTACCCTATTACTCAACTCAACCAACAGCTCAGTGGATCATCCTCAAATCTGATTGGCTAGCACTCACTCACTCACTACTCCACCGATTGATTATAAATGCCCTCTCTAACTGACTGATTGAGTTGCGATTATATACACATACAAATCGGGGTATGCTTACAACATCGTATAATGCATATACGAACCGGCGCTTCCCCATTGTCTCAGTCGCTCACCTGCGTTTTGATTGTTTTTTCAATGTAATTTATTAGGGTATGAAGGCTGAGTAAGCTAATGTTTTTTTCTTTTGTCTATTATTATTATTTTTGCTTCCGCCGGCAATTTTCAGATTTTTTGCATTTTGGAAATTCATTTTTTGGGCACCGTTAGTCCTGATGACAACAAATTTTCCACCGTAATATGTATCTTTTTTTTTCAATGGAATACTTATTGATCATTTATGATGTCGTCGGTCACGTGGTACGGGAGCCATCTTGAAAACGAAACTTTGGACCTTTGTATCTCTGAAAGCCACACAATGGAAAAAAAATTGAAACTTGGCAATATGGCAAGAACTCATCATGAGGAAGAAGTGTGATTTTTCGTGACATCATCGGTGAGTGCTATCCAGTGAAAATTTCGACACTAGAACGCCTGCATATTTAGGTAAAAATTTTAATTTCTCGGACGTCATCGACACATACTCTGTGTAGAAACAAAAAAAGTTATACAATCATAGATTCGTTGTTCAAGCAGCCAAAACTTGTTTAGAAAAAAAATAATCAAATAAACTTCTTCTCCAGAACGGCTTAGACAGGTTGAGGCAAACACATTAACACGGCTTCCCCAAGACATCCTTTTACAAGTTGTTAATTTCTAATTGATAGGTCGCATGATTTGGCGGCATATTGAACTTTACCCTAAAACCGCAAACATCATCTTCTTCAGAACAACTGATCAGAATGAGGGGAAACTTCAAAAACTTTTTCTTCCAAGAATAGTGAATTAAGTTGATCATCAATAATTGCTCGTCACATGGTTTGGCAGCCATATCGATTTAAGATAATATAAATCATGTTTTCTCTGGACACTATCTCTCAAAGCAAAACTTCGCACTGTCATGCTACTGCATGGCTGCTTATAGGGGTAAATTATGAATCACATTCAACGTTGTTTTGACGGCCATCTTTGGATTAAACAAAACCACACCTTACCGAGTTTGCACGAAAATAATACTGGAGCGTGATCCCCTACCCGTCATTGGGCAGAATTTGAGTTTTATCATGTCATAGGTCCACGTGGGTTCACAGCCATATTGGAATTGAAAACTTAAAAAAAATTAAAACTCTTTCTCTGAATCGGCTTAACAGATCGAGGAAACTTTAACAGGTATGACGTACAAAAAGTTCTCAGCGCTCCTTTTTGCGTAGGTCACATGGTTTTGGGCAGCCCATATTGATTGAATAAAAATTTAAATAAGTTTTTCTTGGAACAGCTGCATCAATTCAGAGAATAAAACTTCAAAGTTTGATCTAGCAGACTGGGGAATGTGTGTTTTTAAATTTCACCTGAATTTGGCCACAGGTCTGCAGCCAGAATTATTTAGTTCATTGAATCTGAGACTTTATAGGTTTTTTTTATTGTTTTTTTTGCACAAGGCTCACCTTTGCTGCAATGTAATTTGAGGGGTAAGGAAGTAGCAATCCATTGATACCGATGATGGCCCATGGAAAAATGGTCAACTGTGTAAAATAAATAGTGGAATGTGGGCTGTTTCCTCGATCCATACTTGTGAATTCCCGTGTCGTAGAGAAAATACATACGAGGTGAAATCTTTGCCCATTTTCCATGTGAAAATTGCTCCAGTTCTTGCAAGTTTTGATGGGGAATCCATTGAAATATTTATGGCGAGATTTGAGATTGCAGTCCATTAATTGGGTTCAAGTCTGGACTTTGACTGGGACACTCAGAAACATTTATTTTCTTCGCGATTCAGCAACTCGGTGTGGCTTTAATTTTTCAGATCAATTGTCTGCTGAATGCGAATCTCCTCCCCAGTTTCAGATTCACTGACTGATACAAGCAGGTTTTTTCATCAAGGATTCTCCTGACTTTGCACCGTCCATTGTCCCTTCTATCCTGACAACCTTGCAGTCCCGCTGATGAAAACAGGCCATAACATGATGCTTGGTACACCATGCTTGGCAAGGTAGGATGGTGTTGATTGGGCGATGTGCAGTGGTTTTGGCTTGCACCAGAGTTAAAGCTTTGATTTAGACGCAAAAGGTTCAATTTTTTGGCTCTTCTGACTGAAAACTTTTCTTCAACAAGCCTACAGTTCATTGAAGATGCCTTTTTCACAAAACCTCCACACGAGCTTTTAGATGTGTCATTTTCAGTAAATGGCTTCCTTCTTTCCACCTGTCCATAGAGGGTCAGTTTTTGTGAAGGGAATGGGATATTGTTGATTGTTGAACAATGACCCATTGCGGACAGAGAAGCCTTGCAGATCCTTTTAAACATAATTGTTGGATTACTCCTGACATCCTGAACAGTTTCCTGAACATCCTGACTGCTGAGTTTGGATGGGTGACCTGACTGGGTAGAGTCTGGGTGGTATGATGCAATCTTCCACTAATGGTTACACCGGACTCAAAGGGGATAATAAGTGAGTTTGCAATCCTCCTTATCAACCCTTTCCTAGAACAATGTTTCCAACCAAATTTGTCTGACTTTTTGGAAGCTCCTTGGTCTTCATGTTTTGGCCTTGTTGGTTGATGAAGTGAGTTGCAGCTTAAAACCTTCGATAAGTGGTGGAGCTTGAATTTTGAAGTTAAACCACCGACTACATACAGGTGAAACGCTTGATTCAAAATCGAAAATCATCGACCGAGAATTATGGAAACAGAAACAAATGTGATAACTCTCCGTAAAAATGAGGACATAAGAAGAATTTTGGAAAGGTATATTTGAGATAAAAATACCAACAAGGAAGAGAATTGGATACAACCCTGCAAAAGAAAATAAACAAATCTACAGGACATGCACCCAATGACAATAGATCGAAGAGAAAATTAGAAATGTACTCGCCAAAAGCGCCGAACTTGCAACTTCCCAGGCCTGGGTGGTTTCTGAACTTCTGAACTTCTGGTTTTAAATCTAAAGCAACTACATGCTCTCCACCCTCAATACGTTTGAAGTATTTAATGAAGTCACCCAAGGGGAACAGCCCGATGGATAATGGCTCACAGAAGGAAATGACACCTGCTAAAAAGGCCTGAAATCTGAAAGAACCCATCTACCCAACAAATATAGACCACAACATATAACTTTTAACATTTATATCACTGATGCAATTTCCCGACACTCACTTCCACAAGATGCTTTAGAGGCAGAGCAGAAAGGATGTAAGAGAGGATGCTAATGGAACAATAGACCTATTTTTTGTGAAACAAAAAGCATCTGAAAACTGCCAGCCTGACAAACCAACTTATCCACAGCTGATAGATTACAAAAAACAGCCTTTGATAAGTGTCTCACATTCATGGATTATAATGCTGCAAGGAATACAAAATTGACCACCCAAATAGTCACACTGATTGAGAAGCAATTGACGCTCTGGAACACAATGCTGGTACTATGTTAACCTTGGAGGAAAGATTGAAATCCCAGGAGTAAAGATACGAACATGGTATTCTTACAAGTGACAGCCTTTCCCCTCCTGTTTGTCTCACTCTGGACTCACTGAGTGACTCATCGATGAACAAGGAAGATACAATCTAATATGCAACAGAAAATGGGACAACTAAGCAAGAAGGGTAAACAACCACTGTATGTGGATGAATATAAAACTTTCACCCCAAATGATAAGGAATTGGACGAGATCAACGGAAACTCGTAAAAAACAGTAATTGGAGGACATAGCGATGGAGTTTGGTCTAACAAATGTGCCAAATGCAGGCTTTTGTACAACGGAAAAAACAAAAAGAAAAAACAGCATCTCAATTCCATCCAAAGTACAACAATACAAGAACGAGGAAACGAAAGCCATCCTACAACATACCTTGGAATGGAAGAGGCGCCACGTAGTGAACAAACAAAAAAAATGCATAAATAATCAGCAAAGAGGTTACCCGCAGATAAGACTAATCCTGAAGTCATCCTCTCTCCCAATTAACGAAAACCAAAGCTAAAACCCACTTGGCAGTGGCGGTATTCCATATGCCATGTGCATTATAAACTGGCCACAAGTTGAGATCAACAATTTCGACACCAAAAACCAGGAAAAGTTCCACTATTCACAAGATTTCTATAAAACAAATAACGAGTTCCCAGAATTTTTTTTGGCCGATACAACACAAATGAAGAACGTGGACAAATAGCCAAGACCCTCAAAAATGAAGTTGCAAAAGATTCCTGAATCTGAAGAGCACCAAATTCAATTAGTGATATTGAGCAATGGGAATGATGAAGAAGAACTTTATTTATAAATTATCTTGACAACCATCTTGGGAATGATTAATACAAACGAACTGCATTGGACGCCTGCCGGGCTCGATGATCCTGAAAAGAGCCTCAGGACAAAACTTTGAAGAAACAACAAAACTTCCACGCTTAGTCCATGAATCATGAAATCCCCCCCACCCCCTACTCCCATTACCGAAACTGGGGTTGATACTTCGAGAACTGGGAGGGATTCCATCCACCTTCTGACCCCATATACAGATGACAAACAACAACAACACACACACACACACTTTTAGTATAAGATGCAAGAATCTGTATAATTTCTGATGTGGTTCCAGAACCAAACAAAAAATATTTTATAACAGCCTGCGGAGCTCTCCACTCCCAGGCCCGAACACCCTGTCGTGTTGGGGGGTTGTGGAGGAAAATAAATTCAAGAGGGGCAATATCTTTTTCTGGTAAACATTTATTATGTCCATCTCAATATATATATTGTTCAATTATGTTTGTTACTTAACGAAACAAATTTTTCTCGTCAAGTATGTGGTCTGTAGCGTTTTGTCTGTCCTATCTGTCTGTCTGTTTGTTTGTCACATTGATTTTCCATATCTATGCCTGGCAGTGCGTCTTTTTTCGAAAGCCATTAGGACGAGTTAGCTTGGGCGGAGGTGGGTCCGTCGATACTGGTCCATTTGAGAGAAGCCTGCATTTGGCACACTGCCAAGCCTCGACAAGAGGTTGCAGGGTTTCAATGCTCAGGAATTTGGAGAATTTAATGAAAAGTACCCTTGGACAGCCTCGTACAACCAACCTCTCGATGACCCTTGCCTCCATCTCTTCATGATTTGTGGTCTATTATCTCAAACAAGCATGCCTTTCATGCGTGCTTTGGGTTGCACGACCCGTCGTGGTCCCCTCCTCCACTCCAGTAGAAATCAACACCAGCAAATCACCAAATATTACTGGTCGTTACCAATCTGCTTTGAAGCATCTTCCAATCCTATTTTTGGATAATTAGGTAATTGAAGGCGCTTCACCTCATCTCCTGCAACATCAGGAAGAAGTGAGACATACCTGATGATCTGGCCCCTTTGATGACGTGCTCAGAACTCAGATTTGGGGCTCGTTCCTCGCTGCTTTGATTGTCATGGAATAAATTTGTGACTCAATCTTCAATTCTTCACACCGAAGTGGATGAATTTGGATGAGTATGCTTCTCACCCCTTCTTGGCTCTTTATCGCCGTTACGGTCTCGCTCTTGTAACAGCGGTCTCAATTCAACACTTTCCCGGGATCCTCACTCGTTAAAACGTTTGGGCTCCAATACCGACACCGACACACCAAATTATAAACCTTCCAAAAGAGCCGGTCAAGTAAATTCGACTCGCACTTACACCGTTGAGTCATGTATTTATGATATTAAACTGTGGACGATCAAAATCACAGCCAAACTCCACCAAAAATAATAAATACACCACCATTTGAGGCATACAATCAACCCTTTTAAAACACCTTATTATATCTTAAATTACATGAATTTCTCAGAATAATGAAGTTCAGGTTTTTGTAACATAAGGTCATTATCCTACTCAGTCCTGTTGAAATTCTCGCAATGTTTTTTTTCCATGCAAACAGTTTTTAATTTTTGGTCAGTCCAGATTTCTAGGGAAGTAAATGATTTTTTGGGGGGTAGGTGATGCCCCTTATGCTCTTTCCATAGCTATGGGGCAGCACCTCACCCCCCACATCCCAACATGATTTCACCCTTTGACCAAGCGGCCGTTTCGCCGCTAATAAAACTGCATAAATCTGAGTGGCCGGGATCAGTAACCGGCCCACCACTACTCTTGATTATCACGAGCAACTTCCTGAGCAAATTCGCGGCTCCATATATTACACCTGATCATTCGGTCTGCGTCACCGCTACAAGCTCAGGAAGGGAGAAGGGAAGACTTTTGCTGTGCACTACGATTTGGTGGTTCTCTCATCGCTTTCCTGTCGCCCGTCCTGCGTGCATGCTGTGAGTCTCATTGGAACAAGCTCAAATGAGCTAGATCCTCGCTCTTATGATGACGTCATAAAAACGAAATATGACGTCATTGTGAACGCATCAGGTTTGCGATAAATAATTATCTTGTGCTAATGCCCGGCTTGATTCCCGCAAAACAAAATTCCAAACAGCTTGCCTAGTTTCGGAGATAATGTATAAGGCGATTTCCATTAGCAGCGATATATGACGTCAACTTTTTTTTGTCGGAAGATTTCAAAATCGGAGATGGTTTACTGCTGGCGTGGGCTTTCTGCATATACGTGGCAAGTTTCACGAAGATCCGATGAAAAACTCTGGGTTGGTGAAAAAAAAAAGGGTCAAAAAAATAGGAATGACGTCATAAAAATTGATATGACGTCATAGTGATTATCATATGTGCGGTAATTCATCTCTGCTAATGCCTTGTTCGATTTCCCGCAAACGAATTCAAAAAAGCGGGCGGTTGCTGTTTTCGGAGATAATTTTTTTGAGGCGATTTCATTAGCGGAGATATTTTGACGTCATAAACTTTTTTTTCTAGGAGGAATTTTTAAATCGGAGAGGTTACTGTTACGCAGGGTATTTACATATATATGCCAAGTTTCAGGAGTTTCGATGAAACTGTAGGCTTGAAACAAAAAGTTCCAACACGAACAACAACGTGCGTAAGACCTTGGAGACCTCCACGAGGACCTAAAATAAACAGAGGTGAATGCGAAGGGTTTTTGCTGTGCACACACTTTGTCACACACGCCAGTCGGCCCATCCTTGTGTCAACGCCAAAGTGCTGATCTGCAGAAAGTAGTCGCATGAGATTCTCGAAAGACTTTGAAGGTTTCCTCGCTAAAAACAATCGTTCCAAATGAATCGAAATGTGGATGTCACTTGATGAGGTGTTGAGCTCAAATCGTTAAGGTATAGATGATGAATGATTGGATTCATGGTATGAGAGTGTTTTTTTGAGTCGGAGAAGTGACTTTTCAAATGGGGAATGTGAAACTGACATCAAACTGGGGAATTCCAGAGGTGTTCGGTAGGGATGTGGCCGAGGGTCGGGGCATGGTTCATGGCGGAGGACGCAGAGGTGATATGGACTCGCGCCCAGGATTGAATAAGCAGCCATGCGGTTCAAGTGAATGCCAGTTTACAGCCTAATGAGCAACCAGGGCCCTACAATTTACCAAATGCCAATAAATGTGGAAAGTGTTTCCACTTGACTATTTTAGTTTGTTCTGGGATGATGTTCTTTGGGGATTTACTTCTCACAGAGACTAATCGCCAAGCTGAAACGTGTGATTGTAGCCAACCAATAATTTGCAGTCTCTCCTTCATTGGTCTCTTCCTGCAATTGGTACTACTGAGGATGATACCCAGCTTGACAAGACTGTAAATATACAAGTCCTGCCACTGTTCAATTTTTGATTGAGAAGCTCAACAATTCCTTTGTTCTAGTTGTGAACTTTCAACTTGATGAGGGGGATGATCCCCACTAAAAACAGTCTCCAAACAGTACATAAAGGACAAACGATTCTTGGGAAATCAAGACGTTTTTGTTCTATTTATGCGATCATGAAATGGGTAATTTCGAGAACTGCATCAGGACTTGGAGGAGATGTCAATCCACTGGAGCAGCATTTGGTGATCGACGCTCAGCAGAGTTTCAACAGGACGAGCCGACGACTGAACCGGGATGCTCACCATGATGTAGAAAGGCTCAACATGCGAATACCAATCATCCGTTGTGTTGTGGTGCAGAGAGAAGTAACTCAAGCAACAAGAATCCTAGGGCAAAGATGACTTGCCGAACGTTGCAAGAGACAACACACTGGTGCACGTACTGGTGGATAATTTTAGTTGGAAAGCGGCAAATAACTGCTGGTTTACTGGCAACCGCAAATCTATGTATTGGCGATAAACAAACATATGAAAAGCAAGACCATCTTTGAATTTGAAATCTAATTATTTTTCAATAACAGGGGCTAAAAAAAAAACATTTTTACAGGCAGACACCAAAATAAAAACAAATTTCAACTTTTCCAGTTATTTTTTCTCCAAGGGAGCCCCAGGGTCAAGGTCAGGTCAGGTATGGAACACGCGCCGGAGCAGGCGCGTCGCTGCGTCCGCTTTCCATCGCTCTCCAGGGGCCTCGTCTGGCCATCCTCAGAACACAGATGCCAGGCCCATTCGCATCTCCAGCCCAGAGTGGGGGAGCCAAAAGTCCAAGGAGCTTCGGGTTCAAAATTTTTAATTGTAATATCACTAAATTTACCATACCACATTCACGAAGCCCCAGATATGTCCTTCCAAATGTTCAGAGAGCGTCCTAAATCCAGATACACAGTCATTCACTGGTAGAAATGCCCTTCACGGACCCCCACATCGTCGGTAGTTTGCAATACAAGCAGTTGCCTGTTCGGTGAGCTGAGAAGTTCTCCAATCTTTCATTGTGCAAGGCATCAACCCCTTCTCTCTCGTACTTTTCCAATATTTTTGGCTTTCTTAACAGAATATTTTCAGCTTTTGGTGAGGTTAAAATCTTTATCCGGACACACAAGAAATTTTAATTTCGCCCTGAACTTGGCTTTCCTGGGTTCCCCCGGCCGGAAAAAAAAAAATGCACACCGAGCATTTTTGGGATGGATTCATCATTTCAAGGTCGTGGTGTTGAGACTGTTGGGAACATTGGCATTGTCCAAGGTCAAAGATCGTGCTGAGGGAAAACACAAGCTCTACGTTGAAAACCCAGTGTCCCGTGTGGAATAAATTTCTCATGGCTGAGTTACATTCTCGTAATATGTCTTGTCACCTCGCTGCTGTGTCCCGTGGTTCCCTGTGCTAGAGTTTTCTCATTGTCCGCCCACTGATGTGGACGGTGCTTGCGTGGGCGGCCCAATTTAAGAAGTCTTCATCCCTTTTTGAGGGTTCTCCAGCTGGACTTTGCAGCATGACTTACGATGCGCCAGCCAAATAGATCCGTATGAGTTCTTTGGAAGTACGTACTGTTCCATGTGCTTTGATGTTTTGTGCCACAAGTTTCTCTCCACCTGCCTCGGCTGGAAAACAGGAAATTTTACATATGCCATCTTTACACTAAGTGCTTTAAAGTTTACTTACCGCCACCTAAGTAACACATTACATGACTATTTTATTCTGACAAAGATCTTGGCTACAAAGGGGAACTAACCTGTGCGATCACACGGTCCAGTGCTAAAAGTCTTCACCTATATCTATGGATAACTTCACCTCCCCCATTCCATGGAACGGAACCTTAAACCGAACAAAGCAACTGTGATTTAAACTCACAAACCTATCACTACAAACACTATCTTTTTTTTTAAAATAACTTGGACATTTATTGAAATTAGTTATATTTTGCAAAAAGCTGTAATACTATTCTGAAAGATCCATTTGATTTACTTTTTTATTGCAATTTCAAATATACTCGAACCAAATTCGAAAGTGTTTCAAACAAAAATGTTTGCCACTAGAATTGAAAACTTCTTAACAGTGTGATAAGAAATCCTTAATTCTTGGGATATTTATTTGGCATGTACCTGAAAAAAATTTAAATATCAACTTGCAAAGGGAATGTTCTATGGTTTCTATAATGACCGCTGTTGGATGAAGTTTTTCCCTTATTGCTTCAAGGAGAACATGTTCAGAAACGTGAAAGGTATTTACGATGAGCACAATGACATATCCGCCACTCATCTCTGTTTGTGGCTGGCCGTGAAACGACTTCGACACAATTACGCTGTCGCCATTGGCTTCATCATGATCACGTACCTAGATTGCAGGGTAAGAGGCTGACATCTTTTTGGCTTTATGTGCAGACATAAGCAACTTCTAAATGATCAAGAACAAGAAACGGGGAAAATCGCTCATCACTAACGACCACTTTTTTCACTTGGGATGCCAGTGCGATATACAAAGGTGGACCATAAAAAGGGGCAACTTTTGATCACGTTAAGGTTTTATATAGTATTATGACTGTGAATTTATATTTGAAGTTATACCTTAACTTTATCAGTCAATTCACTGATTTCCAACTGCCCAGATTCATCAGCTGGGTGCCATTTTTCATCGAGGTTTAACCCTTTCAGCCAGACTCTACCAAATTGTGTTCCCAAACCATTTCTCGGACCTGCATTGGTCTGATTTTGTTCAAACTCGGGAAATGTCCAATGCTATTGTGTGTCAATGAGCACACAAGTTGGTTGCGCATACACATACATCTTGTAATCATGGGCTACACCCTTTAACTCCAACCACAAAATTACTAAAACTATGGGGGCCTGTGACCTTTTGTTTTTTCTTCCTTGTTTTTTCTGTGTGAAAGAAGTTGAAATGCTGCTTGCCAAAGAATGTTTTTCTGCATCCTCTGAGATATTTGGAAGACGATACTATCTTGAAATATTTTTCATGCAAACCTAATATGATTTCCTTTGTTGTCTTTAGAGTAAAGTAGGTCAACTGTTTTTAAATCATTTTCGCTCGCCGCTGTTCGAAGACAGAGAGCTATAGCGATTACCCCGGCGTGAGCGTGAAAATGTTAAAGGTTTTTGATGCAAGTTATTTTTTCCTTTCGTGGATTTCTACAACGTCCGCTTTCCACGGCTGATGATTTCTACCATGTCCGCTCTCTCCGCGTTTCGCGACGGATCGGATCAAAATACCAAAAGGGGCGGAGCCAGCGGGGGGTGAAAGGTCGAAGGTGGGGGATCAAAGTCACCTCCCCGGACCCCATAAAAAGGCGCGCTGGAACGCCAAGCTGTTCAGTTCTTCTTGCCTGGAGAGGTTGCCTGGAGTTTTTGCCTGGAGTCGGTCTGGGTTCGCCAAGCAGTGAGTCGGGTTGAGTCAGTCTGCGTGCGCCGTGGAGTTTGTCTGAAGGCTGGGAGCGGAGTCGAGCTGCAGTCTCTTTTGGAGTCGCGGTGCA
>CM068959.1:120162017-120178054 GCA_035128595.1 Eptatretus atami
GAAGATTTACACTCAGATGACATCGAGCCTGAATTTGTGCCAGAAATTGTTCACTTTAAAAACTTTGTGGGGCAATTTGATGAATTCAGGGACAAGCATGAAACACCGCAAGCTTCTGATATCTACACCCTTATGCTAAAAAAAAATTGATTAACTTCTTCATTCCCTCATGTTGAAATAGCACTACGGATTTACTTGTGTTTAATGATAACTAATGCGACTGGAGAGAGAAGTTTCTCCAGGCTGAAACGTATAAAGAATGTACTCGGGTCAACAATGACACAAGAACGACTTAACAGACTAGATGTCATGGCAATTGAAAATGATGTTCTCAAAAATTTGCAATTTACTGATGTTTTGGAGAAATTTGTTACCAAGATACTACGCAAAGCAAATGTTTGAATTTTAGTTTTGTTTAGCCTTGTCAAATAAATTTAATATTTCAAAAACTTATTTTAGTTTTGAAAATATCACAATATCTCTTCTCTTTTTGCTGTGTTACACTTGCACCCATCTACGCGGGCCTAATGTTGACGTTATGTTGTAGAAGTTGAATAAACTGATTTCAAGAATCCGAAATTCGATTTGCGTGCCTTTGTTAATTAATTATCACTGGGGGCCTCACAGTATCTGTAGCCCAGGGGCCTACAAAATCGTAATCCGGCCCTGGAACAACCCTGGAGACATCACAAAGTTCAATCACCCGTGAAATAAACATTGCAGAAAATGCGCCATTTTGCCTGCTCGGCTGTGCACGTGTCGCGTGGTACATCGGTTCGAGGTACTCGCAACTGTTATAACTTTTTTTTATATTTCCGTTTTTTACCAGCTTTGCTGTGATTCCCTATTGAACACCTCGTGAAACATCTGAAAATATAGAGAGATCTGGCAGATGCTATGGATAGGCAATTCCTCGGGGGACAGGATGCGAGGTCAAGCAGTGAATGCATTAAATCATGGAACTCAATGAAGCTGTTTAATTTCGTTACATTTCTCAATTTTTTTTGTTCACTCAATATAATTCTCCAAACAGTAGAAAAAGATATGTTTAATCCTTTGGAAATTTCACATTTTCTTGTGTATATGTGGAGGAGCAAACATAGCCTTGCTTGCTTAAAGTAAATAGGTATATCGGCTTAGTTATAAGACTGGTGAAATCTGATAATTTAAAGAAATAACAACAGTTTTCCACACTTATTTAGTCTGGATGATATCCGATCCTCAAAACCGACATAATATTTTGATGATGTACTTTAATTAGTCCGTGAGAGTAGATCGTGCAAAATGGTCTCATATCATGTATGAAATCGCTCCAAGCTCCTAATTTGAAAATGATAGTACTTACAAAAGTGATGTATACAATGATTTGTAGCGATGATGAACAGGCTTTCAATATGAGTGAGGAAAGAGGAGAGAAAAAACAAGCTCGAATGAGCTAAGATCCTCGTCCTCTTAATGATGACGTCATAAAAACGAATATGACGTCATTGTGATGTATCAGGTTTGCGATAAATTATCTGTGCTAATGCCCGGCTTGATTCCCGCAAACAAAATTCAAACAGCTTGCCTAGTTTCGGAGATAATGGTATAGGCGATTTCCATTAGCGGCGATATTATGACGTCAACTTTTTTGTAGGAAGAATTTAAAATCGGAGATGGTTACTGCCTGCGCGTGGACTTTATACATATACATGGCAAGTTTCACGAAGATCCGATGAAAACTCTGGGCTGTGAAACAAAAAATGTCATAAAATAGGAATAACATCATAAAAATTGATATGACGTAATAGTGATGTATCATATGTGCGGTAATTAATCTCTGTTGATGCCCTGTTCGATTCCCGCAAACAGAATTCTAAAAGCTTGCCTAGTTTCGGAGATAATTTTTTAGGCGATTTCCATTAGGCGGAGATATTTTGACGTCATAACTTTTTTTCTAGGAGGAATTTTCAAAATCGGAGATGGTTACTGTCTGCGCAGGGTATTTTTACATGTATACACCAAGTTTCAGGAAGTTTCGATGAAAACTGTAGGCTGTGAAACAATGAAACAAAAAGTCAAAAAATAGGAATGACGTCATAAAAATTGATATGACGTCATAGTGATGTATCATATGTGCGGTAATTCATCTCTGCTAATGCCCTGTTCGATTCCCGCAAACAGAATTCAAAAAGCTTGCCTAGTTTCGGAGATAATTTTTTAGGCGATTTCCATTAGCGGAGATATTTTGACGTCTAATTTTTTTCTACGAGGATTTTTCAAAATCGGAGATGGTTGCTCTCTGCGCAGGGTATTTTTACATATATATGCCAAGTTTCAGGAAGTTTCGATGAAAACTGTAGGCTGTGAAACAATGAAACAAAAAATGTCAAAAAAATAGGAATGACGTCATAAAAATTGATATCACGTCATAGTGATGTATCATATGTGCGGTAATTCATCTCTGCTGATGCCCTGTTCGATTCCAGCAAACAGAATTCAAAAAGCTTGCCGAGTTTCGAAGATAATTTTTTAGGCGATTTCCATTAGCGGAGATATTATGACGTCATAACTTTTTTTCTAGGAGGAATTTTCAAAATCGGAGATTGTTACTGTCTGCGCAGGGTATGTTTACATATATATGCCAAGTTTCAGGAAGTTTCGATGAAACCTGTCGGCTGTGAAACAAAAAAGTCCACAAGAACAACAACGTGAGTAAGACTTAGAGATCCTCCACGAGGATCTAAAATGAATATGAACTTGTTTTGTTTGTATTATTTGAGGTCTGAAAACACTGAATCTTTGTTGTTATTATGACCAGTTGTCATTTTCTGCAATAAAATGCTCTAAATGACGATATTTTTATTCGGAATTTGGGAGAAATGTTGTCAGTATTTTATAGAATAAAACAAAAATGTTCATTTTACTCAAACACATACCTATAAATAGTAAAACCAGAAAAACTGATAATTTTGCAGTGGTCTCTTAATTTTTTCCAGAGCTGTATATATACATGTGTGTGTGTGTAATCACATGTGATATATGTATAATCTCGTGCCAATGTGTGTGATTTTATATATATATAATATATATATATATATATATATACTGTATATATATATATATATATATGTATATGTATGTATGTATAATATAATAATATATATATATATTTGTATGTATAATGGATGATATATGTTCAAGCCTTCGTGGTTCCTCACAATATTCCTACTGCCCTATTAAAACAGCAAAAAGGAGTACGGATCTAGAAGAGGAAGAATGTTGCATAATTTTATGATTTGTAAATTCAACCTTTATTTTGCCAAAGGATATTGACAAATAATTTATCATGCAGCAGAGTCATGATGTTCATACATATTAATAATTTTTACTTTACAATTACCTCCAAATTTCTCTAAATTATATCAGCTGTGTTTGTCTTTTCTCAGCTGTACAATGCATTCCCTTTGCTTCGCTACATACCTGGACCACAACTCTGCATGGCGAGAGAATCGAGGAAGATTGCCAACTTTATTCAAGGAATGATTACACAACATCAGTCTGTTTTTGATGCCTCCAATCCCCAGGATTACATTGATGCATTCCTCAACAAACAGGCGAAGGCAAGTGTGTGCGTGCTCATGCCGAGTGGTGATTGGGGGGGGGGGGGGGGGGGGGGGGGGGGGGGGGGGAAGAGATCTCCACGATATACTGATTTCAAACATTATTTAAATATTGAAGTGTGCTCAGTGTTAATCAATAAATAATTTATGAACTCCTTGGGCACAAATTCAATGAAGCCCTGACACCAAATACTCAATGAACATGAACTTACACAATTGGCACGAACCTCAGCTATTGCTGCAAGTCATTAAGGTAGTGATGAGAAGGCTAAAGTGCCATTGCAAAATAAACTTGAAGGGCACTTGGTAGTGTGCATACCTCTGTCCTGCAATGCCTAATCCACGAGAACATATCGGGCCCAATACATTTTTGACAAGAAAAAGAGCAATCATAGTTTGTAGACCCTCGCCAGGATTTATTTTGCTTGGTGTTTGTGTAGTTTTGTGTGGTATATTTTGTGTGGTGTGTTACATCAGTAATAAGAGCCATAATTTGAACTGCCACTTCATAACTGCTGGCAATGATGACTGTGTACCAAGACATCCCACTTTGATTGGACACCTGACCCTGAACCATGACGTTTTTTGTTATTCACTTGAATTCAGAATGGGATTAAAATAAATTCAATTCAAATCAAATGGAAGACCAAATAGGTACGGTCCTGCATTGGAGTCATCAGAAGGAACCCGAACAAGCAAAAAGCAAAGATGAAGTCATCAGGAGGAACCTGGATAGGATTAGCATTTTAGCTGCTTTTCCTCTTACCATCAAACCCATCCAGGAACAGCCAAGTAAGCGTTGTTGAAAAAAAAAAAAAATAGAACCCAGATCAAATAATTAAATAATTTTGGCTGCCAGACCATGTGTCCGATGAAGTTGAACTTTGAAACCTGCATTCTGCATCACAACTAGATCATAATTTTGAAGTTTCATGTCGATTGATTAAGCGGTTCGAGAGAAAACGTTATTTAATATTTTCTTAAATCCAATATGTCTGCCAAACAATGTGACCTATCAATTATTCCTGAACAAACTTGTACACGCATGGCTTGTGGAACATTTGTGTGAGTTTTCCCCTCGACCTGTCCAGCCGTTCTGGGGAAGAAGGTTTTTATAGGTTTTTAAGGTAAAACTAATATGGCTGCCAAACCATATGACCGATGATGTAATATATGTGAAGCTTTTGTTCCTCATGGTGTTTTACATATGCAATTATGACATCATAACGAAGGCACGTATGATGGCATAAAAAAAAATCACACTCATCCCCCATGAGAAGCACTTGCTATGTGCCAAGTTTCAATTTTTTTTCCCTTCAAGCGGTTTCAGAGATGCAGAGGTCCAAATTTTTACAGTTTTTAAAACATGGCTGCCACACCACATGACCTGTGACATCATAATTACCATTTCAACATTCTACATAAGTACTCGCTCCTCTGGTGAAAATTTCGTCTCAATCTCATACGCAGTTGCGGAAAAAAACACACTAAATTTCTGTGCAGACAGACAGACAGACAAACGGACCCAAACGCAATACCATCTCCTTTGGCGAGGGTCAATATGCTATATATCGTTTTTGGCCTACCCCTTTAAAAATTAAAAAATTATCGTATTCAGATCTGGATTCGCATATTCACCAAAATTGAATCATTTTGTCATGGTCACACAACCAACCTGCCCACCAAGTTTTGTCCAACTCCGTCCACAACTTTTTGTGATCTCGTGCTGCTGTATATCATTTTTTGGCCCGATCTCTCAATGGTGAAGAATCACTTAACATATTCTAGTAGTCGAATCCTGATCCAGGTTTTCACTAAAATGGAATCAGATCGTCCTTGTCACACACCGAATGTGTTCCCAAATTTCATCCGGATCTGTCCACCACTTTTTGAGATATCCTGCACAAAGACAAACAAACAAACAGACAGAGAGGGGTGGAAACATTAAAAAAAAAAAGGTGTGAAAAATAAGTTACCTCCTTCACCTAAGTTGGCAGAGGTAACAATGATCAAGCATAAATATCGTGGGGGGTGGGGTAAGATTGGGGTAGACATTGTGATGAGGCAGAAGATTGTGAAGTGCAGGTTAATGGCAAGGAATGCCTTGCAGCAGGTGAGGGCAGGAAGAACATTTGATGAACACGTGCAGTACCCTATTACTCCAAACTCAAACCAACAGCTCAGTGGATCATCCTCAAATCTGATTGGCTAGCACTCACTCACTCACTCACTCAACAACCGATTGATTTAATGCCCTCTCTAACTGACTGATTGAGTTGCGATTATATACAATACTAGCGGGGTATGCTTACACATCGTATAAGCATACGAACCGAGCTTCCCCATTGTCTCAGGTCGCTCACCTGCGTTTGATTGTTTTTTTCATGTATTTATTAGGGTATCAAGGCTGAGTAACCTAATGTTTTTCTTTTGTCTATTATTATTATTTTTCTTCCGCCGGCAATTTTCAGGATTTTTTGCATTGAAATTCATTTTTTTGGGCAACCGTTAGTCTGATCGACACAAAATTTTCACCGTAATATGTATCTTTTTTTTCATGGAATACTTAATTGATAATTATGATGTCGTCGGTCACGTGGTACGGGAGCCATCTTTGAAAAAAACGAAAAACTTTGGACCTTTTTATCTCTGAAACCACACAATGGAAAAAATTGAAACTTGGCATATGGCAAGAACTCATCATGAGGAAGAAGTGTGATTTTTCGTGACATCATCGGTGAAGTGCTATCCCAGTGAAAATTTCGACACTTAGAACGCTGCATAGGTAAAAAATTTTAATTTCTCGGACGTCATCGACACAACTCTGTGTAGAAAAAAAAAAAGTTATGACATCATAGATTACGTGGTTCAGCAGCCAAATTGTTTAGAAAAAAAATAATCAAATAAACCTTCTTCTCCAGAACGGCTAGACAGGTTGAGGCAAAACTTTACACACGCGCTTCCCCAAGACATCCTTTTACAAGTTTGTTAATTTCTAATTGATAGGTCGCATGATTTGGCGGCCATATTGAATTTACCCTAAAACCCGCAAACATCATCTTCTTCAGAACAACTGATCAGAATGAGGGGAAACTTCAAAAACTTTTTCTCCAAGAATAGTGGATGTAAGTTTGATCATAAATAATTGCTCGGTCACATGGTTTGGCAGCCATATCGGATTTAAGAATAATATTAAATAATGTTTTCTCTGGAACCACTTATCCTCTCAAAGCAAAACTTCGCAACTGTCATCTAATGCCATGGCTGCTTATAGGGTAAAATTATGACATCACAATTCACGTTGTTTGACGGCCATCTTGGATTAAAAAAAACACACCTTATCCGAGTTGCACGAAAATTAATACGCGTGATCCCCTACCTCATTAGAGGCAGAATTTGAGTTTATCATGTCATAGGTCACGTGGTTCATCAGCCATATTGGATTGAACATTAAAAAAAATTAAAACTCTTCTCTGAATCGGCTTAACAGATCGAGGCAAAACTTTACAGGTATGACGTACAAAAAGTTCTCACCTCCTTTTTGACGTAGGTCACATGGTTTGGCAGCCATATTGGATTGAAGTAAAATATTAAATAATGTTTTCTCTGGAACAGCTGCATCAATCAAGATAAAACTTCAAAGTTTTGATCTAGCAGACATGGGGAATGTGTGTTTTAAATTTCAACCTGATTGCCACAAGGTCTGGCAGCCAGAATTATTTAGTTATTTGAATCTGAGAACTTTAATAGGTTTTTTTTTATTGTTTTTTTTGCACAAGGCTCACTTTGCTGCATGTATTTGAGGGTACAGGAGTAGCAATTCAATTGATACCGATGATGGCCCCATGGAAAAATGGTCAACTGTGTACAAAATAAATAGATGGAATGTGGCCTGTTCCTCGATCCATAACTTGTGAATCCCGTGTCGTAGAGAAAATAAATACGAGGTGAAATCTTTGCCCATTTTCCATGTGAAAATTGCTCCAGTTCTGCAAAGTTTGATGGGGATCATTGAATATTTATGGCGAGATTTGAAGATTGCAGTCCATTAATTGGGTTCAAGTCTGGACTTTGACTGGGACACTCAAGAACATTTATTTTCTTCCGATTCAGCAACTCGGTGTGGCTTTATTTTTCAGATCATTGTCCTGCTGAAATGCGAATCTCCTCCCCAGTTTCAGATTCATGACTGATACAAGCAGGTTTTCATCAAGGATTCTCCTGTACTTTGCACCGTCCATTGTCCCTTCTATCCTGACAACCTTGGCAGTCCCCGCTGATGAAAAACAGGCCCATAACATGATGCTGTACCACCATGCTTGGCAGTAAGGATGGTGTTGATTGGGCGATGTGCAGTGTTTGGCTTGCACCAGAGTTAAAGCTTTGAATTTAGACCAAAAAGTTCAATTTTTTGGCTCTTCTGACCTGAAAACTTTTCTCAACAAGCCTACAGTATCATTGAGATGCTTTTTCACAAACTCCACACGAGCTTTTAGATGTGTCATTTTCAGTAATGGCTTCCTTCTTTCCACCTGTCCATAGAGGTCAGTTTTGTGAAGGGAATGGGATATTGTTGATTGTTGAACAATGACCCCCATTTCGGACAGAGAGCCTTGCAGATCTTTTAACATAATTGTTGGATTTACACTGACATCCTGAACCAGTTTCCTGAACATCCTGAACTGCTGAGTTTGGATGGGTGACCTGACCTGGGTAGAGTCTGGGTGGTATGATGCATCTTCCACTAATGGTTTACACCGGACTCAAAGGGATAATAAGTGAGTTTGCAATCTTCTTATAACCCTTTCCTGAACAATGTTTCCCAACCAAATTTGTCTGACTTCTTTGGAAAGCTCCTTGGTCTTCATGTTTGCCTTGTTGGTTGATGAAGTAGAGTTGCAGCTTAAAACTCCTTCGATAAGTGGTGGAGCTTGAATTTTGAAGTTAAACCACCGACTACATACAGGTGAAACCTTGATCAACAATCGAAAATCATCGACCGAGAATTATGGAAACAGAAACAAAATGTGATAACTCTCCGTAAAAATGAGGACATAGAAGAATTTTGGAAAGGTATATTTGAAGATGAAAAATAACACAACAAGGAAGCAGATTGGATACAACACCTGCAAAAGAAAAAATAAACAACATCTACAGGACATGCACCCAATGACAATAGACGAAGAGAAAATTAGAAAATGTCTCGCAAAAGCGCCGAACTTCAAATTCCCAGGCCTGGGTGGGATTCTGAACTTCTGAACTTCTGGCTAAAGCAACTACATGCTCTCCACCCTCAATACGTTTGAGTATTTAATGAAGTCACCCAAGGGGAACAGCCGATGGATAAATGGCTCACAGAAGGAAATACACTGCTAAAGCTGAAATCTGAAGAAACCCATCTACCCAACAAATATAGACCAACAACATATCAACTTTTAACATTTATAATCACTGATGCAATTTCCGACCACCTCACTCAACAAGATGCTTTAGAGGCAGAGCAGAAAGGATGTAAGAGAGGATGCTATGGAACAATAGACCATTTATTGTGAAACAAAAAGCATACTGAAAAACTGCAAGCCCTGACAAACCAACTTATCCACAGCCTGGATAGATTACAAAAAAAGCCTTTGATAGTGTCTCACATTCATGGATTATAAAATGCATGCAAGGATACAAAATTGACCCCCGAATAGTCACACTGATTGAGAAAGCAATGACGCTCTGGAACACAATGCTGGTACTATGTTACTTGGAAGGAAAGATTGAAATCCCAGGAGTAAAGATACGACATGGTATCTTACAAGGTGACAGCCTTTCCCCCTCCTGTTTTGTCTCTCTCTGGACTCACTGAGTGACCTCATCGATGAACAAGGACACTGATACAATCTAATATGCAACAGAAAATGACCAACTAAACAAGAAAGGTAACACACCAACTGTATGTGGATGATATAAAACTTTTCACCCCAAATGATAAGGAATTGGAAGATCAACGGAAACTCGTAAAAAACAGTAATTGGAGGACATGCGAATGGAGTTTGGTCATAACAAATGTGCCAAATGCACTTTTGTACACGGAAAAAACAAAAAGAACAAACAGCATCTCAATCCATCAAAGTACAACAATACAAGAACGAGGAAACGAAGCATCCTACAAATACCTTGGAATGGAAGAAGGCCGCCACGTAGTGAACAACACAAAAAAAAATGCATAAAATAATCAGCAAAGAGTACCCACGCAGAATAAGACTAATTCTGAAGTCATCCCTCTCTCCAATTAACGAAACCAAAGCTATAAACCCACTTGCAGTGCCGGTATTCCAATATGCCTGTGCAATTATAAACTGGCCACAGTTGGAGATCAACAATTTCGACACCAAAACCAGGAAAGTTCCAACTATTCACAAGATATTCTATATAACAAAATAACGAGTTCCCAGAATTTTTTGGCCGAAATAACACACAAATGAAGAACGTGACCAAATACCAAGACCTCAAAAATGAAGTGCAAAGATCCTGGAATCTGAAGAGCACCAAAATTGCAATTAGTGATTATTAGAGCAATGGGAATGATGAAGAAGAACTTTATATAAATTATCTTGACAACCATTCTTGGGAATATTAATACAAACGAACTGCAGTTGGAAGCTGCACGGGGCTCGATGATCCTGAAAAGAGCCCTCAGGACAAAACTTTGAGAACAACAAAACTTCACAGCTTAGTCCATGAATCATGACAACTCCCCCCCCCCCCCCCCACCCACCCCTACTCCCTTACCGAAACTGGGGTTGATACTTCGAGAACTGGGAGGACTCCATTCCACCTTCTGAAACCCCCATATACAGATGACAAACAACAACAACAACACACACACACACTTTTAGTAATAGATGCAAGAATCTCGTATAATTTCTGATGTGGTTCCAGAACCAAACAAAAAATATGTTTATAACAGGCCTCGGAGCTCCCACCTCCCCAGGCCCGAAGCCACCCTGTCGTGTTGGGGGGTTGTGGAGGAAATGAAATTCAAGAGGGGGCATATCTTTTCTGTTAAACATTTATTATGTCCATCTCATATATATATATGGCTCAATTAGTGTTTGTTACTTAACGAAACAATTTTCTCGTCAAGTATGTTGGTCTGTAGCGTTTGTCTGTCTATCTGTCTGTCTGTTTGTTTGTCACAAATTTTTCCATATCTAATGCTGGAGTGCGTCTTTTTTCGAAAGCCATTAGGACCGAGTTAGCTTGGCGGGGTGTAGTCATGGACTGTCACTGTGGTCCGTCGATCCTGGTCATTGATGAGAAGCTGCATTTGCACACTGCCAAGCCTCGACAGAGGTTGCAGGGTTTCAATGCTCAGGAATGTTGGAGAATTTAATGAAAGACCTTGGACAGCCTCGTACAACCAACCATTCTCGATGAACCCTTGCCTCCATCTCTTACATGATTGTGTCTATTATCTCAAAAAAGCATGCCTTTCATGCGTGCCTTTGGGTTGCACGACCCGTCGTGGTCCACTCCTCCACCTCCAGTAGAAATCAACACCAGCAAATCACCAAATTTACTGTCCGTACCAATCTGCTTTGAAGCATCTTCCAATCCTATCTTTTGGATAATTAGGTAATTGAAGGCGCTTCACCTCATCTCCTGCAACATCAGGAAGAAGTGAATGACATACCTGATGATCTGGCCCCTTGATGACGTGCTCAGACTCAGATTTGGGCCTCGTTCCATCCTGCTTTGATTGTCATGGATAAATTTGTGACTCAATCTTCAATTCTTCACACCGAAAGTGGATGAATTTGGATGAGATGCTTCTCACCCTCTTGCCTCTTTATCCGCGTTACAGTGTCTCGCTCCTTGTACAGCGTCTCACATTCACACTATATCCCGGGATCCTCACTCGTTAAAAAGTTGGGCTCCAATACAGACACACGACACACCAAATTATAAACCCTTCCAAAAGAGCCGGTCAAGTAAAATTCGACCCACTTACACCGGAGTCGATGTATTTATGATATGTAAACTGTGACGATCAAAATCACAGCCAAAATCCACCAAAATAATAAAATACACCACCATTGAGGCATAATTCAACACCTTTTAAACCACCTTATATATATCTTTAAATTATGATTTCTCAGAATAATGAAGTTCAGGTTTTGTACATAAGGTCATTATCCTGCCTCAGTCCATGTGAAATTCTCCAATGTTTTTTTTTCCATGCAAACATTTTTTTTAATTTTTGGTCAGTCAGATTTCTAGGGAAGTGAAATGATTTTTGGGGGGTAGGTGATGCCCCTTCATGCCCCTCTTCCATAGCTATGGGGCAGCACCTCACCCCCCCACAATCCCAACATGATTCACCCTTTGAACCCAAGCGGCCGGTTTATCAGCCGCTAATTAAAACTGCATAAATCTGAGTGGCCGGGATCAGTAACCGGCCACCACATACTCTTGATTATCACGAGCAACTTCCTGAGCAATTCGCGGCTCCATTATATTACACCTGATCATCGGTCTGCGTCACCGCTAACAGCTCAGGAAGGGAGAGGGAGACTTTTGCTGTGCACACGATTTGGTGGTTCTCTCATCGCTTCCTGTCCCCGTCCTGCCGTGCATGCTGTGAGTCTCATTGGAACAAGCTCAAATGAGCTAAGATCCTCGGCCTCTTAATGATGACGTCATAAAAACGAATATGACGTCATTGTGACGCATCAGGTTTGCGATAAATAATTATCTGTGCTAATGCCCGGCTTGATTCCCGCAAACAAAATTCAAACAGCTTGCCTAGTTTCGGAGATAATGGTATAGGCGATTTCCATTAGCAGCGATATTATGACGTCAACTTTTTTTTGTCGGAAGAATTTCCAAAATCGGAGATGGTTACTGCCTGCGCGTGGGCTTTCTGCATATACGTGGCAAGTTTCACGAAGATCCGATGAAAACTCTGGGTTGTGAAAAAAAAAAGTCAAAAAATAGGAATGACGTCATAAAAATTGATATGACGTCATAGTGATGTATCATATGTGCGGTAATTCATCTCTGCTAATGCCTTGTTCGATTCCCGCAAACAGAATTCAAAAAGCTTGCCTAGTTTCGGAGATAATTTTTTTAGGCGATTTCCATTAGCGGAGATATTTTGACGTCATAACTTTTTTTCTAGGAGGAATTTTTAAAATCGGAGAAGGTTACTGTCTACGCAGGGTATTTTTACATATATATGCCAAGTTTCAGGAAGTTTCGATGAAAACTGTAGGCTGTGAAACAAAAAAGTCCACAAGAACAACAACGTGAGTAAGACTTGGAGATCCTCCACGAGGACCTAAAAATAAACAGAGGTGCAAGTGCGAAGGGTTTTTGCTGTGCACACACTTTGTCACACACGCCAGTCGGCCCATCCTTGTGTACACGCCAAAGTGCATGATCTGCAGAAGTAGTCGCATGAGATTCTCGAAAGACTTTGAAGGTTTCTCGCTAAAAAAATCGTTCCAAAATGAATCGAAATGTGATGTCACTTGATGAGGTGTTGAGCTCAAATGAGGAAGGTATAGATGATGATGATTGATTATGGTAATGAGAGTGATTTTTGAGTCGGAGAATGACTTTTCAAATGGGGAATGTGAAACTGACACAAAGCTGGGGAATTCCCAGAGGTGTCGGTAGGGGATGTGGCCGAGGTCGAGGGCATGGTCATGGCGGAGGACGCAGAGGTGATGGACTTCGCGCCCAGGATTGATAAGAGCCACTGCAGGGTTCAATGAATGCCAGTTTACAGCTAATGAGCAACCAGGGCCTACAATTTTACCAAATGCAATAAATGTGGAAAGTGTTCCACTTGACTATTTTAGTTTGTTCTGGGATGATGTTCTTTGGGATTTACTTCTCACAGAGACTAATCGCCAAGCTGAACGTGTGATTGTAGCCAAACCAAATAATTATGCAGTCTCTCCTTCATTGGTCTCTCCTGCATTGTACAACTGAGGATGATACCCAGCTTGACAAGACTGATAAAATATACAAGTCCTGCCCACTGTTCAATTATTTGATTGAGAAGCTCAAGCATTCCTTTGTTCTAGATTGTGAACTTTCACTTGATGAGGGAATGATCCCCACTAAAAACAGTCGTCCAAACAGTACATAAAGGACAAACCGATTCTTTGGGAAATCAAGACCTTTTTGTCTATTATGCGATCATGAAAATGGGTATTTCGAGAAACTGCATCAGGAACTTGGAGGAGATGTTCAATCCACTGGAGCAGCATTTGGTGATCGACGCTCAGCAGAGTTTCAGGACGAGCGACGACTGAAACGGGATGCTCACCATGATGTAGAAAAGGCTCCACATGCGAATACCAATCATCGTTGTGTTGTGTGCAGAGAGAAGTAACTCAAGCAAAAGAATCCTAGGGCAAAAGATGACTTGCCGAAACGTTGCAAGACAACACACTGGTGCACGTACTGTGGATAATTCTTATGTATCGGAAAGCCGGCAAATAACTGCTGGTTTGACTGGCACCGCAAACTATAGTATTGGCGATAAACAAAAAATATGAAAGCAAGACAGTCTTTGATTTGAAATATAATTTATTTTTAATAACAGGGCTAAAAAAAAAACATTTTTACAGGCAGAAAACCAAAATAAAACAAATTTCAACTTTTCAGTTATTTTTCTCCAGGGAGCCCAGGGTCAGGTCAGGTCAGGTATGGGAACACGCGCCGGAGCAGCGCGTCGCTGCGTCCGCTTTCCATCGCTACTCCAGGGGCCTCCGTCTGGCCATCCCTCAGACAGATGCCAGGCCCATTCGCATCTCCAGCCCAGAGTGGGGAGCCAAAAGTCCAAGGAGCTCAGGGTTCAAAATTTTAATTGTGAATATCACTAAATTTACCATACACATTCACAAGCCCCAGATATGTCCTTCCAATCAATGTTCAGAAGCGCCTAATCCAGATACACAGTCCATTCACTGGTAGAAATGCCTTGCACGGACCCACATCGTCGGTAGTTTGCAATACAAGCAGTTGCCTGTTCGGTGAGCTGAGAAAGTTCTCCAAGTCTTTCATTGTGCAGAGGCACAACCCTTTCTCTCTCGTACTTTTCCAATATTTTTGGCTTCTTACAGAATATTTTCAGCTTTGTGAGGTTAAAAATCTTTATCCCGGACACACAAGAAATTTTATTTCGCCCTGATCTTGGCATTTCCTGGGGTTTCTGCGGATGCACACCGAGCATTTTGGGATGGATTACATCATTTCAAAGGTCGTGTGTTGAGACCTGTTGGGAACATTGCATTGTCAAGGTCAAAGATCGTGCTGAGGGAAAACACAAGCTCTACGTTGAAAACCCAGCTGTCGTGTGGATAATTTCCTCATGGCTGAGGTTACATTCTCTAATATGTCTTGTCAACCTCCTGCTGTGTCCCGTGTTCCCTGTGCTGAGTCTTTCTCATTGTCCGCCCACTGATGTGGACGGTGCTGCGTGGGGCGGCCCAAATTTAAGAAGTCTTCCATCCCTTTTGAGGGTTCTCCAGCTGACTTTGCCAGCATGACTTACGATGCGCCAGCCAAATAGATCCGTAATGATGTTCTTTGGAAAGTACGTACTGCTTTCCCATGTGCCTTTGATGTTTGTGCCCACAAGTTCTCCACCTGGCCTCGGCTGAAAACAGGAAATTTTACATTATGCATCTTTACACTAAGTGCTTTAAAGTTTACTTACCGCCACCTAAGTACACATTACATGACTACTTTATTCTGACAAAAATCTTGCTACAAAGGGAATCTAACCTGTGCGATCACACGGTCCATGCTAAAGTCTTCACACTATATCTATGGATACTCCCCTCCCCCATTCCATGGAACGGAATCCCTTAAACCGACAAAGCAACTGTGATTTAAAAACTCACAAACCTATCACTACAAACAACTATCTTTTTTTTTTAAATAACTTGGAATTTATTGAAATTAGTTATATTTTGCAAAAAGCTGTAAATATCTATTCTGAAAGATCCATTTTGATTTACTTTTTTATTTTGCAATTTCAAATATACTCGAACCAAATTCGAAAGTGTTCAACAAAAATGTTTGCAACTAGAAAATTGAAAACTTTCTTAACAGTGTGATAAGAATCCTTAATTCTTGGGATATTTTATTTGGCATGTACCTGAAAAAATTTAAATATCACTTGCAAGGAATGTTTTCTATGGTTTCTATATGACCGCTGTTTGGATGAAGTTTCCCTTTTGCTTCAGGAGAACATGTCAGAAACAGGTGAAAAGGTATTTACCGATGAGCACATGACATTCGCCACTCGATCTCTGTTTGTGGCTGGCAGTGAAACGACTTCGACAACATTACGCTGCGCATTGCTCATCATGATCACGTACCTAGATGTGCAGGGTAAGAGGCTGACATCTTTGCTTTATTGCA
>CM068959.1:120202606-120224008 GCA_035128595.1 Eptatretus atami
TCGTACACATGACTGTTAGATGGAAAATTTACCTTTTTCTATATCTTCTTTGTTTTATCCTTGTTATATTTCTTGTAACAGACAATTGATGAAGCCACCAACTGCTAAACCGATTGAAAGATTCAATCTGATCCAAGTATGAAATTAATGTCTCCACCACCTTTTTTTAGCACGGGTACAGGCTGAGATAGACGAGTGTTGGGGGTGTACGAGCTCCAAACAATGGCCAGCCGAGAGAACCTTCCTACACCAAACGCGGTCATTCCACGCAGATAACAGACGATTCTCCGACATCATCCCTTCTGAATATCCATGCCACAACCACGGACGTTGAGTAAATGGTTTCCTCCTCCCAAGGTGTGTTTTATCATAGAGAAATTTTGTGAGCAATTCTTTTCTTTCTGCCTTTTATCGCTACAAGTGTGTGCACAGTGGCATCAAATGATGCGGATTCAATAAATTTTCACATGACAACCATTGTTCCAGGGCTCTGTGGAAAATGTTCAGTATCTTGTGCCAGAACATTTGTCCTTTGGAAGAATTATAATATCAGTCCAATAAAGATAATTTAAATATAAACCATTTTATCAGTGGATTAAAGGTACCTCCCAGTCTAAATCACATGCTTTCACATCTTTCCTTGAGCAGGGTGACAGGATACCTCAGGAGTTAGTTTTACTTTGATGTTGAAGTGTTAGGCTGAGTATGATTCCTGATCCAGCAATAACCTGTCATCCTCGTTCAGTGCCAGATTATGGTGGTGAAGCCCGTGGCACACATGGGTGGTGGAGGGCCCTTTTCTGCCCGTGAAACGATAAAGTAAAGCAGTGGTTTTTCTCCATTTTTCACTGGATGGCACCCTAAACTCTCATATCTTATTCTGTGGCACCCCGTTCGTATTTTCTATTTTGATCGTTACCTTAAGAACATTGCAGGCTTCACGAGTTAAATTTATTGGATAAAAATACATAATTTCAGGAAAGCATTTTTATTGGCTTTTTATTCCAACCAATGAACACGATCGCATCCGAAAAAATAAATATTACCTTCACATCAACAACAACACCACGATCGCTTGTGGGGAACCAAGTTGTTCGATGCCTGTATGCTCATCTATACTATCTACAGATATACTAATAGTGTCAAATGGTCTCCTTCCATAACTCCAAAACCATAAAACTTGCAGCCTGAAACTTTGCATGCATTCTAGAAAACTCAATTCCTTGACTTTTGCAAGAAGTCATGGACTTAGGGTGGCCGGTTCATGGTTTCAGCGCCCACAAGCTCATCGCTGGACTTCGGTATTCCAACCTGGTGGTGTGGGCAAAGGGAATTGGACCATGTCCTCATTGATGGTTCGCGGAGGATGATCCGGAACTGCAGGGTTACCGGAGTGCTCAGTTCCTCAATGGCTGACTACCGGCTTGTTAGCAACTCTGGAGTTGCACCTTAAAATTCAGGAGAATGGTACCATCCCAAGTCTCGGCTGGATGTTGGCAAGCTCAAGGATGAGGGTAGCTGAGGAGTTTGCGAACAGGCAGAGTGGATATTTGAGGGAGTCTGGGTGCTTTGGGAGGTTCCTGAAGAGTTGTGAGTGCCTTCAAGACCAACGTCCTTGATGTGCCGGTGGATGTCTTGGAACTCACTGTCGGCCCAAAGAAGAATTTTGCTCTCAAGGACACTGGATGCCATTGACCAGAGTCGCAGGCCAGGCTGAATGGCAGAGCTGAGCTGTTCAAGGAGCTTGAGGCGTAAAAACTTTACCTGCGCTAGGGGGGACAAGGAGGCCTATGTGCGAGGAATCTGTGAGGGGTAGAAGCATCACCTGTGGTCAAGGGATTCACGTCCTGCTTACAGGGAAATTCGCACATTGCGTTCATCCAAGCCCATCCCTCGGTGCACTGTAGTTAGAGCAAGAGGATGGTCGGCTCTTGACAGGAGTCCGAACTGAAGGCCCGTGGGCCGGTTATTTGAGTAGGTTGTACCAGGCTGATCCACCAGGCTGATCGAGTTGGACGTCATGGGTGTTACAATCCCTGGTGCTGACCCTCCAATCAACTGTGGTTCCACCTTCGCTTGAGGAAACACAGCTGCGGTTGAAACCGGTTGAAATGTGTAAAAACTCCAGGGATCTGTGGCATCCATGCTTTGAGCTTCTCAAGGCTGGGTGGAAATGCTGCACTCGTGCGTCATGCAGTTCTGTGCTCTGCTTGGAAACACAGGCATATCCCAACTGACTGGCCAGAGGGGGCCTTGTTGTCCCTCTCTGGAAAGGGCAAGGGTGATCGCCAAGACTGCAACAACTACCGAGGGGTGACGGCTTGCTCTCAGTGCCGGGCAAGGTCTTTGCATCGGATTAATTATTGATAGGGATAAAGGTTCGCCACCATCTGCTCTGAGCAACCAGCCGTCCAGAGCAGTCAGGCTTTACACCAAAGAGGTCAACGATTGACCGTTATCCTTGCTCTTCGGGTTCCTCACCGAACGCAAGATGAGAGTTTTCGGCAGGGGCTGCTTGCAGCCTATGTTGACTCTGTAAAGCGCTTCATTCGGTGAATCGGGATCACTTGGAGGATTCTTGGTCTTCCGAGGGGTTGCCACCAAAACTGATCGATCTGATGTCTGAACTCTACTCTGGTACTGAAGATTTGTCTGTGAGATGTGGTGGTACCATCTTCTGACTTATTCCAGTTGTACTGGAAGTTCGTCAGGGGTGTGTATGGCCCCACTTTTCAGCACTTGTATGGACTGGATTCTTAGGGAGGATGTTGGAGAGATCAAGCTTGCGTTGCATCGTTTGGAATGTCAAGATCTCGACCTTTTGATTTCGCAATGATGCAGGTCATCTTTGCGGAAACTTTAATCCTTTTGGGGGCCCTCGAGGTGCTGAATGAGGAGTCGGAGCCACTGGGATTATGGGTTTCTTGGTCAAAAACTTAAGATCCAGGCAGTTTCAATGACATCTTGGTTTCGGATGCCGCTGTCCTGTCTGGCCTGTGATGGGAGGATGTTGAGGTCGTGAGGGAGATTCACTATACCTTGGCCAGTGGATATTCATGTCTCTGCTGGCTGTGAGTCAGAAGGTCAATAGAGTCCTGTGTCCGGGCCTGGGGAGTCATGCATTCACTGGATAATTGGGGTTGGCGCTGCCGGTACCCGTGCGGAGACGAAAGTCCGATGTCTTCAAGTCCTTGGTGCTTCCAGCTTGCTTCTATGGATGCGAGGGGATTGGACTCTGACCAAGTATCTGAGATGGAGACCTTTAATTCCTTTGGTACCAAGGTCTCTTCGGAGAATCCTTGGCTATCGCTTGGTCGGACTTCTGTGTCCAACGAGCGTTGCTGAGAGAACTCAAATGAGATTTGTTACCTGCATAGTGCATAGTCCGTGAGCGTCAGCTGTGGCTGTATGGACATGTGGCTCAATTTCCTTGAGCTCAATCCTGCCACCAGATTCTCTCAGCGAGGGAGTCTCTTGAGTGGAGGAGGCCAAATGGGCCGACCACGTTGCCTCATGCGGTTGCAGCAGGTTGGATCGGCATCTCAAGGAGATTGGGATGACCAGGGACATCTGGCCTGGGGATGGCCAGACGGATCCCTGGATGTACTGGCGGAAAATGGATCGCAGTGGACGCGCTGCTCTGGCCGCCATTACGGACCCCTGACCTCCTGGACTGTAATTGGCGTAAAAGTTGAAGCAAAATACCTGGTTTAATAAGCCTGCCATCTCACTTTCATCACTAACCACTCTCCCGCACAATTTCCTTCAATGGGCCCACACTCATCTAACCTGTTCTTTTCCCCTGATATATTTAAAGAAAAGCCTTTGCTATTATGTTTAATATTTCTTCGCATGTTCTCTCATACTCTCTTTTGGCTCGTCGAGTTATTTCTTAAATTGCCTCTGTTTACTTCGATAGAGATATAAATCTAAACTCCAGTCCTGTATTTTAAACCTAATAAATGCCTTCTGCTTCCTTTAATATTGTTCCTCATCTCTCTACTCAACCACCCTTGTCTCTTTCTACTTCTAGTTTTCCACCTCATTGGAATGTACTACTCTGCACTTCGACACATTTGCTCCTGAAAGGTTCCATTTACCCTGATGCTGATTTGTCCTGTGTTGTTAGAGTCTCCCATCAACATCCACCAACTCCTAACTCATACCTCAATGTTTTGCCTTCCTGAAAATATAATCGCTCACCTGGGGACCTATCCTGAACTCTAACCCTTAACAGAATCTTTGCACACACAATGTTTATGTCCACTTGCTCCTAAATGCTCCACTAACCTCGCACTGCATCACCATATTGGGATTGTTACTCAAGAGGTCTAACACTGCACTCCCCTCGTGGGCTTATCTACAAACCAGGATGAAGCATTCCTGGACAAATCCAGGGAACAATCCTCATCGACTCTGTCCTTTCCCTGTTGCTGAAACTCAATCTATTCCTTGGGCAATGTTAAAACCCCCCATAATCAATTACTCTTCCCTACCCAATACATTTTTTGAATTCTTCATTACTCCTGCTTCCTCCTCTTCCTTCACCACCCAGAGCCCTAGAAAAGCATCTCCCAGGATCTCACTGTTTCTAAATCTCTACCCAAAAGACAATCCTCAACATTTATCCTTTCCTACATGTCACCCCTTTCTATTGACTGCAATGCTCTCTTTACCCAGATCGCTTACTCCTCCTCCTATTCTCTTCCTTCCTATCACACCGATAACACCTTGTCGCCTTTCTAATCCTCTGTCCTCAGTTACTCTCACTCCTTAAACCATGTCTCAACCCACTCCAACTATATCGTATACTCCTAAAGCTATTCCATCTTGTTTATTTGAACTCCTGGCATTGGTATTGAATAGTTTACTCTTCCCGTCCTGAAATTCTATTTTTCTTACCTGGCCTTACTTCATCACAATACATCATCAGTTCCTTTCTTATTTGCTTCCCCACCCTCCACTGACCTAAAAAAGCCTTCGGAATTCCTTCCTCGATTCCCCATGCTTCAATAAATGTTAAAACCTTCCTCCCTACACCATTCGTCCAGCCAGTGAGTTTGACATCCTCACTGTGCTCATTAATTCTATATCATAATTTCTCTGGTCAATTTCTATATCATTCGTATCGTATTAAGCATGAAATCACCCCAACTCCTAATTTGAAAACTATAGCACTTACAAAAGCAATGCCACACAGAGCATTTTCTTTGTTATGTATGAACACACATTTTGATTGAAAAACAAACTTTATTCGTAAATAAATCTTTGCGGCTATTCCAGCGTCAAAGCCATGTTGAGCAGGCCAAAAAACATGGTGGCTTCAGGGGACCACGGTCGAGCGTTACACCAGGAAAAACGCCTCTTAGACCCCCAAAGAGTGAGGTGACCGAGGATGCACCTGATTAAAGGATATAATAAATAGGCCGTTTAATCTAGTCTTTCAAAAGGGGAGTTTTTAATTAAAACCACATCCAATTGTCACCTATGCCACTTCCTTGGAGTTCCTTAGTATGATTGCAAAAGTTTTCAGGGTTGCTAGTTTTATTGGTTTTGGTTTATGGAGGAGACACACACCTGTTACACACATTGCCATTTATTAGGTATGACATATAATATATTATATATATATATATACTATATATATATATATAATTACTATTTATAACTATATATGCAAAATCTACACATCCCAATTTTTAGGTGTGCGTTTGGGTGCTTTGTCCTTGCCAACGACTTGCATTTACTTGCATCCTGGTTGTTTTTTTAGATGCATTTTAAAATTTGCTGTTTTCACTTGGAATCTTGCTCCAAAGCAGTTGCGTTTCATTTTGCTCTTTGAGTTTTGACATTGATGGTTCATTCGAGTACTGTTATCAAGCTGTAACCTTATCCAAAAGTTCTCTCTATCACCAAACTATATTTTAGGGGACACACATATCCGCTGCTTCACTCTGTACATCGAGATGGCCCAAACAGGTGGGTCCACGCCGTACGAATTCAACCGTCACACTTCCATGGATGAAATGGAGGCTTTGTAAACGTTGACGCTTTCATGGCATTCTCAGCACGGTACTCTATATTGTACAAGAAACTAGCACTATATCAAACAAATAAACAAAAAAATAAAAAAAAAAAAAAAAAAAAAACACAAAAAAAAAAAAAAAAAACGAAAAAATGAAAAAAAAAAAAAAAATTGGGAGGTTACAGGCTGTGAAAAAAATTCTCCATAAATTGCAAAAATTTTGCCAAACTAAAATGACAAAAGAATGGTGGATAATTGTTTTTATTCCATTGTTGTTTTGTTGCTTCAGGGTGTCATAATCACGTGCCCCTCTAGCTCATACTTAATAAAGGGTGTGTGTGTGTGTGTGTGTTGTGTGTGTGTGTGTGTGTGTTGTGTGTGTGTGTGTGTGGTCGATTGTATCTACAATTACGGGTTTCAGAATCTGGAATGGAGTCCAATTTGCGTTTAACTCGAGGTCACTGGCTTCCTGACCAGGGAAACGCGCCCTCGGCGATGCCCCTATCTTATCTTTGCTTAGATCTTAAGTAATGCGGGCCGTAACATTTACCACTTGGTGCACGCCGACTATGACAGGTTAATTCGTTGAGAATTCAAGCATGGACACAGCCAATCGAAGCCAGAGATACTGATGACTTGTGGGATAAACCAATGGGGGCTCAGATTACAATGACGTCATAACTGAGTAACCAATCAGTGTCGATCTTACAATGGACAAGCTTTATATTATGCCACGCTCTTCTCCTCTCACTTTCTGGTTTTCTTGCTGCGATTCAATCCTCGAGAAGGTCCAGCATGAAAAGCTTTGGTTAATATGTTCGTGTTTGTTTTCTTGAATTGTTTAAATTTTGTACAATTCATATTTCTTCCTCCTGTTTTTTAGACGAAGAGCATGTTTGGGTGAAGCCTCGAAGACCCCGCACGGAACTAATTCATCTTCTTCACAGGACTTCTTCAACAGTTCACTTCAAGGCTCCCAATGGCACCCACCACTCCCAAGACATGACACCACAGATTGGGCGACCATTTCATCTCCGAAACCCCTTATGCGCTTTGTGCTTTTGAAGCGCTTAATGGGAGTTATGAAACAATGTGTTTATACATTTCTAATGACTAAATTTTTCATTAAATACAAATAATACTTTTAAGACATTACGTGTCAATGATTTTTTTTTTTCTCCATACCTCTCTTGAATGGCACCAAGGTGCAACAACCAGTTTTTAAAGCTTTCCATAGCTGAGAATTTATACCTTGAAAGGTTAATATTTCCAGTGCAGGGTGCTGACACAGCAGCCCACAATCAAAATGGGAATTTCATTTGGCCAGCCATCCTGATACACAATGGCCCGCTTTTATCAAAAAAAGTATTAATTTAAAAAAAAATTACAGATTCTTACCATCTGCCTCAAAAATCAAAACCCAGACCACCAAGTTCAAAGATGATTTACTTTCCCTTCTGTGAAGAAAAATAATTATATTAATGTACTCTCAATTATAATTGTTGCTGGTGCTTTATAAATTTAATTTTTTATGCATAAGTCGAATTGAGCTGTCAGTTATGTTTCCTTTACCAAGAGTCTTTTGACCTATATGTGATAAAAGGAATGTCTTGCTAATGGAACAAAGTGACCTGGTTGATAAACACTGCAACTTTTGCTACGATTCTTTCACCTAGTGGGGACACATTTATTGCAGTTGTGTTCTTTTGCCTAATGTTATCAGCCCCCTCCACTCCACAAAGCATATAAATCAGGAAACGTAATCTTACTAGTTGCAAATCATTGGGGGATGTTTACCATCTCAGTGGTTTGGACCTCCGTGGGTACCATGTTAAAATAAAGTGTGCCTGATGAAATGTACTTCTCGTTGTGCACAGTGTATTTAATTGAAGTTTTACATTGAGTAACGGATTTACATTTCGAGTCGGTTAACAAACAAAATTCCACAACACCTCTGGAGTGTCCTTATAAACCACAATTATGATATTCCCAAGCCAATAAACTGCACTATTTTGCTTTTCTTCGAGAATTTCAGAAACCAGAGAAATTGATGTTTGGAGCTGATTTGCTCTGCCTGGGTGGACATGCATGATGTAATCTCCTCATCAGTTGTATTTTCCATGTTTTCACCTTAGTTTTCTTTGCTACAAACCACTGATAATAATTTATCCAACTCGAATACTGCCAAGGTGGGATTTACAAACAAAGAAAAAAAAGGGGAATGAACTTTTAAGCCAGAAAATAACAATTTAGGGATACTAGAAGATATAAACGTGGGTTGGCAATGGCAGGTCGTATAGGATGCATCGCTTATGTTCCGCACGTCGGTTCCCATTGGGTCTTACCACAGGCACAGCAGGTGATGCTGAGTGCAGTGCAGGACAGGTCACATTCACTCCAGCAAACCCTTGGCGGGCTCCTTACTTACTGCTTGCTGATTTTTGTTTTTTCTGACTCAATCAGTACCTTGTGGGCGGGTTTGAAAAAACCGGGCCCATTGGCAGTATATCATACACACATGCGCAATGTGCCCACATTTGTGGGTTCCACAAATGCCACATTGGGGGCAATCAGGAGCAAAGGACTTTGGCGTGGGGATGGAGAGGTTAAATAGGAGTGGGTTGGGAGATGGGGTACACAGTTCTGCAGCTATAAAATGATGGAACAGATTTTCATGTGCCATCAAAACAAAGGCTCCCTGACCTCTTCAAGGTGAAGCCCTACATTACCAGCAAAATAACTCAAGTCGCAGTGGTTGTCGTTAGTCGTTACATTCATACCACCGCCTGAGCCATTATAACCTCCAAGCATGTGACAATAATTATACTGAGCCGTGAATGTTTGGATGGTGAATTGATGAGGGATTTTGTCTGTTTTACTTTGTATATTTGTCTATGCTATTTAAATTCTTTGTTTTATAGCAGATTAAAAATAGTCATAAAAAACGATCCATTGTTTACTCCTTTTTTTCACCAAAATTTTTTTATTTACAGGTCCACATGGTTAATCTTTTATTTTTGGGTCTCCATCTTGGTGTTTTCGTGAAACAGTTAAAACACTAAAATGCATGTCTTTTCAATGTTATTTACGTGGGTGGGACTTGTTCAAATCCTCCAACCCGAAACAATAAACAATTTAGCGATGGACCGTTCGAAAGAAACCCATACGCCCATTCTGCTGGAAAGCCGGACAGATCCTTTGCCTTCAGTTTTCGGGGCTAGAAAAAATTCAATATGAGAATCTGTCACGGCGATAGGTTCTTCCTTGTAGGAAAGGGGCCGCGTGAACCGGTGTGTGTGTTGGTGGTGTGTGTGTGTTTGTTGCGTGTGCATCGCTCTCCTCCATAACTCCAAAACCATGAAACCTAGAGCCTTGAAACTTTGCATGCATTACTAAGGAAACTCTAAGGAGGTGCACGAGTGAAAATTGGGTGGGTTTTTGTATTTGGGTTAATTAAAACCCCTTTTGAAAGATTATTGGCCTCATTTACTTAATCCTTTTAAGCAGCGCGAATGCTTGCTGCCTCGCTCTCTGGGTCTTTAAGGCGTATCCTAGTTACCCTCGCCAGCGTGTTCGCTATGTTTTTTTAGCCTGCTCAACACATGTCTTGACTTGGAACAGGCTGCAATTGATTTCTTAACGATTAAAGTTTTTTTTTTTCTTCACTTTTCTCACTCTATTATCAAATTGCCTGTTCATTCAAAGCTACGAAATCACCTCTATACATTGCAATGCCGGATAAACGCCCGGGAGACACCAAGCGTTGTGGCTTCATTCATTTCCGCATTATGCCATAACCTCGAGAATATCTTTAAATTAGTGTCGAATGCAAAATTTTAAGCTCCAGAATTGAACTTCGGCAGCAGTTCCAACTGCTAAAAAAAAAAAAAAAAAAAAAAAAAAAAAAAAAAAAAATAACAAAAAGCGTTAATTTGTCCAATTTCGGACTCATTGAACAATTTTGCGGCATCTCTGGATGTGTGTGTGTGTGTGTTGTGTGTGTGTGTGTTGTGTGTGTGTGGTGTGGTGAAAGGTGTGTGTGTGTGTGTGTTTAATATTGTTACGGATTTAAGCCTCTGCACACAGACAGCCAGAGTTCCCCGCAGTTCAGTTACTTCGATAAGTATGTGTTATAGTTAGAATCCCCTCCCTTGTGTTCTAATGCGGAAATTTTTGTGTGCGCTGCAGGTTATTTTTAGTTAGGTTTTTTTATAACAACAACACGGCACCGTCGCCTCGCTCCACCGATGCCATAACGCACATGTTTCTGGCTGTGGACGTGGGTGACCCTCGCTCCAGAGCCGACTCCGCCCACAAGGGCAAGGCAATGCCCTTCGTCGATCAGGAGCTTCATCGCCTTAGATTCGGGACTCCCACCCAGAAGGGTGGGATTGCCCCACCTACCGTGGGCCTGTCCAATGGGGGACGGCCAGCGAATTCGCACGACGCAAAACCGTCCAATCAGGAGGCGAGTGGCCAGGGAAGGAAATCCCCCTCCCACCTCACGAGAGGAACAAAGGACCGGTCGCGTGGGCGATGATGATTCTTTTCTGCCTCTCCTGGTGTCGTCTGATCCGTGGGAAGCTTTTTCGGGCCTTGATCGCCTGTCGGCTCGTCGTCTCTCGGGGGGGCCTCGTCCGCTTCTTCTGGCTGGCGTCCGTCACTCTATCCCTCGGTCCCAGGTTGCTTTGGTGCTGCGTTGAGGAAGTGGGTTCAAGTTCCCGCCGAGCCGATTTGACCAAAGCCGCACAAGGCGGACAGGTGCAAGGAGACTCTGCCCTCAGCTCGCCTTCCCTCCTGAGCTGAAGGCCAAATAAAGGCTTGCGGCCACCATTTCTTTTGGGTGTGTTGCATTGTGTGTCTGTGGCCCGGGCCCGGTTGGACTCAAATCCATCGTTTACAATTTAATGGTCGATTTGGCTTAATCGATCATTAAATTCCTTAACGATAGATTAGCAAAGGACAGGAATTTAAACGTGTTTGCCTCAAAGGTAGAGAAGATTTAATCGATCGTTTAATGACAAGTTAACGATAGCTTTGAGCAACAGCATTAAACCCTATCCTTAATTACGATAGTTTAATCGATCGTTAGGCTAATGATAGGTTTAACGGATGCTTTTGAGCAAACCGGGCCTCCGGTCTTAAGTAGCCAATTGTTTAAGTGCCTCATGTTACATTACTTGCATTCCTCTTGATAGTCGGGTTTAACTTCTGCTCTTTTTTGTGCTCCCCTGCTGCCCCCATTATAAATAAACCCCGATTTTTCAATGGACAGCTCGTTGTTCCTGTTCATTTCTTTCATTGCTTTAGCACGGTGCTATTGGGAATTAGGAAGGCCATCTTTGCCGTAATTGTTCATTTCGGACCGACGGACCTTGGTTAATCCCCGCTCGGTTTTACACCCAGTTCGGCTTGGTAACGGGCCGTTTCACCGAGATCCGTCGAGGTGGACCTCCCCAGTAAATTTGACGACGTGGGTACTTAGGTTATTATTGAAATTTGGGCTATTAACCCACCCACGCGTCAGAGAATGCGAGCACGTCCTTAAGTGACCCGTGCCTCCGCGAGTTGTCCAAAGGTTACGACCTGCAATTCCGGATGTTCGGTGGAGACGGCTCTACTGCTCACCTGGCCGCCGTTCCTCGCCACCGACCCCCGGCCCACAACAATATTTTATTTATTATTTTTATTTTTATTTTTTTTTATTTTTTTTTTATTTATTCTTTTTTTTAATTTTTTTTTTTTTTACTTATTAATTTTTATTATTTTTTTTTTATTTTATTATTTTTATTTTTAATTTTTATCTTATCTTAATTTTATTATTTTTCTTCTTTTTATTTTTTTATTTTTTTTTTTTTATTTTTTTATATTTATTTTTTATTTTATTATTTATTTTTATTATTAATTTTTAATTTATATTTTTATTTAATATTTTTTTTTATTTTATTTTTTTATTTTTTTTTATTTATTTTTTTTTTTTTATTTTTTTATTTTTTATTTTTTTTCTTTTTATTTTTTTTTTTTATTTTTTTTTTTATTTTTTTTTATTATTTTTTTATTATATTATATTATTTTTTTAAATTTTTTTTTATTTTTTTTTATTTTTTTTTATTTTTTTATTTTTTTTTTTTTTTTTTTTAATTCTTTATTATTTTTTATTTTTTATATCTTTTTTATTTTTTTTTTTTATTTTATCTTTTTATTTTATTCTTTTTTTTTTTTTTTATTTTTCGATTTTAATTTTTTTTATTATTTTTTTATATTTTTTTTTATTATTTATTATTTATTTTTTTTATTTATTTTATTATTTCTTCGTGATTGCTAATCGGCTTTGCCAAGCCTGCTGTTTCCTTATTAGCCATTTAATTGGGAGTGCTTGCTGAGTGCTTAAGCCACTGCCGAGTGCCCTGCAGTCTATAGGAGTTACCAGCTCGGTTGTCCTGATTGGGTATGTACAGTCAGCAGTTGCTGTAAGGTAGAGTTACACGCAATTCTAAATTGGTATTATATATTGACCCGGTGTGCTTTACAAAAGTTATATGATTTCTCTTTTGTGAGTTTCAAAGCAAAATATTGTTACGATTACAGAATCCGATTCCGATGAATACATCCACCACAGCCAGGTCCTCAAATTAGTTATTCCATAAACGCATGTCCAGATAGAACCCATCCCATGTCTGGTGGGATTCTAAATGTGCATTGCATTGAGAGGGTAAAGAATAGATCCCCTCTCTTATGAGGAAGCTTTTTCTCTTTATGGCGACACACTTCATTGCACGCGAGTACCCGTTTCTTCACGACGCAGAGACCTGCCTTTTTCATCGACGTTTCAAGCCCCGTTCCGCCAGTCTATGGACGCTGGACTGGCTTTTTTCAGTCGGGCCTGACAGTGAGGGTAATAATTTGTTGTTGACAGTTTTATGAGCGCTTCACGTGTGCTCGGTAATTCTGAAAATGCTGCTTTTGTCGCCCAGCACCAACAGACATGCGCCTCTAAGCTGAGGAATTAACCCTTGGACTGCGGGTTGGACACCGTACGGTGCAACAAGTGGGGCGGGGTGGATTTTGGGGGGAGCTCTGGCTGCCGCCGAGACAGGCCACCTATAAAAAGGATAGGACTGTTCTGACCGTGAGTGGTGTTCGGTGCGCGCGCGCGGTCAGTCGACAACGAGTCAGTTTGTCAGTCAGTTAGGCTCAGTTCATCAGTGCTAGTATTCAGACGGCTGCTTTCACATTTCAATTCCAGATTGGTTGGTGAGCCGTGCCCAGTTCAAGGCAGTTGCTTCATCGGTTCCAGTCAGTCGGACGCTTCATCATTTTCCAGTCAGACGGTCGCTCTTCGCTTTTCCAGTCAGACAGACGCTTCCATTGTTTCAGTCAGACGGTTCGCTTCATCGTTCCAGTCAGACGGATCGCTTAATCGTTCCAGTCAGACGGGTGCTGCGTCTGTTGCCCATCAGACGGTCGCCTTTGGCGTATCTGTTTCTTGGGCTGATGTCGACTGGCATCAGCCTGTTGGCGAGTGGGTGCACGGCAAGGCTGGGTGCTTGGCGACCAACAAGGCCACTCTCACACGTTTCAGGAACATTTTTATTTGATGGACGACTTCCTTTGTGAGCGAGACGATTCTTCTCCCCCCCCCCCCCCCCGAAATGGATCTGCTGGTACCTTTGTCTGTTAGTTTAAGTAAGTTCAAATCCCCGATAAGCATCTCCTCTTTTATTTTTCTATCATTTTGATTGATTTTGCCTGATTAATTATTTATTTCAGCTTGCGATCATTTTGATGGTTCGGAATTTATTTATTTTAAACCTCATGGAAATTAAAATTATTTTGTTATTTATTTTCTTATTAATAAATTGCTTTGTTGACGTTCCAACCTGTCCGTGTTTGTCCTTCACCTTCCATTGATTCCAGCATTGTCCGAACATAGATAGAACTGGGGAGGGTAATTTACGCATACTTGACAATAATAGTCGGCACACACCAGCGGTTAAACGCTCGGCAAACCGCCCTAATTAAGATTCTTAATCAAGATAAGAATTGGTGCTTTGCGAGGGCGCGCTCCCCGTTTCACGGTAAACCAGGTGACCTCTAGTTAAAATGGCATAATTAGACGGCGGACACTGGAACTCATGTTTGACTGGGGTGGCGTCGTGGTTTCTAAGCAACCCACCGTACCACAACGTTAATTGCGAGCGGTGGCCCAGGTCCGGCTCTCCGATGACAAACGGGGATTTAATCCCCCCTGCAGTAATAAAACTGGTGTTCTGGTACCCCGTGGCAGTAACAATATACTTGATGACACCGGATTTCCGCAGCCACAAAAGATTAATGCTCAATTGTACATCTCCCTGAAACGTCGATTAATGCAACGTTTTTTAATTTTTTTCTTAAATTTGTTTCATTGAAAACAAACCCCCAAAACAAGTATTGGAGCTACTCAAGGTTTTGGTGGGTTGTATACAGTATGTTGCTGTAGTAGGTAATTTACCCTCCATGATTACCACACAGCGATTCACCGAAAAATAGCCAATATGCCAACACGATTATTATATATATATATATATATATATATAATATAATATAATATATATATATATATATAATATATTTGTTGCGAATTTCGCGCCCCCCGCCGGCGTGCGAAACGGCATGTAACTCGAATCGCGGCACGTCGCCACCGGACGGACAATTCAGTCGTGACCCTCTCAGAACAACGCTGGGAGCTAGTCACGGGTGGGAGGTTTTAAAACCTCACCACGATCGTGCCAAGACTGCTCACTTCGCGCAGGATGAGGGTTGCTCGCCAAATTCGATCTACCTAAGTACCTGCGCGAATGGAATCGGACCCGGGCGATCGTACCACGGCCACAGGGCCGAACTCCGGACACGAACCGCTTAAGCGTCCGTTTCCGTGCTTCACGTTGATAACCGAGCGTGGTTATCGTCGCCTCGCGGTTCTATTACTTACGGATGTTGCCACCCCCACTACCGAACCCCTTACGTGAAGCAGGATGGAGAGTCAATTAAAAAAGGAAGGAGACGAAGCAGACGGGAACAGTTCAACATGCAAGCACTTTATTACGCGACACACGGAAAGCACGTATATACAGCCATACAGAATCAATGCACATAAAGCAAATGTGATACGACCGCTAACGCGTACACACGGCAACACTACACGGTTCTACTTCACAAGACGGCGCCAACACACATTTACCACAAAAGCAAAGGAAAGAAGCCACCCTCCAGACAAGGAGGCAGACAGGCCCGTAGGCCAAATAGTTGCGCGGGACCTAGAGGAGCGGCCAGGTCCGCGAGACCGGGGGGGTCTTACCCGCGTCCTCGTGACGCGTTGGCGGAAAGCCGCCAATGTTGGCCCGCGCTGCTGTGCCCACCGACTCCGTGCTCCTTGGCGGGGTTTCGGTTGGCACACGTTTGGAGTGGGGTGGGAACGGGGCCCCCTTTTCTGCAATAATCTCAGCGCGGGGGAAAGGAGGAATTGTGATGCCCTGGGAGGGGGAGTGGCATGGCTGCTTGGGTCCCGCGACGAGATTGAGCGATTCCCCCACACCGCAACCTCTCGCCGACCGCCGTCCTTCTTGCCTCGGACCCGAGCTCCCCTTGCTGCAGTTCCACCGCGCTCACTCCCTCACTCCGCCAACGCAACGCTCCTTGTCCCCAAGAGCAACCTCTCGACGACACTCTCCAAGCACTCCAAAACCCAACTCTCTCGGAATCGCCTTTGCGCTCGCCTTTTTATAGGCGCAGGAGCAGCCAATATGCAAATTTTAGGATCAAGAACGCGATTGGATGGCGGGGCCACGCCGCCCCCCCCCCCGGTCAGCCATTGGTCGGAGGCAAAAATGGGCGTTGAACCTCTCCTGATCCTAAAATTTGCATATACGGACTTCAACATAAACCGCTTGGAAGGCTTGGGGCCAAGCCGCCCCGCGCCTCGCCTAATTGGACGGAGGAGAAGTGGGCGTGAAGCGTTTTTCTGATCCGAATTTTCACGCCTCGGAAAGGCCACCATTCACGCTCGCCGGCTCGGCTGCGTTCGGCACCAATCGCCGAACGGGCCCGAGGACAGCCCGACGTTCAGTGTTCCACAGGTGGTGCGGGAATGGCCGTTAGAGCGATGATTGGGATGTTTAGTTATTCGTAAGGGTAAAGGCGAAGGTGGTGGATTGGTCTTCTGCTGGTGAGGGTTTGGCGTCTGTGGTTGTTGTCTGCGGGTGGGAGCTGTGGTTGGTTCAAAATAATGACAGATAATAAAATGGCTAATCAAGCGTTCGCAAGCCCGGATGAATACTTAAATTCCCTCTATACAACGGGTTTGGGCTAACTACACATGGACCTACCCGAGATATCTCACCTAAAGGGCCTTTATGTGTAAGGCGAATTTCACAGCCGTAAACAATTATATATATTATATATATATATATATATATATATTATATTATATATATAATATATGTACAGTATATATTATATATGTTTTTTTTTTTTTGTGTGGTGGTATGTGTTTATTGAAGCATAACCATATTCTCATTCTGCTACTTCCCTAACCCACACCCCTCTCTCTCTCTCTCTCTCTCTTTGTCCCATCCTTGCTCTACCCCCTCCAATTAACAGTGCAGCAGCCTAACTCCCCCACACCTCTCTCCCCTCCCCTCTCTCTATCTCTGTCTCTGCGACATATTCGCGATGGTGTTATGTTCCGAGCGGTTAATTTGTCTACAGACATGGTCTCCAGACGTGTCCTGGCGGTGTTTGTCTCCAGGTGGTATTTGTATTTGATGTTAATTTGATGTTCAGCGTCAGGCCAGATCAGATTTGTAACGTTGCTCACATGTATCATGTAAACCTGTACTACCTGTTCCAATGGGCCGGGTTGTCGGTGACTAAACCGTCTCCCCGACCAGGTTTCCTGTTGAGGATGGTGTTTGGATTATGGACACCCCAGTAGGATTAAAACAACAGCCTGGTCAAAGGGTGGAGGAGCTCCTTGTGAGCCAACGGCCATCCATATCTAGTGCCCAACTGTGTCTGCGGATGTCCTCCTGCAGTTGGTGTTACTTCTTATTCGGAGGTTGGTGGCAGGATTTGCACTTCTGGTCACCGTTCAAAAGCCTTCATTCCACCAAAACATTCTCGAAGCATAAAAAAATCTTGAAAAACCTACTCTTGTGGGAGTACCTCCTTGCACAGCTTCCCTCTGTCAGTGCACCTCACCAGGATGACGGGATGCGGCAAAACCTTCAGTACCCCCAATCTTTGATGATAGAGCGAAACCACGGGGTAACATTCCCGGGTCAGATTCGAGAGAGTGGTCGGGGTGGTGCTTGAGGTGTCGCCACCAGACGGCGGTCTCCTTGGGTTCACCTAGGCGGTCCCTTTCGGGTGCATGCCTGGAATGTCCTATCCCTTCTCTCTCTTCTCTCTCTATCGACGTGCAGCCTGTGGCTACTGGTTGCATCATTGCTTTGGGACGCAGCTATGCCGCGATTGCAGTGTCCCCCTTTACCAGTACACTGCGTACTCAATTGCCGACCTCGGAAGGGATAACAGGCTGAGTCACCCTTCCCTGGTGTATATTTAATTCAGAGGCCAACGGGGCTTGAACTCAGACCATAGGCATTTCCCAAGCCACCACCCTAACCACTTGAGCCAAACACAGGCTTGGTCCTATCCCGAAGAGAGCTGAATCACCTGGTCTTCTGTTATCATCTGAGCTCAAGCGTTTGGACATCGTTTTATTGCAGCACTCTCTTGAGATTCAGAGGACTGGATATGCGGCGAGATCATGGCGAGTGTTTACACTTACTATTGGTTTTCGGTCGCTCTGATGGTTTAATCATGTCCAAGGAGTTGTGTTGCTGTGTCCAATTTAAGCTGACTCCAATGATAATTGAGGGAACATCGGTCAACGACTATTATGAAAACTAAGGATTTCGTCACTCCTTGGGTGTCATTTCCCTGGTCTCTGTGTATGCTCCGACGGAAGCGAGTGATCTCACCGTGCAAGGAACATTCTATGCCACACTCAGGTCTGTGGTTGATCCAGTGCCCCAGGCGAGATACTTTTCTATTCTTGGGGATTTCAATGCAATCGACTGGAACTTGATGGGTGGTTATGCGAGATATGTGGTTGGTCCCCTGGGTCTGGATACGTGAACCTGAATTGCACAAAGTTCTTTGACTTTGCCAAAAGTCATTGGTTTTAGTGGCTGGTTTCATGGTTTCAGCGCCCAAAAGCTCATCGCTGGATTGTATTCAAACGCTGGTGGTGTGGCAAAGGAGAATGACCATGTTCTATGTTGAGTCGCTGGAGGATGATTAGAACTTGCGGGTCTACCGGAGTGCCTCAGTTCCTCAATAGTGACCACCGGCTTGTTGTTTAGTAACTCTTAGGTTGCACCTCAATCCAGGAGAATTAGTACCATCCCAGCAAGGCTGGATGTTGGGCAAGCTCAAGGATGAGGGTAGCTGAGGAGTTTTGCGAACAGGCAGAGTGGAGATGAGGAGTCTGGGTGCTTATGGGGTCCTAAGAAGTTGTGGAGTGCCTTTCAAGACCACCGTCCTTTATGTTGCCGGTGGATGTCTGAAACTCACTGTCGGTGCAAAGAAGAATTTTGTCTCTCAAGGTACACTGGATGCCATTGACCGAGTCGCAGGGCCAGGCTGAATGGCAGAGTGAGCTGTTCAGGGGAAGCTGAGGCGTAAAACTGTCCTGCGCTAGGGGTGACAGGAGGCCTATGTGCGAGGAATTCTGTGAGGGTAGAGCATCACCTTGGTCAAGTGATTCTCGTCCCGCTTTACAGGGGAATTCACGTCATTGCATTCATCCAAGCCATCCCTCGGTGTACTGCAGTTAAAGGCAGAGGGTGGTCGGCTCTTGACAGAGGAGGCCGAAGTGAAGGCCCGCTGGACCGGTTACTTTGACGGTTGTTACAAGGCTGATCCCACCTGCTGTCGAGTGTATGTCAGGGGTTTACAATCCCTGTTGCCTGACCCTCCAATCAACTGTGGTCCACCTTCATTTGTGGAAACACAGGCTTGCCGGTTGAACCGGTTGAAATGGGGTAAAGCTCCAGGATCTGTGGCATATCCGTGCTGAACTTCTCTAAGGCTGGTGGAAAATTGCTGCACTCGTGTCGTCTGCAGCAGTTCTGTGCTCTGCCTGACACAGGCATCATCCCAACTGAACTGGAAGAGGGACCTTGTTGTCCCTCTCTGGAAAGGAAAGGGTTATCACCAAGACTGCAACACAAATACCGAGGGTGATGCTGCTCTCAGTGACGGGAAGTTCTTTTGCCTCCGATTAATTCTTGATAGGGTTTCGTCAATTCTGCTTAGCACCAGCTTCCAGAGCAGTTCAGGCTTTACACCCAAAAGAGGTCCAACGATTTGACCGTATCCGCTCTTCGGGTCCAAACCGAATGCAGACGAGAGGTTTCGGCAGGGGCTGCTTGCAGCCTACGTTGATCTCTGTTTAAAAGTGTTTGATTCAGTGAATCGGGATGCCCTCTGGAGGATTCTTGGTCTTCGTGGGTGCCAACAAAAACTGATCGATCTTGATGTCTGAACTCTACTCTGTACTTGAGAGTGCTGTGAGGATGTGGTGGCTACCATCTCTGACTTATTTCCAGTTGTTACTGGAGTTCTTTCAGGGGTTGTGTATTGGCCGCAACTTTTCAGCACTTGTATGGACTGGATTCGGGGGGATGTCGGAGAGATCAAGCTGTGATGCATCATTTGGGAATGTTCAAGATCTCTGACCTTGATTTCGCAAGATTATGCAGTCGTCTTTGCGGAGACTTTAGATATCCCTTTGGGGGCCCTCAGGGTGCCTGGAACGGGTCGGAGCCACTGGGATTACGGGTTTCCTGCGTCAAAACTAAGATCCAGGCTTTTCAATGACATCTTGGATGCTGCTGTCCTGTCTGTGTCTGGTTGTGGTGAGGATGTTGAGGTCGTGGAGAGATTCACTTACCTGGCAGTGATATTCATGTCTCTGCCGGCTGTGAGTCAGCAGGTCCAATAGACGTCTGGGTCGGGGCCTGGGGAGTCATGGATTCCCTGGGACCATGGAGGTGTGCGCTGCCGTACCTGTGCGGGAGGACGAAAGTTCTGGTCTTCAGGTCCTTTGTGCTTCCAGTCTTCTCTATGGATTGTTGAGACTATGGACTCTGACCAGGGCATCTGAACGAACCTTAATTCCTTTTGGTACCAGGTATCTTTCGGAGAATCCTGGCTATCGCTGCAGTCGGACTGTGTCCAACGAGCGGTTGCTGAGCAGAGACTCAAATGAGATTTGTTACTGCATAGTCTGTGGAGCCTCAGCTGCGGCTGTATGGACATGTGGCTCGTTTTCCCTGATGTGATCCTTGCCTCACCAGATTCTCTCAGCGAGGGAGTCTCGGTTGAGTGGGGAGCCAATTGGGCCGACCCCCAAAACGGGTTGGCTCGTGGTTGCAGCAGGTTGATCAACATCTCATCAGATGGGATGGTCAGGCATCTGCCTGGGGGATGGCCAGGACGGAGGCCCTGGATACCCGCTTGCACCCACACCAGTACACCACTGCCTGCTCCCACTCCATCCACACCACTGCCGCTCCCACTCCATCATACCACTGCTCTGCTCCCACTACATCCATACACTGGCCTGCCTCCACTTACATCCACACCACTGCCTGCTCCCACTACACCCCACACCACTGCCTGCTCCACTAATCCACACCACTACCTGCCCCACTACATCCACACCACTGCCTGCTCCCACTAATCCACACCACTGCCTGCCTCCCACTACACCCACAACCACTGCCTGCCTCCACACTACATCCACACCACTGCCTGCTCCCACTACATCCATACCACTGCCTGCTCCCACTACATCCACACCACTGCCTGCCTCCCACTACACCCACACCACTGCCTGCTCCACTAACATTCCACACCACTACCATGCTCCCATACATTCCACACCCACTTGTCTAGCTCCCACTACATCCATACACTGCCTGCTCCCACTACATCCACACCACTGCCTGCTCCCACTTACACCCACACCACTGCATGCTCCCACTACTCCACACACTACCTGCTCACGTTGCCACCTCACCATCGAACCCATTTTAATTCACATTTGTTGTTTGGGATAGGCCATTCATGTCATCCCTCCTCTAAATCAAAACACCTGTAATTGTGTAATGTGTGACGCGTCTTCGATCACTTTCATATCAGGACGGACAGACAAAAAGGCGGAATTATTTAATTCTTTCCGTCCTCCCACCTCGTTTGGCTCAGTGAGTACGTAATACGTGTTTCCCCATCGCCATCGTCTCGGGGTCTCCGATTTAATATCG
>CM068959.1:120227252-120240154 GCA_035128595.1 Eptatretus atami
TGCTGCACTCGTGTCGTTGCATGCAGTTCTTGCTCTGCCTGGAACAACGGTCATCATCTCAAAACTGGGACTGTGAAGAAGGGATCCTTGTTGTCCCTTCTCTGGAAAGGGAAGTGACACTCAAGACTTCGAACATACTATCCGAGGGTGATGCTGCTTCTCCGGAGGACGGGGAAGGTTCTTTGCTCCCGATAATTCTGATAGGGTTCTCACCATCTGCTTGACACCAGCGTCCAGTAGCAGTTCGAGGCCTTTACACCAAAGATGTTTCTGAAGCGATGTGACCGTATCCTTGGCTCTTCGGGGTCCAAACCGAATGCAAACGAGAGTTTCGTGCAGGGCTGGCTTGCAGCCGTACGTGATTCTTCGTAGAAGTGTTTGATTTCAGGGAAAGTCGGGATTTGCCTCTCTGGAATTCTTGGTCTTCGTTGGGGTGCTCGAACAAAACTGTCGATCTGATGTCTTGAACTCTACTCTGGTTACTGAGAGTGCTGTGAGATTGTGTGGTACGCACTCTTACGACTTATTTCCAGTGTTACTGGAGTTCGTCAGCATGCTTGCACTGCCCCACACTTTTCACACTTGTATGGACTGGATTCTGGGAGGATGTTCGGAGAGATCAAGCTGTGTTGCGATTCATTTGGAATTCAAGTATCTTTCTGACCCTGATTTCTGCCAGATTAGCGAGTCGTCTTTCGGAAACTTTATATATTCCCTGGTCGGCCTCTCAAGTGCTTATACGAGGAGTCGAGCCACTGTTGGGAGTTGACTGTGTTTCCTGGGTCAAAAATCTAGATCCATGGCTTTCCAATGACATCTGGATGTGCTGTCGCTGTCTGGTTGTTGGGGGAGGAGTGTTGAGGTCTGTGGAGAGATTCACTTTACCTTTGGCAAGTTGTATATTCATGCTCTCTTGCCGCTGTTGATCGAGAGGTCAATAGACTTCGGTCGGCGTCCTGGGAGTCATGGATTCATGGATCCAGAGTTGGTGGCGCTCCGGGTACCTGTCGGGAGGACGATAATCGTCGAGTCCTGTCAGGTCCTTTGCTTTCATCTTGGCTCTATGGATGTGGTACTAGACTTCTGACCCAGGATTCTGAGACGGAGATCTTAATTCCTTTGGTACCGGTATATTTCGGAAGAATCCTTTGGCTCTGCTGTCGGACTTGTGTCCAAGCTGAGCGTTTCTGAGAGAGACCAAGATGAGATTTGTTTACCTTGCATAGTCTGCAGCCGTCAGTCTGCGGCTGTATGTCCATGTGGCTCTTTTGCTGATGCTGCGATCCTGCTCACCAGAATTCTCTCACGAGGGAGTCCGTGAGGGGGAGGCCAATGCGGCCGACCACGTGCCCGGTGGTTGCAGCAGGTTATCAACATCTCATGCAGATGGGGGATGGTGTCAGGCATCTTGCCTTGGGGGATGGCCAGTACGGAAGGCCCCTGGAGTACCGCTTGCACCACAGCATACACCGATTGCCTGCTCTCATACACCATGCGCTCCACCCATCTACCACTGTCCCTACACCTATACTGCCTCTCCGTCTCTCCACCACTGCCATCTGCACAATCACCACCAGCTCTGTCACTCCCACTCACACGCTTCCCACTATCCCCCTATCGCTCCGCACACATCACCCACTACTGGTCCACTCACCACACACTGTCGCTGCTCCCAACATCCACCACTGCTCCACACACCCACACCCCATCTTCACTTGCACACACTACCTTCAACTCACGCCCGCCACTACATCCAACCACTACTCCTGCTTCCCTGCACTACATCCACACCACTACCTGCTGCCACACTCTCATCCACACCACTGCCTGCTCCCGACTACTATCCACACCACTGCTTGCTCCTCACTACACCTCACACCACTACAAAGCTCCTCCACCACACTGATACTCCCACCATTCAACCACATCGCACTTACTCGCTCCCACTACTGCGCACTACAGTCCACACCACTGTACCTGCCCCCACTACATCCACACCACTACCTGCCTCCGCACTACACCCACACACTACTTGCTCCCACTACATTCCACACCTACTCTACCTGGCTCCACTACATCACACTCACACGCTCCAGCTAACCAGCCCACACTGCAACCCTCACCACACACGTACCTTGCTCCCACTACCATCCACACCACGACCTGCCACCCGAACACCCACACCACTACCTGCTCCCTACCCATCACCCAACCGCTCACACATACACCATCTCTCTCCACACTACGACTGCACACCACTAGCCTGCTCCACTACGACCCACACCACTGCCTGCTCCTCAACTACACCACACCACTGCCTTGCCACTCACCCACTACACTGATCGCTAATCTACCACCAGTAGCGTGCCCTACATCCGACCCTCTCCCACACATCCAACCACTACCTGGCTCCCACTACATCCACGACCACTACCGTCGCTCCCACTACACCCACACCAGCTAACTGCTCCCACTACAGCCCACACGCCACTACCTGCTTGCGCAACTACACCCACACCCACTACCTCTCACGTTGCCACCGACCATCATCGAACCATAGTTTAATTCACAATTTGGCCGTAAAGTCCGATTCATGTTCATTTCCTCTATAATCAAAACACTGTAATTGTGTAATGTGTAGCGTCTTCGATCACTTCATATCAGACGAGAGACCAAAAAGGCGGAATTATTTTATTCTTTCCTTCCTCCCACCTCGTTATGGTCAGGAGTGAGTCTCGAATACGGTTTCCCATCGCCATCGTCTCGGGTCTCATTTAATTATCGCATCGGCCGTGTGTTTGTAAAGTTGGTGCTACGTATTCGTGTTGCAAGCGATCCACGACATAGAGTTTGGTGAGCTGCCAGTTATTATTCGCTTCGACAATTCCATCCTCCCGCGTTCCTTCTTTAAAAAAAAATTGTTTTTTTAATAAATTGTCGCTGTGAACAGAAACTTTGTGCTTTGAATGTAAAGTCGAATAAAAAACGATTAACAATAAATAAATGATTAGGAGGTTGCAGATTAATATTCTGAAACCGAATGACTTTTAGCTCTGCTGTTCATTCATCTTCTCTTCTCTTCTCCTCGCGCCGTGAGTGACGTTTTACATCTCGGTTAAACTCTGCCCCCCCTTTCCTGCCGCCCCCCCCCACGTCTCTCACGCGTATGCCCAGATGGCGTTTGCCCGCGCCCATGGCGTACTGTCCATTTTCCCGATCTCCCGACAACTGCGGCGGGATAGCTGCTGTGGACCTTTGGCGGCGCGCAGAATTCCTGAGGGCGCAACGAAGCTCTGAGCGAGAACGGGCTTCGGAGGGCTGAGGAGGGACATCGACGATGAGTGAGAACCGGCGTGAGAGCCCCGAGCCGACAGAATGGCGCGCAAGGTCAGAGCGGAAGTTGTTCCAAGCGCGGCCCTTCTCCGATCGACATGCGAACGCATCGAGGTAGCCGAAAAGAGCAAGGTTCCTGTTGCTGCAGCAGGCTCGAGTCAACTACCCTCGCTAGTTGACACCCTAACGCGGATCACGTGGTACCCGTCCTTCGGCCGCTGTCTGCGCCAACTGAGATAACGTTTCCCCTCCTGGCACGTCGTGCGCCGCTGGCGCCGTCGCAGGGTGCCGTCCCGTTTTATTGTACGTCCCACAAAAATTTTGCTGGCGGTGATAATCGCACCTCTGGGTTCGTGCACCGTTGGTGGCCGCTTAAATCGCGTGAGTAGTGCTGTGGTTTCCATATCATAACGATTGTTGAGACTGTGCGAATGTCGGAGGCGACTTGACCTTCGGCGTGCCTAGCCCGATTGTTGATCCCAAACTCAGGCATTCAATCAACGTGTTAGACGAGTGCTGGGTTCCGCGGAGTGTTTAACCGATTCAAACTGTGGTCTTACCTTCGCCGTTACCCCTTTTAGCAGCTTGCATTCGACGAGATTCGAATGTGTCCGCCTTGGCGGAGCGTGGTCGTCGTACAATGGCGTCGGTATCTGTGGATCCGCCCCTGCTCCGTAAACAAAATACTTCTTTGGGAGAGAGGTATACACATGTTCACGCGTTCGGGTGAAGAAAGAACCTGGCCATAGAGGTTTGTATCACCATGCAGGTGCTGAACATTTCCGTATATTCCTACAGACATTTGCACTGGTACCCACGGCATGCAATCGTACGCAAAACCTGACTAGTCTGCATAATGATTATTGTTGACAGAAAGCCGACGACGTAACACAAGCCACGATTTAGGAGTTTTCGTCTCTTCGAGAACTGAGGATGCTGGAATCCGCGACACATCGCACGAGCGGTCATGTGCAAGCACCGTATACAGCCTTCCATAGTTCGCTCGTAGACCGTCATTTAGAGTTGATGCAACGCGCTTGCGTGGCTCCAGGTATTATTAAAACAGTCACAGGGAGCAAGATAAATCAATGAAATGCTCGATCGAGCAAGACATGGCCTATTCGAATACTTTGTCATATCTCCATGATCTCTGACAAAAAACAAAAAACTGAGAAATCAAGTATTGGTTCTTTATACACGTCATAGTTGCTACTGTTTAATGCAGTCTATAGCACTCTAGTTTGTTCATGATCATTAACATTGAAGTTCCTATCAGGACTTAGAAATGGCATTTGTTATCTGCCAATTTGAAATGTTTTGACCCCAACCCCCCCCCCCCTGGACATTTTCACCCCCGGACCACTTAAGAAGGGTGTTCTGTGACACCAATCCCAATGCAGACATATGGTTGGATTGCAGAATTGGAAGTATGCACATTATGATTTGTTTTGAATCAATACGACCGATTTTAGAGACGTTATTGCAAAAATTATAGAATTCAGTTTTGGGTACCTGATCCTTTGACTCTCGAATCAGCCAAATTAACAGACAAGATCAAAGTTCGTACCATTGTCGATTGTATCTGTAACCCAGTAATGTGTCATGATCGCTGAAACGGTGTGGACTACACTACGAGGTAAACAAACAAAACGAACAAAACAGAGAACAAGTGACAACAACGAACTGCACAAAAAACACAACGACCTACATAGTAATTGCGCTAATCTGAAAGGATGTCTTCATATTAATAGCCCATCATAAAAGGCTGTCGCTAAAATACCCGTCGTCGTTTTTTATAACTCTCATTGATTGTATCTTTACTGGTTTTACTTGCTCCTGGTCTTTCTTCTTAATTCGTCGTTCTTCATTCACGCGTCATTGTCTCTCCATTTCTGCTCGCCCGTGGTGTTGGCTTCCCCAGTGGACGCTAAGCCTCAAGGGATTCATTGGATGAGCAAAGACGAGAACTGTTTTCACGAAAGGGAGCACCCCGCTATTGCAGTTAAGAAATTGTATGATGACCGAATATCATTGAAATAACAATATTTGTGCTTTAAACGCCTTAGGTGGAAGTTGAATATGCGCCGCAAGATGCTCCACAAGAATCACTGTGGGGGGGGGAATACGTTTTTTTGGGAAGGGAAATTATCAAAAATGGCTGCCAGTGGTTCGTAATTATTAAACACTCTTCGGTATGCCAGCTAGATTACCTGGCAACAACCGAAGTGAAGGATTAAGCAGTATAGTTTTCACCCTTTTCTTGTCTGTCTAGTGTTGTTTGGTGCAGGAAATCTTAAAAGTTGTAGACGGATGATTATCGGTATGAATTCTATTTGGCACAGTTCCGTGTGCGATTGGACATATGACGAACTGTGATTCCGATTTGGTGAAGATTCCGGTATTCCGGATCTGGATTAAGAGAATTATTTAAGTTTCATAAAGTAATTTTTCACTGTTGAGAGATAGCGGCCAAAAAATATGCAGCACAAGATATTTTTAGTGATGCATGTTCATTAATCAGCAAATTATGTTAGCGAGCACACTATAAATATTGATTAATATATAATTACCATTTGCTAAAATAAAAAACGATCAGCTGTCAATGATATGATATAGCCAAGATATATTTGCAAACAGTACTTTACAATATAAATGGTAATATGTCAGGATGCATTAACACAACGACCTTAATATATTGTGTTACTCCGCAAAGCCATAGTTTTGGCAAATATAGCTTATGATTAGAATATGTACTTAAAGAACAATGGTGGACTGAATTTTCTCAACAAAACGAGTTACAGGCATACAAATCTTGAGAGATTTTCCTGATTATTCTCCTAATGGTTATAAAGTTTCAGTCAAATGTTCTATATCATAATTTTCACCTCTAGACATGCACTACCCTGATATTATAATATGCATAGCAGTTAGTACTCCAACATCTCTCCACGGGTGATTCGTTGATCCAAGATGCAAAGCTAGTTCTTCTGACGCCATACCTTGATTGTATGCATAATCTGCAGCTCTTGGTTATGCAAAACTGAATACCCCTTAAAATAACATGTTACGTGCTATGAAGCAAAAACATGACCTTACTGCTTTTCATATCTATAATTCCGTGTGTGTGGTGTTGTGTGTGTGTGTGTGTGGGTGTGTGTGTGTGTTGTGTGTGTGTTTGACACCGCTTTTTCTCGACAACCACTGTGCGCGATCGTAATTGAAACTTGCCAGGTATATTGCTGGACCTGAGTATGTGCCTTTTCAAGGGTTTTGATAATAATCGGACAAGTGCTTCCTCAAGTTATGGCATTTATGTTTACCAAACCATAATCAGGACACGTTGCTGGCGTAGGCGTTCCCCATTACGGTGTTACAACTGTACGGACTTCCGATAATGTATGACTTACTGTATCTAATAATTTTCGGTTTCTTTATGCGCATTTATAGATTAAACACATGCCCCTAATCAGTCGTCGTTTACGAGAGCGAAGGAACGATCCTGTGTAGTTGTTTGAAAGTTTTTTTTTGTTTTTGCTACCGTACGGCCCACGCACGTACGGCCATGCGATGAGCGAAGGAACGGCTGTGTGGTTGGTGTTTTTCTGTGGCACGCGGTTTTTGGTTTTATTTATTTATTATGCACGTGACGGCCACGCACGTACGGCCACGTACTAGTAATTCAAAACACTGCACTGGAAAATGTGGGAACAGGAATAGTGTACTGGAAATGGTGGAGACTTGTAATACCCTCCCTCACCTGGAGGCGTCACTACACGATACACATTTACACAGAGAATTTCCATGTCCCTCCACACCCTCACACCTCAAGACCACCGGGTCTTGGCTACTTTTCAAACTCCAGGCCCACAATAATGCTTTAATATAACATTAACCGGTACAACATTGACAGACGAAACACAAAGTCACACTGAAAAAGTTTACATCCAATTTTATGCAAGAATACGTCACACCCCTAAATGAACTTCGCATAACCCCTCAAAAGAATGTATTATGTCTCTAGGCATGATTAGTGTCCACTATAGGCCTGTGCATGTGCCCTGTGGTTTTAATACTGTCAAGTTGTTCATATTCATTAAACATCTTAAAATGTTACGCTTCATCCATTCCGATGATATTGTTGCGGGGGAATCGTGAGAGAGGGGCTGCCTCGGGGTCTTCTCCGGACTCACCGGGAATCACAGATCGTCGCACACGAATAACTTTGTGTCGCGGCGGGTCACTAATCGACCACAAACGCCAATAACTTCACCACGTGACTTAGGGTCCTCCGTCTGACAACTGTTTACCTAAGATCACGTGACCTCCTTATCGGGGAATCACGCCCTTGGTACGTACTTGCGTTATTTTGGTTACTTACCAGATCAGGTGCAGCCGAGCGGAGCTGCCAAGTCTGTACCGGCTATTTAACAGATTTCTGGGGATTAACGTCCCGGCTAAACTAAGGTGTGGGACATGCTAGACCAATGGAGGAAAAGACAAAAACGAGCTGGGAACATTTCTAACAAGCACATTTATTTAAACAAGGAGCAAGGAAAGTTATGTGGCACAGTATGGGATTTATTGCAAATGTACAGCAGGGAAAGTAAGGAATTTGTGGGGTGTGGCAAAAGGCATGCAATATTTACAAAAGAATACACAGTGCAGAGTTATCCCGAATATTCTTATACAGTCTTAAATTATGCTACGACAGGTGCCATCACACACACGCACACACACACAACCCAACCTTTGTCTCCTTTGCGTCCCTCGAGGCTGTGGTGAGTGTTCGATGACCATGTGGCAATTGCGGCAGTTGTAGTGCAGTGGGAACCTGTTGTGGCATTTGTAGTGAGGTCGGATAGCAACGTGGCGTTGTGGGGAAGAGGTTGAAGTTCCTTGGAACGAAGTTGTGAATAATGGTCGCGTTTGTAATGGAAAATGTCACTGTGGGTTGCGGGGATTTTTAGTGGTTGTATGAAGAGGTTGTGGTGAGCGTGGTATGGTTTGGTGAGCAGAATGAACGTCTGAGGTGAAATGGCAGTCGAGAATTGGCGCGCAGTTTTTCAATGGAAAATGAGGCGCGCACGGTGCACTTGCTCGGTTACTAATAGTCTTTACTGACTTGCTTGCGTGTTTCTTGTGAGAGAAAGGCGGGGTGGAAGGAGTGCAAGGGTTGAAGATTAAAGGTTTTACTGAAAGAGAAGGTTAAAGAAGTCGAACTGAAAGAGTCCCATGCAATGCATCTTTCCCATTCACCCACTCGATATATGTAAAGGACGAACTAATACACATACTGTTGAAATAAATAACTGCCTTGGGATCGCTGTATGTTGTGTGCCATTGCTTTGGAGGCATGCGGCTTTACAGAACCGCAGCAATATCAACTGTGTGTGAGCTATTTTCACATTGTGAACCACACTTGGAATGGATACTACAAGCAACGCCTTTCTTGGCACAGCTACTTGATGTACGTTAAGTGTCGTTTGCTCCGCCAAGAGCATCTTGTATCAATCGGTAGTTCTGAAGGTGCTGCGTACACATCTGTTGGCCGATCTATGGTCTGCAGATTTTGCATTCTGTTGGACCGAAGCAATTTTGCCGGCCTGATGTTTTCCTCATCATCAGTTGCATCATTGGCTGACTGCGTAGGAGTCACGTCAAATAGATAGCTCTGTCAGTCAGCCTAACCCCATTTGTTTAGCCTTCAACCTGTGTTGTTGTCGCCTCTTTTCCAAAGTGTTGCACAAGAGGTGGCGTTTTAAGTGGTTATTGCTGCATGCTGGAACATCATTAGGCAAATGAGGTGTCGGTTGAGCGCATCGATCATGTAGCGTGAATTGGCAGTTTTCTTGTTCTGGCTTGATTAACCATGCACAGAGACAACCGAATGCCTCATCATTGACTGTGTTGAGGTTTCGAGCATTTCTTCTCGCATCATCTGTAAACTATTAAATGTTTCTACCATACGTAAATGCCTGCATGCACACTTGATGATATTTGGCCTCAACAGCACGAACATCTTTCGCAAACATTATCCTTGCTTTGACATTTACTGCCACAGTGAGAGTTCTCTTCTCACATATATTTAGTAGGCTTTCTTGGATAGTACTTGTTGTTTGTTTTTTTAATCCTTGCTAATAATCTCAACACTATTGATCTGAGAGCAGCGTTCTGGGTGACGTTGAGCAGCACCGAAGTCAATGTGTTCGATAGTTATATAAGTGAGAGATCTCAATGTAGATTCGGGAGAGTCCCTTCCCTCGTTGGAAATGTCAGTATTAAGAGCTTGTGCAATGTTTCGTGGTAAGGTGTCTTTTTTTGTAACAATCATGGTGTACATAATGTTTGTGTGAATATGATAGCTTGAGATGGAACTCATCTTCATGGTCGTTGGGAGCCTGTATCAGCGTTGAGTCCCTTCTGACCCAAAACTCTCTCGCTACCATCGAGAGCACATTGCTCATGTAGATCATCGATCAATATCACAATTTGCCATCCCCAGTAAGAACATTGAGCTGGGTGTCTCATCCACTTCTCAGTAAATGACGCAACCAGCAGGATGAATGCGGAACAGAATCCCAATCCAATACGCATTTGCTCACAACTTTCATCACTCATTGGATCACTAATTTTGCCTTTAATAACAAAAACATTTGTTTTAAGTTGATATTCAAGTTGGGGAGGGGATTGAAATAGATTAAATAAATAAATGAATGTTTTTACTGCATTTGGTGATGTTCTTCTCAACACATAATAGGCAAAGGAGGGGTTTTAAACAAAGTATTTTACTGGTGGTTGTAATAGTTGTGTAGTTGGACGAGCTCTCAATCACGGCATGACTTTTCTTGGCAGTGGATCTACGAGCTGGTGATTCGACGGCTTGAGGAGCGAAGGATCTTGGCCAAGGGCTTTGTGAACAGTGCCGTCATTAACGACTACCTGCCAGGCGGCTGCATCGTTTCGCATGTGGATCCCATTCACATCTTTGAACGGCCCATTGTGTCTGTCTCCTTCTTCAGTGACTCCGCACTCTCGTTTGGTTGCAAGTTCTCCTTTCGACCCATCCGAGTATCCAAGCCCGTGCTGTCCCTGCCAATTGCTCAAGGCTGTGTTACTGTCATTAGGTGTGATCTCAGTGAACCTCATTTTTTTTTCTCGCTCTCTTCCCTCTCTCTTACATAGCAATAGAGGCTTAAAAGTTGAACTTTGACCAATTGTTCTGAACTGGAAGAATAGCTGACATACTGGGCATAGAAAAGAGGTGGTGGTGGTGGTGGTGGGGGGGGGGGGGTAGTTGCAAATACCCTTGTTCAGTCTGGAATTGGTGGCAAAAAGAGTGGGTGCAGGTGCAGTGACACCTTTAAATATGTAGGTTGGTAGTTTTTGTTAATGTGGTCTCTGTAAGATGTGCAGAGTGTGCTTTAATATCTCCAAATCTATGAGGAGTTTGCACATGTATCGCGGTGGTAAGTCGGTAATGAGCAAAGTGTGTCGATGCGGGATTCGAACCAGGGATAATATATAATCACGTGGCAACTACTCGGATGGAAATGCCAAATGGGTTGCTCTGAGCCATTGATCTTGTCAATTATCAATTTTATCTCGCAGTACAGCACAGTTGCCACTTGCTCGTGATCAAAAGAACTGAAATTATGATCAATTGATCTTTTACGGGGGTTGCCTTTGATTTGCCAGCCTGGTTGTTGGCTTAATGGTTAAGGTGGCTGGCTTAAGATCTTAGGGTTTTGAGTTTGAGAGCCTGTCGAGCCGTTAAATAACACCAGGTGGGTTGACTCAGCCTGTCATCCTTCCGACGTCGGCAAAATGAGTAGCAGCTTAATGGAAACAGGGGGCACTGCATCAGCGGCACAGCCGTGCTCCCAGCAATTATGCAACCAGCAGGCACAGGCTGCCTGCTATCACACGAAATCATACAAAATGATTATTATTATTATTATGTGCATTGCTTTGGTAGTTTGTATAATACTCGACTAATCTGATTACATGTCAACCCGACGACGACGCAAACAAAGCAAGAAAAACCAATCTGTAATTTTTATCGAGGAAGATGGGAAGTAAGAACTCGCAGATCAACTTGAAACCGTGATGTTACGGTGGACGAGTGATATTGCTGTTAATATCACTCGTCCTCCGTGCTTGCTAGGTTAACACCAGAATGAGGGCTCGTCATGCTTTTCTCTTATAAGGCCTTGCACCTGCACCTTGGATGGACTTTGTCATCCATTGTTGGAAAGTAATAATTTGCTCATTCTTTATTTGTCATGAGTTTTAAACCCGATTTGAACTCCATTTATCCTTTGTACTTTATGAATAATGTGGGTGCGCGTGCGATGGTCGTGATGATGCCGTGTTAAAGTCGTATTCCGCCTTTGCAGTGGTTACGCAGCAGATGAAATAACGCACTGTATTCGCCCACAAGACATCAAGTCGAGGAGGGCTGTTATCATTTTGAGGAGGTGAGAGGGTATACGGAAAGGACATTTGAGAACGAGTTTTAACCGGGTTAGCAAGATTGTATAACCAGTGGTGCAACTGTATCTCGGCAAACACCGTCCTTGGCATTGCCTTGGAGAAATAAATTATAACCGTGGACGAACTGAAATGGATGTTTGTTTTTCTCTGTTTGTGCCAGGACCAGGACTGATGCACCGCGCTTGGACCCATCGTGTTTGCCCGAGCTCCCAGATCACCTCCACAATCGGGTGAGGAACCCCGATAAGAGGGAAAATCCATCCGTCCGTCGATCCAGCCACCGCAAAGCTTCTCCCTACGAGGCCCACAGGTACGTAGCATACAGGCTTTATCTGCGATTTTATTTCAGTCTTGGGGTCATTTCTGATGATTTAAGTGTACATTAATTTGAGAAGTATTGTGAGGTGGACGTGAATTGAAACCGACTCCAGTTAGACTTGATGTTTGTCCCCTGCCCCTCGGACAAGGTCAGAGACAGGGGACATTAAAATGAGCTTCGTTCGACCGACCGATCATCCGTTCATGTACTCTTTGTGCACGCGATATTTCAAAAACCGTTGGACATTTAGCTTTCATATTGCAGATATCTATTTCTCATGACATTATCTCAACCCGATTAGATCACGGCTGTGATTGACCAAATTATGTTGCCATGGCAACCATATTTGTAACTCGGCTTGTGTATGCGATATTTCCAAAAAAAAAAAAACCTTCAAGATTTACCTTTCATATTACACAGATCTATGCCTCAAACCACCAGAAAGGCGGGTGACCTAGAGCCGTGCTTCTCAACCGGTGGGCCGCGCAGCCCTCACAGGTGGGCCGCGAGGTCGGCAAAAAAGAAAAGAAAAGAAGAAGTATATAAAAAAAGGGTCTGATCTTACAGTGTAAGACTTACACGACACAGCTGGAATTCAGCTAGGTCTGTTTGTTCTTCCGTCTTTCCGAAACCGTCTAGCGAGCGCGTGCGCGAGAGAGATAGATTGAGTCATTTTGTGCTTACGTACGTCATGTTTATGCAGTAGTGGTTTACACGCGTTCGATCTACATGTAACTGTGATGTGAACGTACTATAT
>CM068959.1:120240164-120259813 GCA_035128595.1 Eptatretus atami
CGTCAAAGCTTCAGAGACACTTAAACACAAGACACCCGAATGGTTCAGGTAAGCCAAAGGAATATCTTGAGAGGAAAAGGGCTGGACTTCAGGCACAGCAGAAAGTGATTACAACATTTACAACTCAGGTCAAAATCAGCATTGAAAGCCAGCTACAATGGTTGCTGCTCGTGTGCCGTAGCAAGAAAGCCTTTCACCATCGCGGAGGAGGCTTATTTTACCCAGTGCTGTTGGATTAGTGTCGAGAATTCTGGTTGGAGAGGCAAGCTGGCAACCAAACTTTCCAAGTCCGTATCACTCTCTAATGATACTGTGATGAGAAGAAATTGTTGAAATGAGTGATGACATTGATGCCAAACTGGTGGAAAAAATAAGGCCAGTCCGTATTTTTCCATCAGTGGATGAATCTACTGACATTAGCAATAATGCTTTATTGCTAGTTTCGTGAGGTACTGCGGGGACAGTGATGTTCATGAGGATCTACTGTTTTGCAAAAGACCTTCCCACAAAAACAGCTGCAGATGAATGTAATGTCTGCCTGACAAATACTTCACTGACAAGAGTATTGATTGGAAGAACTGCGTAGGTGTGTGCACAGATGGTGCTGCATCAATGACAGGAGTCCATCGTGGTGTTGTAAAACAGATCCAACAAGAGGCGCAGATGCCAAGAAGACCACTGCTCTTACATAGAGAAAATCTGGCAACAAAGCAGATGTCACCAGAACTGAATAAGTCATTAATGTAGCTGTTAAAACTGTGAACTTCATCAAGAAGAGTGCACTCAACTCAAGGTGTTTTGCTGCACTGTGTGAAAGACTTGATTCTGATCACTTGCAGCTTCTGTACCACAGTGAGGTGAGGTGGCTTCAAGAGGACGTATGCTTAATCGCCTCTTTGAACTGAGACATGAAGTCCACATGTTCCTTGAAGAGAAAACACTCACCACTTGCTGATCATTACAGTATGATAACTTTCGTGCCAAATTGGCTTACCTGTCAGATGCGTTTGACCAGTTTAAATCAGCTCAACATATCGATGCACGGTAGGAACAGTTCAGTGTTCTTGGTTGCTGACAAAATTGAAGGCTCAGAAAAAGCTTGTTCTTTGAACAGAAAAGTGAAGGATGGACGACTTGAGATGTTTCCACTTCTGAGTGAAACTTTGGAATCCACTCCTCAAACAGACATATCTGGGCTCATAATCCAGCATTTGACCGAGTTATCACAAAAGTTTGCAGACTACTTTCCAGAGGACCCAAGGCAAGGAAACTTTGGATTTTGAACCCTTTCTCGGTGGATCCTGCTTCAGAAGATGTGGCCTTGTCCGTTGTACTTGAAAATTGAAACTGATGGAACTTTCTGCAGACAGTAGTCTGAGGCTTCAGCATGCACAAGTAGACCTTCCTTCATTCGGGATATTGGCAAGCAGTGAATACACTTCTTTGTCAAAGCGTGCCATCAGATTTCTTTTACCACTTCACCCACAACCTATCTCTGTGAATCGGGCTTCTCGACTGTAACTGTGACAAAATCAAAGCACGAAATAGTCTAAAAACAGACACTCTGAATGCCACTTTTGCGTGTGAGCCTGTCCCCCATCAAACCACGACTTGACATCTTATTTCCAAGAAGCAGCTCAAGTGTCTCATTAAAGGTAAGCATAAGATTTGTTTTGGCATTAAGTTTTATTGCATTTTTCTCATTACGATTCTGTATGATGGGCCTCGAAAATTTCCTCAGAGCCAGAGTGGGCCTCGAGTTGAAAAAGGTTGAGAAGCACTGACCTAGAGTATCCGCTCCTCGTCATTTTCCTTCAACCATATCATTTATTTCAATAGATTGCTTCTTGTGGAGCAACATTTCCAAGTGTTTATAATTTCCCACCTATTTTAGTTCTTTGGTAGGGATGGCAGGACATGCACACAAAGGTATGCACACTCCCCCAAGTTGTTTCAGCAGGGTTTGTTTGAATCCCCACCCAGCTATAAACTATCGTGCTGGTGTTCGTCCCTCGGATGGATGATAAAGTGGGCTACTTGGGAGGTGTTAAAGATCCCATGGTGGTTCTTTGCAAAGTGTCGGTGAGCTATCGCCGGCACGCTGAACAAACTGCATATTCCTACCACCTCCAGTCGAATATCAGGCCTGGCCACCTGGCTCTTGAAAGACCTCAGCCAAAAACATTCCTTCCCTAGCCAACCCCATAAAGAGGGAATACTTGGGGCCATTAAAGAAGTAATAGAGATTAGTTGTTTGGTGCAACCTGGGTATTGATGGCATTCATTCATGCAACCCAAAACAATTTTGGTCTGTTATCTATATACTGTACTGGCAATTGCCATTTCAAGAGGAACCCTGACTTGTGTTCTGGCCCATTTTGTCTGCACCAGACGCCGGGTGCTTGCCATGGATGAAGAAGCAGACAGACGTGCTCTTGTGCTTCGCACTCCACCGTACCCCGATGGCACACGGGAGCACCGGAGTGACATTTCCCCACCTCGTGCCAAGAGGCCACGCCATTGAGGGCTTTGAATAGTCAGGCAAGGAGCAGCAGGCTGTTGAGGGAGGGAAATATATTTCAATGTACCCTACCGTCTCCCACAGGCCTATTCGGTTAATTGTCACATTGGTTGGTGCTGAGTTCAGGTGTACCGACGGGACAAAGCTTTACCTTTGTCCGTGGTCAAGGAATTTGGCGTAGTGATCCCGAATGTGTGGTTTCCAATCCCTGGCCTCCTGAAAGCAGCTTTTGTTAATTTAGGGCCGGATGTCTGAGTAATCCGTTTGCGTCCTTAATGGCAACACCCGTGCGTGAGTTGCCGTGTACAGGTTAAAACCATCAGCCGTGTGTCCGTCCTTGCTCCCTTTAGTGTTTCTAAACGGTGCCCCACTGTTCAATTTAACGGGCACATACTGTTCAAGGTTTCCAGTGGAAACGGCTCGTCGCTTTTTGTAGAAGGCAACCGTCTTTCTGCCTGCCTGTGCTTTCAACGAATGTAAAAGTGACATCGGTTGTCGAGGTTTGTTTTGCATTTTGTCGTGTATGGGCAGTTTGTAGGGGAGGGGTTCGGGGAGAGGAAGGGTTGGGGGTGGGGAAAGAGTCTCCAAAGCCACAACAATGTAATGTGAGTTCTGTTTTTCTTTTGTTACATTTGTTTCGCGGTCGTTGTTTTTGCATTGGAAGAATGGAAAGTTTTTCGCTGAAACTTTCAATGTTGCAATTAGCTGAAGGTACTTACGTCCCAGCAGATATCTTTTGCAAAGTTTTGCAACTGATTTTTTTCCTCCCATAACTGACAAAAAAAGATATTTTATCTCGTCATCTTTTGCTTGTAGGATATTTTGTAAATATTCTTTTTGGGATCCCAGTATTCTTTTGTGCAAAACTTTATTTGTTGAGAGTTGCGCTTCCTTCGATTGACCTTCGTGTCGCTCTCCCGTAGATGTGACGAGTAGCAGTTGATGCAATGTTTTCCTGTACAAAAGGTGTAGGTATGATTAAAGAAGATACTCGACCTTTCTGTTTTGTTAGCAGCAAAAGGTTTGAGGCGAAGCTGCTACCACGTTGCAGTGACAAAAGGTAATACATGCTGTCGCTTATTTGTAATATACCTGTATAGCGCTTTTTGCATTTAGAATGCAGAGAAAGGGTTTGCATAGAAATGTGTTGAACCAAATAAAAGTTTATTGCTTTTGTATAGTTTGGAATGACATGAAACTGAAGGTTTTACTCCAGTCCAACTCGCAACAACATCTGCGCCTCGATTTAGTCCTTTGCTTTTTCTTCCTCGTTTCCGTTTGCTTCTCCGTCGCTGTCTTCCCGATTAGATGGCTCTGCCGATTGCTCATCGACGCTGTCACTGCCTTCGTCGTTCTCTTCGGTTGAAGAGTCACTTGAGGGGGTGGGGTGGGGGAAAGAGCACAAAGAATCGGGTAAAAGGTTATGATATCATTTCAATGCACAAACTTCCAAATCGCTTACCGATGTGTATGCTGAAAGTAGATTAAACTTCCATTCCAAATGTGAGCATCGGTTAAGTGATTCCTTCGATACGACCTTTAATATTGTTGACTCCGGCCTTCCACTTCCCCCTTTCAAATTGTTGCGTCTCGATCTATTTGAGCTAGACATTTTTGGAAGCTGTACATTCATATGAAACCATTAAAATCCATCTTCAAGGTTTGGGAAAACATACCCTGATGGCTAACTTTTGAGCTAACGACATTTTCAGGTATGATCAATTTAAGATTCTCCTGCCAAGCCTACATGCTCTGGAAATATAGTGGGTAGGAAAAGAGAACAAAAGACTTTGCCTCTTGACCAAAGCGGCCAACAAAAATCTTATTTGACAGCAACATCAGAACTTGTGCTGCTAAAGGCAAGGTAAGATTCAGGCACTTTTTGACATAGGAATACAACATGCCTGAAGTCAAAACCGGGTGCTTATAGTACTGTGGTTTGTCCAAGGCAGTCCTCATTTTAGCCTCCGAGAGCTGATACTTTTCCATCACCGTTGTGGAATCCATTTTGGAAAAAATGTCTTCAAGGGGAATGCAATGGCTGGGTGATCAGTGATAAAATGAGAGCGAAGGTCTGCGTCGGTAAAAACAATTTGGAGTGATCTCTTCCTCTAAGGATTCCTCCTAACAACGTCATATTTGCAAGTTATAAAATCATTTTGCATGAAAGCTGCAAGGCCTCAGGAACAGTCGAAGGGAATATATATCTTGCCGAACAAACCGAAAAGCTGCTTTTCTTGTTGTCCTTTGCTCCTCTGACAAGGTCAGAGACGGAGGACATTAAAATGAGCTCCATCCGACCGACCAACCGATATATAATTAATCCGTCCATGTACTTTTGTGTTCACTGTATTTCAAAAACCGTTGAACATTTAGCTTTCATACTGCGGATATCTATTCCTCATTTGCAGGAGTGCCTGGCGAATGCTGGGTCCCTCATCCCGCCCCTTCCCCTCCCTCATCCCGCCTCTGCCTCCTCCGATTAGTGGAGGTTGACTTTGGGGCTCCCACTCTCTTACGACGTATACAGTGCAAAAATGCAAGTTCTCTGCAGCTGACTTGTAATACCCTCTGCTGCCACCACCACCGGGTGGTGCTACATGATACACATTTACATAGATAATTTTTGTCGACCTTCCCTCCCAAAACCCTGTGGTTAAAGATGAAACCAAGTAGCCCATCTTCACCAAGAGTTCGAACTTGGGCCATCTGCCAAGTTTGGTGGCAATTGGCCCAGTAGTTTTAGCGTGACTGGTGTTACACACAGACAGAAAAAGACATCTCAATCTGATTAGATCACAGCTGTGATTGGCTGGATTTTGTTGCCATGGCAACCATCGATAACTTGGCTTGTGCACATGCTATTTCAAAAACCATTCAAGATTTAGCTTTCCTTTTACACAGATCTATTCCACCTACCACCCAAAAGGTGGGGGACCTACAGTATCAGCTCCTTGTTTAACTCGGCATTGCAGGCTCCCACAAAAACGTGTCACAATACACTGCTGTGCAAAAGTCTGTGTTTAATGTGCAAAAAAACAAAAATAAATTTTGTTCAATGTAAATACACCTCTATGAAAAAGAAAATCATCTTCAAATAACCAATTTTATACACAATATACATTGATATAAAGTTATAGTGAGTACGTCCACCCTTCTCTTTCAAAACTATTGAAATTCTTCAAAGGACACTTTCAAATAACTTTGTTATAAACTCTTGTGGAATAGTGTACCACGCTTCATCCAAGACCTTCCAAATTCTCTCTTACTCGGTTTCTCAAAATAGTCCCGTACAGCTTAAATTATATTGAGATCTGGACTTTGAGGGGCCATTCCGTGCATTGAAGGACTCCAGCTGCCTCTTTCTTTTGCAAACAAGTTTTAATTATTCCAGTTGAGTGTTTTGGATCTTTATCTTGCTGCAAGATGAAGTTTGGATTAAAGATATCACCCCCAAACTGGAATTAAACCTCCTCCATGCTTAATTGTTGGCTTTTTTGGTCTGTTCCACTTTCCCTTTTAGTTCCAAATCTTCACAAATGTTTTCTTACTTGAACCGATTTTTAAAATGACCTTCGGAATTGATGGATGGACAACAACATCTGAGCCTTCTGCCAGTTGTGTTGTCAATTCAACGCTTGTATTCTTTCTGTTCCTTGAAGGAAATTATCTTCCAAGTCCAAGTACATACTTGTTAGACAGACTTTTGGGTCTGTCAATTGAGGCTACCTTGAATAGCCAGATCGCCACAGGTGGCGCTATAAGGTTTTTTTTTTATTTAATTTTTTTTTTAACGAGCTTTGGTCGTCGTGCACAATTACGGTCAGGTTTGCGTGCAAGACTAAACGCGTATTTGAATGATCGATCTGATTCAATTTTAGTGAAAACCTGGATCAGGATTCGACTACTAGAATATTTTAAGTGAATCTTCACCATTGAGAGATAGGGCCACAACCGGTATATAGAAATCAATATCATGACATTTCAAAAAGTTGTGGACGAGTTATGACAAAAAAAAATTTTTAATCGAATAAACCTGCGAAAACCAAATGGAAAAATAACAATAGGTTTCCCAGCCTGGAAGGCTTGGGACCATCATAAAAAATAATAATAATAATAATCTGAACAATAATAGGGGACCACAGCCTGAACTGGCTATGAGGCTATTGGTACCCTCGTAATGGCACATAATGATAATTTATATACATTAAGAACAAAAAAAGATGTTTTTCTTCTTTAAGCAGAAACTCTTCTCCTGAAATAATATTCATTTTCTTTTAAACGAACAGTCAATCCTGATAGATCTGTATTCTGCAGTACGAAAGGTGAGCTTTAAGTTTTATGGATGCGTAGAGACTCAGAAAGGAACACCTGATGTTAATGATTATGAACACCTCACGATGAGTCATTAATTTGATTTGATTGGGAAATGGGATGGGTTACGTACAACACTTCAAATTAGCTGCTCATGTATCGTTTACTTTGAGTTCTTGTGATCCAAGTTTTTGAAGATAATGATCAATGTGAGTTCAAGATTGCTAAACCCCACACTTGATGTCTTCTTACCCAAAACTGAGCTGTATTAATAATGGGCAACGTTGTTACAAGAGTAGGAAAAAAAAAAACTTGTGGAGACTTTGAATAAATTGTTCATACTCATGACATCCACACATTGTAACCCCTGAATGTGTAAGACTTTCGCACAGCAGTGCATGTCAGAATAATGATCACCCCAGCAAGTACAATAGGCTTACAGCCATATACTGGCTTTAAAGACGAGTGCGAGAGATCACCTGTCGAGCACATGGTGAAATGGCTGGTTGGGACTTACAAACTCTTCCTGAGATTCTGGGTCAAAGGGATCTGTAAGCAAACAAAATGGTCAATAAATTTGCATATCTGCTTCAGTGGTGTTTTTCATCCTACTATATAAAAGAAAGCAATTCTCTGTGGGTATGTGTGCGTCTGACAATCATAGGGGGGGGGGAAACGGGCTGGGACAATCTCCACCAAATTTTGCAAACGTGCTGGGGCTACACAGGGTCCGGTCGTGGACACACTCCCCCACCCTCACAAGGGGGGAAGACTATTTACTCTTTTTGCCTGTACACATAGCAAGTGGGTGTACTGACCACTGCAGGATACACAGGGGATTATTAACCATGGCATAAAATACGAGGTCTGACTATAAAGTTCCAGGACTGATGTTTTTTTTCCTCGACATGTGGCAGCACCAGCTTGGGTTTCGTAATTGGACATGCATCATGATCTCCCCATCAGGACTATGTGTTAGCCGTTATATCAATCGGTTTTGTTAAAATAAGTGTCGCAATTATGTGCTGAAGATGAACGACAATTTTGTGGAACGGAGAATACTCATCAAATTTTTGTAAATAAAACGAAAATGGCACGGGCATTTTTGACAAGTTGAAGCTGGTGACGCAACGGGCAAGACACAATGTCAAGATCACGTGTTTGAGTGGGCCAAGAGGTTTGCAGAAAGGAGAATGGACGTGGATGATGACGCACGTTCGGGACGCCCATCGATTGCCAAAACAGACGAAAATGTCGAAAGGGTGAGAATGTTGATCCGATCTGACTGACGTCTGAAACTCCAATGAAAGGAACTCATTTTGCATCAATAGAAGATCCAGAGAGCTGTGACCAATGAGTGAAATGGCCTTTCAGCCAACAACTTCCAAAAGGTGCTTTGAAGTATGGCAGAGACATTGGCAAGCGTGTACTGACTCCCAGGCAGATTACTTTGAAGGGGACCACTGAACATAATAGGTAGGTTTACAAGAAAATTTATCTCGCTTTAATCCTAGAACTTTATTGTCGTACCTCGTATATTTTCCCCACCTCCCCCAATATCACCCCCAGGCTGTAGGGAGTGGGTGTTTCTTGTCTAACAAACACAGGAAATTAATGAATGGTGCTTTCCCCAATTAGTTAATTCGTATTGAATGCTCTGGCAAAGTTCTCATTTGTGGCAATTGGGTGAGGCTTCTCCGACTGTGTAATCTAGCTCACCATGGGTAGGGCTAGGTGGCCGCTCCTCCAACCATCGTTGCTGGATGTCAATCACAGCCTGTTCATCTGCGCAACTTGCATAAGCCCTAAGGAGAGTGTAGTTCAGCTCGAGGAAGGCTTTGCCCCACTTGAACTTCCGCAGTAGCTCAAATGCCCCTTTCTTAAATCCTGGAAAGAGAAGTAGAAACAAGGCAGGATAGCCGAATTGTACATTAGGAAATCATTCAGTTCTACCCCACCCCACCCTCTTCCCTCATGCCATTTTTATCACAGTCAGTCTCTCTAAATCGAATGCAGATGGTCCTGCATGAGGTTGTTTATAGCCTTTTGATAAGCAGTGGTTTGTTTGTTTAAAGAAACATCCAAAGAGTCTGTCAATAATTTGTCATTACACTTTTGTCAACTTACTGTATATATGCTCTGGGCAAGGGGAAAAGCCAAACGGCATCTTGTCCATCAGCACAGGGTCTAACTTTAACGAACAACCTACCTACCTGTAATGCACAGTGTAGCTGCATAAGCTTCGACACATGACAGCCGCCAAGGCCGGCCGTAGTTCACTGGGTTAGCCGCCAAGAGCAATGGGAGTAACCGGGCATGGCCAGAACGAAAACGGCCAATCGTGGACTCTCCGACACGTGCCCAAGAGCAGTCGATTGTGGCCACACCACGTTGCTTTACAAGCTCACTGAGGAGAGATGCATATTGACAAAGAAATGGTCAATCAGTGAATCATTTCGAAAGCAGCCTGCGGCTGCTGGTTGCATAATTGCTGGGAGCACGGCTGTTCCGCTGATGCAGTGTCCCGTGTCCAGTAAGCTGGTACTCATTTTCCTGCCTTCGGAAGGATGACAGGCCGAGTCAACCCACTTGGTGTTATTTAACAGCACGACAGGGTCTCAAACTCAAGATTATAAGATCTTAAGCCAGCCACCTTAACCGTTAAGCCAACACCAGGTTTATTTAAACTTGTTAAATAAAACGCACTACTTAACTTAGACAGCACTAACTTAGCTGTACTTGCTTTACAATATGCATACCTTCTCACGTCTCAGTTCCTGCATTGCTTACCGATCACATGGAGTCACGTAGTTTGTGGCTATGGGAGTCAGCACGAGCCCTGGCCAGTGTTGGCCCAGCTGTAACTGCCGCACGAACCCCTTTGACAGAAGCTTGCGTCCAGTGCAGCGACGGCGATCACACTGCTTCAGGTCCCACAGGGCTAGTGGGAAAGGAATGTGCACCAAGGAGGCGGCAGGTGCTTCTTCTGCAGATGCTCCCTCTGAAAAGGAAAATGTTTCGAAATGCTTCACGTGATGAACGGCAACAGCCGCTGGAGTCACACTGTACAAGCTCGCTTATTTCACCCAAACGGACACAAATCGAAATATGTACACACTGATGGTGGGTTGCAACTCGTCTCGAGCTTGTGCTTCATTCCTTGTACTTCACCGACTTTTCCAGGGCAATAAAACTCGGGCTGCACCATGATTTGGAGTGTGAGGGGAGAAGGTGGAACGGTTAGGTAGGTAACGGCTTTCTCATTTGGAAGAGTGAAAAACACAATAGCAATTGCAACAAACGTGTGTGGCAGGAAATGACCGAATTGCTACTCTCCTGGAAGTTGACAAAGCTCATTCAGTGAAAGAATTTTTTTGAGAGGGAAAGAGGCCAAAATTGAAGTGAAAAGATTCTGGTGTTCCTGGAAACAAAGCCGAGGGAAAAGTGCACAGGCCGACGTGCTTTGGATAACGTTAGATTTTTGGAAGATGGGTTACGGTCTGTGCACCGACGACGATTTTCCATACATCGTCCGGCCTATATTTAGCACATTTAGGCTATCAACATATAATATTTCGGAGCTCACGTCCTGACATGCCACGTGAAGGGGAAAGATCACAAGATATATTTGACATCCCAACAGGTAGATTCAGCAAATAGCTGTTTCTTGTAGTAATCAATAGGTGGTAGTGGTTTTCACCCCCCCCCCTGCAAATCCCTCAATTAATTCCTGTTGTCAGTATCTGGAGCTCCGAGACTTTACAATCGATACGTCTCCAGCGAAGCTCGAAACTTTACCGCCACTCAGAAGTTCCACAGGTCACGATGAACATATTCTTCAAGTAACCCCTTCCTGTTTAAACTTCCAAAGTCCAGACTGACTGCGTACTCAACTCTTTTATTCATCTATAAGTGTACAAGGTTTACAAATATCAGAAACAACAAATATCAATTACTTTAAAGAGATTAAAAAGTTGAAAACATTCAATAATTGTACAAAAGTTGTGAAGTGTACGACACCGGCCCAGCCATAGCCATGCCCCCAGAAAATGATGCAACGAGCAGCAGCCACAGGCCGCACATGATAGCTATGTATGACGGTGCAGGGCGGATTGTAGACAATGAGGGCTTCTGGCAAAACAATAACATTGCACTTTATTCTGTTGTGAATTTCACAGATGCACACAAGAGTAGGAATACTCGACGTCGATTCTCCTCGCAGCAAGGGAGGTGACGGTACAAGCTCGGAGTAGATCGACGTAGTGATGTTGCTCGGAAAAGGCGATCGTACGGAAAGCTCTTCGCTGAACTCTCTCAATGTCGGTGAATTGCCTCATTGTTAGGCTATGGCTCCATACGGGGGCACCGGATTCCAAAAGGGGGTAGTTGTACGTAGTGTAAATAAACACCAAATAAGTGGTAGCGAATCCATTTTGATTGAGTTTATACAAAATGTGGAGACATCGCGAAGTGCGTGAAATCATGTTCTGAACTTGAGAATCGATTGAATTGTGATCCCAAGTAGATGGAGAGAAGACACAAACTCAAGTGGTTCATTATCGAGAGTAATCGCAGGACGAGAGGGGCCGTGAGGGAGAAAACTAATTTGCATCACCTTGCATTTCTCAGGTTTAGGTCTCATGGAATTAACACGGCTCCACTCGGACAATGCATCAACATGTGACTGCATGTCACTCTGCTGCAATTTTGGGACAACCTCCACTAGGCTGATGTCATCAACGTACTTCCATCTATTTCCAGTTGACAGCGCAGCATCATTCACCTGGACGCAGCAACACGCTCCTCTGGCGCATGCTCCCATACCTGACCTGACCTGACATCATTCACCATAACCAGAAAGATAATGGGGCCTAACTTGGTACCCTGCGGGACCCTGCATGCAAGCTGCTGTGGGGACGACAATACACCGCGATATCAAATTGTCTGTGTGTGGTTTGAAAGAAAGCTACTGATCACAGGGATAATCGCTGGATAGACATCAAACTGAATCAACTTTTGAATTGCCATCACATTATCGATCGAATCAAAAGTCTTTGTGAAGTCAATTGTACATATGTTGGCAAAATGACCCGGCTTATCGAGACCCCGATGAATCTCGTCAAACAGGCTGACGAGGTAGTGGTTCACCGAGCTTCCCTTCATGTTACCGAACTGACATGGGTTGATCTGGTGCTCGATGTCAGCAATCATCTATTCTGCTAAGAAGCCTTCGAACACATGGGCTATAATCAGCGTTCGATCGAAATGGGACAAATTTGGCTGCATTCAGTGACTGGTGTAGATTTGGGCACAGGACACACAGATGTAATCTTCTACCTGTCCAGAAAGTGACCACAGCGTAGACAGTCATTGAATAGCGTGGTCAGGGGCTCTGAGATTTCATTAGCAAACTCTTAATAGCCGAGTCAGTTGGATGTCCTGCCTTTGACGCATTAAATCTGCGAAGATGATTGTAGACATCCTGCCTCTCAATAGTTGGAGGGCAAGGGCTGGGGGGTATGCCGGCAACGCAGACAAATCAAGGCTGGGCAGCAAATTACAGATCTGGACAAAGTAGCAGTTCAATTCTTGCATGATTTATCTTGGCAACTTATCTGAGTCCAGGAAGAAAGGTGATTGTTTGTGCATGCCAGTTAAATGTCAATACCATACCATTTCAGACCAGTCTGTAGGAGTTATCCACTGCCCAAAAGAGCGAACAGAAAAATCGCTGAATACTCTATGCGAGAATTGGATAGTTCGAAGGCATTGATGTCCATCATTGGGCTTCAGTAAGCCAATCAAATGGTCACTGGTCACTCTGGGGGCACACAACACAGGGTCATGGTACTGACCTGCAATGTCAGTAAAAAAAATCTTGGCTAGGATAACAGTTCCCCTAATCTGTTTGGTGACAATTTGCGATAACAGTGTATGCTGTTCAAGGGGGGCAGGTATCAAGATCATTGAAATCTCCCATAATAAACAATGAAACATTGTCTGATTGAACACAAATTGTGTCTACCATGTCGATGAGATGATTGCAAAGTTCATCCTGATGCTGGCATCGAGGGGGTGAGTAAACAACGCAAACTAATATGTCCTTGGACAGTGGTACACGGGTAGATTCTTTCAGCTTGACCCATAACACCTCAAGGTGAGCAGGTATACGGTCACTGAAGTCTTCGTGCACGTCATCGTTCATTGTATAGTATAGTCCAACATCCCCACCGACGCGATTGTCACCATCATGATGGAATTGATGGTAATCTAGAAAGCTCACAAGCTGTATGCAGCAGGTTTCTTGGAAGAGAACCACATTTCCGTAACAGCTACAAGGTGAACATCTCAAAATTGTGATTGTATCGTTACTTCAAGATCGTCAATCTTCCTGTTGATTGATCGCGCATTGAAGAGAAGAGCGGATGAAAAACATGGTTGACGATTCTGTTGTTGCGTGTTGGTGAGTGTCCCCTTTCTATGGTGGGTGTAACCATTTCTTCCCATTCTTGGACACGGTTGAACGACCTGGATCTTCTTCTCCAGCATCGAGAAGTACGACCCATGGACCAACAGCTGGACCTCCTTTCCAAACATGATCAACAACCATGACAGCATAGGTGCTGCCAATCTCCAACTTCCTGATTATTGTTCTCTTCGTTCACACGTGGAACTGTCTTCCCAAGTCTTTTGTCTTGTGCTCTTCCGTACAAGATATCGTCCATTGCCCACCGATGGTCTCTGCTTTCCACCTCCGAGTACATCTGCGGAGACCTTATTCCCTTTAAAATGCAACTCCTCTCTTCTCGTACTGCTGTGCATCTGTGTTCTTAGGCACCCATTTTGTTAACATTTTGCTCTGTTGTTTTGGTAGTCCATTAATTTTGATACCTTTGTTAAATGCAAAAAGTAATTACGGTAAATGTGGAGAAGGAGGGGGTTGGCCCAAGGGATTTGCTTTGCACATCAACTTTCCCATCTGCAAGAAACGACTACTTTCATGGTCCCAATTAATCACACCATGTTTTCCAATCTCCACATCCCTCCTTCCACCTCAATCTTTGTCTGCCCCTTCCATTCTACCAACTACATCCATATCAAAGATCTGAAGGTAAGTAAATAAACAAAGTGACTGTCACACATTTAAAATGCTGAAATTTCGAAGAAAAAAAAATGCTGTCGTCCAAGCTTCGGTGTGGATGAAGTTTCCACTACATGAGGTTGAGTGGGTAACATCTGAGTTTGTCTCCAACACCACCGAGGATGAATGTCCTTCCTGGCTTTTGCTCAGAGGAGCGTGCTCAATTGAGCGCTGTGTAAGCAGACATGACCAACGACAGCAGAGTGATGGACATACATTCAATTCTGGTATAAAAGAGGTAGAATTTGTCAAATAAGTTATGGAGAACCACCAGACGTCAACAAATCTCCAGCACTGGACAATCTGCATTCACGAGTTGCGATAAACTCACCGAGAGATCTGCAATCTTTGTTGAGTGATACCAAACTTTTGCAAGATGGAAGCAGGCTAACATGCTTCGCATCTACAAGAAAGTGAACAATGAGCAACCTATCAAACTAAGGACCAGTGAGCATGACATCTGTTGTTTTTTTTCTTTCTTTTTTTTGTATGTACATAGTCGAGACTCGTGGAAGAGCTATTACACTGAACGGATTAGGACGTAACAGGACAAAATGAACAGCAGAGAGAGGGAGGAAGCACCAACAGCAGAGTTGAAGGCCAAGAGAGAGGGAGAATTGGACGAACAATGGGTGTGGGGAGGAAATGGCGGGGGGGGGGGCAGGAAAGGATGCATAGGGTGGACAAGATGGATACAGAAGGAAACTCTCAGGGTGGGGGGGGGACTGGAAACCTGGAAGGAGAAGGGATTGTGGTTAGGTGGAAGAGGGGAGGGGGATGAAAAAAAAGAGTAGAAGGATCACGGTTTTGAATTGGAGATAATTTTGAGATGGTGGTGAACAGCTGTCTTGAAGACTTTGATGGAAGAATGAGATTGAAGAGAACGCAGAAGTTGGTTCCACAGGAGGGAAAAGAGAGCAATGAATGAGTGGTATGAAAAGTCATGGAGGAAATTATCAGAGATGCGGTAGTTGCCCAATTAGAAAGCAAGTGTACTTACAGATGAACAACACGGTTTCTGCAGTGAAAGATCTTTTGCAACCCAGTTGTTCGAGGTGCTCAAACTCTGGGCTCGAGCCCGATCAGTCTATAGGATGGTCACAACATTGATTGATTGTACCTCAACTACAGGAAAGCGTTCGACAGCATGCCCAACCGAGGGTTACTCCATAAACGGCAGGTGTATGGAATTGCTGACCAACTGCTGAGATGGGGGTGTACCTAACGGGCCATCAACAGAAGGTGGTAGAGAATGAAAAGCAGTCACAGACCATATCTGTGATGAGCGGGACCCCGCGGGTCAGTGTGCTGGGCCCGATTCTATTCATTATTTTTCATCAATTATTTGCCAGATGTCATCCAATAATATCTGAAGCTGTTTGCAAACTACAAAAAGCTACTCGGCATTGTTAGCGACCATGAAGACGTGAACACGTTGTGAGGAGATGATGCAGTCAAGCATTGGTCCCAGATATTGCAACGTCCATTTGACGAAGACAAAGGTAAAGTGATACATTACCGAAGAAGTAACGAGAAACATGGATACGTCATATGTATTGTATGCGATTGGAGGGTTTGCAAAAAAATTAAAAAAAATTTAAGAGAAAGACCTTGGAGTCTTGTTCAATACCAGTCAAACTTTCAGCTTCTTGTTGCAGAAATAGTGAAGAAGGCAAACTCCAAGCTCTCAATCCTGAAAAGGTCTTTCTCGGTTCTGGAACAGAAAGTTCAAGTTCAATTGCACAAGAATATCATCCGACCCACTCTTGATAATACTGTTTGGTGTGCAATGTTCAAAAAAGAAAAAAAAGGTGAAGATCTGCTTGAAAAAGTGCAACAAAGAGCTACGTCACTTAGAATGACCAGACAGATCGAGAGCCCTGAAGTTTCTGGTGCTTGTAGAAAATAAGACGAGCTAAGCTCAAACTTTGATGCTTCTGAATGGCTTTGACAGAATGAGCCCCATAAATTTTTCTTGGATTGCAAGTCTCCAACAAGATCAAGAAATTCCACAGCAGAACCAAAGTTAGGAAAAACTCTTTCTCAACTAGATGTATCGATAACCGGAACAGCCTACCAGAAGTGGTGGTCCGTTCATCAACAATTACTTAGTTCACGTCAACGCTCAAAAAGCATTGGGCTGACGTTGAAATACACACCGTATTGTAGAGGTTCTAGTTCAGTCAGAAGGGACGTGAGCACTGACTGCTTCAAGTCGAAACATCCAAGTAAGTAAATAAAAGAGTTGTGTTGGTGGTGAAGAGACTAAAAGTTGAGTTGCAAACTAAAGGTTCGCATTTTCGAAATGATGATGAAACGATAAAGGACCACGAGTCACAGTCTGAGAGTAAAGAAGAGGAGGGGTAGGACAATAGTCAGGAATCTTTCACTTCTTCTTCTTCTTTCGTGTGCAACACATGGCTGCGTGTAGCATTTGCTGAGGGTGCGACGATGCCACAGGTGCAGTGCCCCCTGTAGGTTAGAGCAGGAATTTGGCCATCCATTGGGACCATCCTCTGCGCAGAGCGTTGGTGCTGCCGAAGCAGTCTCCTGGGCTACTGTACACAATCCTGGACGGGTCGCCACTCCGACACAGGATACCAGCAAGCTGGCACTCATTTTGCCGACCTTGGAAGGATGATAGGTACAGTCAACCCCACCTGGTATTAATTCAATGGTGAAGCAGGATTTGAACTCAGGACCCTAGGATCCCAAACCCACCACCCTGAAGCATGAAGCCAACAACAGGCATAATTTGGCCATGGTGCCGGCGATAGCTCGCCTTCTGTTTATGAAGGACGCAGTGGGATGCGTTTTTCATTTGGAGTAGTTAATACAATGGAATGGTCTCCCTGGAAAGGTACTGGCAATGGAAGTAAAAGACAAGTTTTACATTTCAGTGAGATGGGTACCGAGAAGCATTGGGAATGGAGGGATACGTAGATATTTGTGTGAATGGGAGGTAGCTGAAGTATAGATCGGCGATTGCACACCTTACGTGATGTGTGTGAGCCAGTCTCACCAAAGGTGAATGTGCCGTCTCTGTTCGTTCATGTCCTCATGCTGCAACCGTGTCCGCTGTTCGCTAGCCTTTCATATCTCTATCTCTATCTCTATCTATATATTAATCATGCTGATGACATCTGTGCCTGTGGTTACCCTACTATTCTCATTCCCCCCCCCCTTGGATAGATGGGATAATTACCCCAGAATTTTCACATTTTAGTGACTTGTAGTACCCCCATCCCACCAGGAGTGGTGCTATGCCATACATATTTACAGAGAGAGAATTGGGGCCCTGCCCCCACCTCACTTCACCACCCTCGCCCTCACCCCCACCCTCGCCCCCACCTCACCCCCACCCTCACCCACCTCACCCCACCTCACCCACCTTCACCCCCCCACCCCCACCCCACTCACCCCACCCCCACCTCACCCCACCTTCACCCCCACCCTCACCCCCCCCACCCCCACCCTACCCCCACCCCCACCCTACCCCCCACCTCACCCCACCCCCATCCCACCCCCACTTTCCTCACCCCACCCTCACCACCCTCACCCCCACCCTCACCCACCTACCCCCACCCTCTTCCACCCCACCTCACCCTCACCCCACCCCACCTCACCCCACCCTCACCCCCACCCTCACCCCACCCCACCACCACCTCACCCACCCACCCTCTTCTCCACCCCCACCCTCACCCTCACCTCACCCACCCTCTCCTCACCCCACGACAACGATTTATTTTTTTACTCCTTGGATTCCTTAAAAAGCTGGCACGTGCACACTCGCAGTACCGCCCATGGCGTTTCAAACTCGTCCAGGAGAGCATAGAAGTCGAAGGCAATTAAAATACACTCAACGCGCACTCTTCTACAATTATGTATCACGTGATGGTAAACTGTTACATTGTAATAAAAGTGTTCACCTGAGGGCAAGCTCTCCTGGAGCCCGGCGGTAAAGTTATCAAGCGCTGGTCGCTTTTGGTGGTGCCTGGTGTCCTTCCACCCTCCTGGCTTCCGCCGACCACCCTTAGTGCGCGGCATCACACAACATTGACGGAGTGAAGAGACCAAGAATGAAGAAGAAGAAGAAGAAGAAGAAGACGATTATGAAGAAGAAGAAGATGAACATGAAGAAGAAGGTGATTTGCAAACCAGTCAAATACAGATTCATGCTATTTGAGTGGGCTTTAAAAAAAAACCTGAATATAAGTGTGTGACACGATTTAATGTAACTTTTTATTTGAAAAAAATCCTTTCAAAGATCGTCATTAAAATGAGCACGATGATCAAACAGCGCGTAACTATGCACCGCCTCGAAAGGGTACTCGTAACTGCGGCTTTGAGTGGTGTTGCAAAACTGCGACGTGAAGGTGGAATGAAGAGAGCGAAGAAAATTGTCTCATTTTTCTCACTATGAAGCTCAAACTGAACTCTTTCTGTGGAATTTTAATAAGTCATGACGTGAGGGTGCGTTCTGTGACGAAGCAACCGGCTAGCGCTTGCCGAGCCATCCGTTCCTTATCAACGGTTTCGAATGGAGTGCTTAAGCCGCTTAGCCTTAGCGAGCACTCACTCAAAACTTGGCAATTGAACTCACCCAATGATCGTTGCTTTGAGAACGTCATTCTCCTCATGACCTCAGTAAAAATTTAAATATTCCAGTTTTTTTATAAAACCACAGATTCCGATTTCTCACTACAAAGATAAAAACAGTGAGGAACTTTTGATTGATACAACTAAAAATGAATAAGAAATGGAACTCCAGCCGAGCAACATTATAATGTAATACACCCCAATTACAATCCACCTCATACAGCGTCATTAGAGAACAATAAGGTACGGATGTCGACGATATATAATAATAATAATAATAATAAGGTGTTTATTACATAGCTCTTTTAACACGACGGTTATTACAAAAAAAATACATTTAAATGCCAATAAATGTAGACCTCCTGGACCTCGCATTATTTTTTTAATTTCTACTACGACTTTAACATGGCGTTATCGGTGCTCACATGATGTTTTTTTAATACCACCTGCAACCTTGATACTGTGTAAAGAATATCGAGGTTACCCCTTGTTCTCCTACAGTAGTTTTCTTGAACCACGACGGCAATACTATAGTTTGACGAATCGGCTGCGTTCAGTTCGCGGATAGAATGTGCGTTTTTATTATAATTCATTCATTATTCATTCTTTCATTCATTCTGCTGTAGTTTATGTAATTTGTTCGCTGTGCTTTTCTCTCACACTTTGTTGTTGCGATACATGACTGGGTCCTGTTTGAATATCTCTGTCCGTGTGAAGGAAAAAGATGAGAGAAGAACCAAGACGTTTTTTCCCTTCGGTTTCAATCGTCGTCGTCATCTCTCTGTGTGGGTTTTGGCATTGATTAAATCAGTGTTTATTTAGTTTTGTTTCCTTATTTCTTGTTGAGCGATCGTTGAGCCTTGGCCTTGTTCCCTTGTATTGAAATAAACATTGATGATATTTATTTATTTGTCATGACGGAGAATCATAAACTTTATCTTGTACTTATTTGGGTGAAGTCTGTGCTCTGCCGTAAAATGTCCACCACCACCACCACGGCACCACCTCCACAACCACCACCATCACCACTTCACCACCACGGCACCACCTCCACAACCACCACCATCACCACAC
>CM068959.1:120263969-120275350 GCA_035128595.1 Eptatretus atami
TTTCTGATGGTGCCGATGATTCCCACCTTGTGGGGTCCACTGGAGAGAACGAGACTGGCCCATCTTTCTAGAACCAGCTGGCCAGGCCAGGCCTGTGACTGTGGCGGGAATTTTTAATTTGTTTGGGGTGCCGGCGATAGCTCGCCTTCTCTTCACGAATGGCACCATGGTATGTTTAACATCCCTCATCCGAGGGACGGCACATGCACTGATGTCTCGCCCTGCATGAGAAACACCAGGGGGGGTGAAGTTTATAGCTGGGTCATGATTCCGTCACTGAATTGCTAAACCAACTATTTTTGAGATCAAAAGGTCAAAGGTCAACTCGAGGGCAAACATCTAAAATCATTTTTCATCTGTGAAATCGTCAATTTACATCCGATCAACCTGTAAATTAAGCAGCAATTGCATCGTACATCACTGAATTTGGAAACCAACTATTTTTGAGGTCATCAGGTCAGCTCAAGGTCAAACTTCTAAAATCATCAATTTCAATCTGAAAAATAATCAATTTTCATCTGATTGACTTTGAGCTTTGATTAAGATTGTCAATTATAATGTTAATGAAATGGACAATTTGATGTATCCCTGCAGCCTTTGGAGAGGGGGGGGGGTGGATTTGCAACGATGTGCTCTGCACATCTTTTTCTTGTTGTTTGTCCGCACAGAACTTTCGTGTTTTTCTCCGCAACTGTTGTCGGATTGAGACAAAATTTTCACCATAGTGCGACTACTCATGTATAATGATTTAATGATAATTATGACAACATAGGTCATGTGGTGTGGCAGCCATGTTGGAAAAACAGAAAAACTTTGGACCTCTGTATCTCTGAAACCGCACCAAGAAAAAATTCAAACTTGGCACACGGCAAGTACTCCTCATGGGAATAAGCGTGATAAAAAAAAAAAAAAAAAAGACCGTCTCATAGGTGCCTTCATTATGATGTCATAATTGCATATGTAGTGTGCTACATCTGATCAGTATGAACATTCTTGAGGGTCATCTCGGGATAAAATTGTCCACAGAAAATTTTTTAATGAAGTCATCGGTCACATGATTCAGCAGCCTTATTGTTGATTTTTTTACACCTTCAAAAACCTTCTCTGAAGTGGCTGAACAGATTGAGGCGAAACTTTACACGTATGATCCATGAGGGTTCACATATGATGTCATAGGTCACATGGTTTGGCAGCCATATTGGATTGAAGAAAAATATTAAATAATGTTTTCTCTGAAACTGCTTTATCAATGGACATGAAAGTTCACAATTATGATCTAGTGGTGATGGGGAATACATGATTTAAATTTCAACTTGATCGGACACATGGTCTGGCAGCCAGAATTATTTAATTTTTAGATCTGGGTTTGTTTTTTGTTTTTAGTTGTTTTCAACAAGGCTCACTTGGCTGTGCCTGGATGGGTTTGAGGGTAGAGGAGAGCAGCTGAAAGGCAAATCCTATCCAGGTTCCTCCTGATGACTTCATCTTTGCTTTTTTCTTGTTTGGGTTCCTTCTGATGACTCCAATGCAGGACTGTACCCATTTGGTCTTCTATTTGATTTGAATTGAATTTATTTTAATCACATTCTGAATTCAATTGAATAATTATTAAAAACGTCATTGGTCAGGGTCAGGTGTCCAATCAAAGCGGGGTTGCATTAAAGCGGGACAACTTGGTACCCGGTCATCATTGCCAGCAGGTATAAAGTGGCAGTTCTAGTTATGTCTCTTATTAATTATGTAACACACCAACTCACAAACGCCACACAAAAGTTCTGGCGAGGGTCTGCAATCTCCGATTGCTATTTCTTATTCTGTTCATCATAATTTTGGTTCAATCTTTGTGATTAAACCATTCTTTTTTTGTTATAATTTCCTGTTTTTTGCTGTTTTGACAGTTACAAGTATGAATTGTGTCCTTTCCACAATGCCACGCAGCATGAGCAAACAATCAGATGGAATGCATACAGCGGTATCCTTGGGTAATGTACATCTTCCTGTCCCGCATCGGTGCGCGGCACTTAAGCCTCGGATTTTGGTTTGCAGTAAAGCCTTGGACAAGCACTGCTGGGAATACTTTATTTTTCTTTATTTTTGTATCCAGTCAAGGCTCATGGAAAAGCTAGAACACAGAATGGATTAGTATGCAACAGAGACAGAGACAGAGACAGTCACACACACACAACATCAGGTTTGAGGAACAAAATAGATGGAGACAGATAACAAGGGAGGATCAGGATTAGGGGATGATGCAGATGGTGGATAAGGTGGATATTGAAGCAAACTCTCAGGAAGGGTAAACTGGAAAACAAAATTGGGGGGAAAGCGGTGGATTAACAAGGGTAGAAAAGATAATGGTTTTGGATGGGGGATGATCTGAGATGGTGGTGAACGGCTGTTTTGAATACCTGGAGGGAAGAATGAGATCAAAGAGAATGTGGAAGTTGGTTCCACAGGTGGGGGAAAAGAAGAACAAATCAGTGGAGGTGAGTAGTGATTCAGGATTTTGGGAGTTTCACTGGAAGTGGGTTGCTGGTGGACCACGTGCGCCCTACAAATACCTCGAGGTGAGGTGTGCGTGGACAAATCACGGAAAGAGCAGAGGGTGCAATACCAGAGAGGAGGTGGTATAAGACAGAGACCACCAACCTGTCTGAGATGGGAAGGTGATAAGTCCAGACTCGGCTTCAACATGGGAGATTCCGTTGATCTTGAAGGCCTTGGTCTCCACGGCGTCAAGCTGAGCAAGGAGTGAGGCCTGGGTAGCAGCCCAAAGGGGAAAGCAGTACTCCATGAAGCTGCGGATGGATAGGAGTTCAGGTGTGCCAAAGACGGACTTTGTACTACGGCGGATGCCCAGTGGGTGGAGGCCAACTTTGAAATGTGGTTTGCCCAAAAACGATCATGACTGAGAGTGAAATCCAAGAGTTTGGGTGACAGAACTTCTTTGAGGGGGTTGTTAATAAAGTAGATTGCAGGGTTTGCCAAACTGTCCTTTCGGAGAGAGATGATGAGAGTGAGATTTGTCAGGGTTAAAAGACATATTCTAAGGGTTTGACCAGCTTGTGTTGTTTTTGTGTTTTTGTTTTTTTGTCCCCAAGATCTGAGGAGAGGGAAGAGGCTACCAGCCTGCCTGTCTGAAGCATGAGAGATGTCACCTGCAGAGGGTGGAGTCCTCAGCAAATCGACAAAAAGGATTTTTCAGAGTCAGAGAGTTTATTGATGAAGATCAGGAATAGGACTTGGCCAAAAACACTGCATTGGGGCACTCCAGCTTTGACAGGGAGAGGAGATGAAAAGATTCCATTGAGTGCCATGTGTTGCCGATAAGAGTAGAGGAAGTTAGTGAGCCATGTGTGAGGTTCGCCTTCGATGTCATCGGCAGAGAGTTTGGAGTGTAAGGGAGAATGGCAGACTGCACCGAAAGCACGAGATATGTCCAGAGAAACGGCTTTGATCTCATGTCTGATATTGAGGGTCTCCATCCATTGTTGGGAGAGTGGGAGCACCATGTCTAAGGTAGAGTGACTGTGTCTGAATCGGAACTGATGATCAGAGTAGGCTGTTGGAGACAAGAAAGGATTTCATGACCTTGCTGATGATTGGAAGTAAGATGATAGGTCGTTAGTTAAGGGGATCTGTATTTGCACCTGTGTTTTTTTTAATGTAGTGTAGCGATGTTGGTGATTTCCAAGCAGAGGGAAGAAGAACTTGGGCAAATTATAGGGTGAAGAGAGCAGAGAGAGGATGTGCAAGAGCAGCAGAGCAGGCGTTTAGGATACGTGAGTTGATGCTATCCAATCCAGTAGCAGAGTCAGAGTCGAGGGGTTGAAAGAACCTTCTTAGGTGCAAAAGATAGTGTCCAGGTGCAGTTGGGTACGACAGGGAAGGATGGATACTGAGAGTGAGTGGTTGGCGACACAATATTTGGAAGCAAACACAGAATTGCATGCATTCAGCATTCTCACAAGCGGAGTCGGCTCTGGTGCCATTTGAAGAGAGGGAAGGGATGGAACGGGGGACATATTCTGGAAACAGACTTTACAAGGTGCCACCATGTTTAAGAGCTGATTTGTAGTTGAAAATAATCAAGAACTTTCCTTTTCCCAATTGTCCGTCTATGACACCCCTCCCCCTCCCCCAAACCCCCCTTCATTATTATCGGGACGAGTCTCAAACGTCAATTTGGCCAATCAGAAGCTTTTGCCAACTCGGCCCTCCTAAACAGTGTAAATGATCAGGAGTACACCAAAAGAGTAATGTCGTCAGGAGTAATGGATTGTGAAGTTATTGAATGACAACAAAAGCAATGAAGTTTAATTTCCATTATGTTCTTATTTCATATAAGAGTTCCAACGAGTTCAAAGGCAAGTTTTGTCATCACCCGTCCACAACTTGAGATATCGTGTTACATATCATTTGTGGTTCTATTTCTCAATGGTGAAGAATCGCGGAAAAAAATTCTTGGATCTGGATGCAGATCTTCACCAAAATCAAATCAATTCGTCCTTATGACACGCTCAACCTGTCCAGCAAGTTTCGTCCGAATCTGTTCTAAACTTTTTAAGATATCCTGCTCACAGATAGGTAGATAGATAGACAAACAAACAGACAGACATACAGAGGGGCCAACATAACCTCCGTCCACCTTCAGTTGTGGAGGTAACTATATATTCTGGGATTACAGTAGTTTATTTGAAACGAGTTGTTGGTTTTGTTTTTTTTTAACACGCAAAAGTCTTGTGGGAGAGCAGGATAATAGAAGGTAAAGGAATAACAAACAAAGCAGGACGAACAGGAAGTTGGAGGAATAATATGTTCAGCAGCATTGAGGATATTGGTCGATGATGGACAAAGCACAGGAATCTGGATTTGAAACTTGGATCCCAGCACCATGATTTGAATGCTCAGATGGGAACACCAAACAGGCTGACCCACACCACCATGACCCATTCCACACAGTCTAAATTCTGTGCAGACCCACACCACCGTGAGCCTTTGGGGACTTTTTCAAAAGCTTTGCCTTTCAATGGCTTTGCCTTTGTCATGTGACTACACATGGCATATGCATGTTGTTTACAAAATTCGATTTTGAAATCTGAATTTGGCAAATGTTACCGATTTAATACTTAGTGACCGAGTGTACTGCATTTTGTACTGCCAGAGTTTGGCAGGGTTGGGACATTTCCAATTGCACGTTCATGGCCATGCTGTTGAAGGAAGGAGATTCGTGTGGCTCGAGGAACCGGGAAGTTCGGGTAAGTCTGAAAGCTGAATCGTTCGACAGGGCAACATGGTTTTCGTTGCACTCGGGCTGTAAAAATGTTGTCGAGATTTGCCGCCCTATGCCACTCAAACTATTTTCTGCGTTCGTATGACCGGTAGGATAGCCGAGAGGTACGAACACTCGCCTGAGCTGTATAGCCTGGGTTTAAATCCCGACCCAGTTATTATAAACTGTCATCCCGGTGCTTCACAGGCAAGTCGATTCATCAATGTGTGTGCCGTCCCTCGGACGGACGTTAAACTGGCGTCCCGTCTTCCGGCATTAGTGCTGGATGTTAAACGTCCCACGGTGTCCTTCGCAAAGAGTAGGTGAGCTATCGCCGGCACCCCGAACAAATTACAAATTCCTGCCCTAGCCTTCAGAAGGCATTGCATCAGCAGCGCAGCTATGCTCTCAGCCAATGATGCTACCCCACAGCGTTTCGCTGCATACGTAAGAATAAGAAGTGTTTGTATAGGATATATACTGCCTTGTCCTCGTCATAACGATGTCCTTCAGTCAGGCAATGAGTCCGTTAACATTTTTGTCTTTGGTTTTTACCCGGCTCCGCTGAGTCAGCTTAGCAGATAGTTTTGAATCTTGACATGATGATTCATGACATTGTATGCACATAAACTAATAAAGCCTTTTTTTAAATTAAATTTTAAATTCAGGTGGTGAGATAATGAACTTGGAATGTAATTGCGTGAATGTCACATACAGTAAAACCCCGGTTTACGTCACCCGTTTTTAACGTCGTTTCGCAAATACGTTGTCACGTGATTATTACCGTTTCTCGATATTCGTAATCTAAACTCACACTGACGTCATTTTAAAAGCCATACCTTTTTCTTGTCGAGTGTTTTCAGAAGTTACAAGACTGATAAAGGTGCCAGGATAGATTGCTAAAGAAACCAAATCGGGAGATCGCAAAATTGCCGAAAGAACTACTTGATGTACTTTGCTTCACACATAATGAATGTGCTGATCTGTACATTGGCTCAGAGTTATCGTAAAAGTGAAACTGGATGTTATTCTTCAAACGGATGTTGGTGTTAAGGGATTGCCGGGTTATCACGTTTGCCTCCAATCGATAAACATGCCCCACGTTCATTCATTGTTCTTGCGTATAGCAGCTCGGCTGCCGGGGTAGCCATCATTTTGTTGGGGCGTGACTATGCCGCTGATGCTGTGCCCCTCAACCAGTACACTGGTACTCATTTCGCCGACCTCGGAAGGATGACAGGCTGAGTCAACCCCACCTGGTGTTAATTCAGCGGCCGAAGGGGCTCAAACTCAGGGCCCTAAGATCCCAAGCCAGCCACCCTTGCCACTAAGCCAACACCAGGCTTTGCCACATTCATTAAAGAAGGAGGAACAAGAAGACATACCACCGACTTCGACCGCTTTGAGAAGCGGTTTATTTTTATTTAAATTTGTGTGGTTATTTATTTATTTATTTATATGTATTTGTACTTGACTATAACTGCCGTTAATTAAAAGAAGGGTAGTATCGGTAAAAAGCGAAATATAACATGTGATGTGGCGATATTAGGAACACATTCCCCCTTATTCCATTAATTCCAACGAGCAGATAGCCGTCTACGACGGGTATGGGGGACAGGACGGATCACAATACTCGGTGCGGTAGTTTATTTGGATGTTTCGCGCCGCATTCAACAGCTCAGTTCATATTGGTGGCGTGTCGTCTGGGTGCCCATGGTAGCGTTTGGGACCGGTCGCTTTACATTGTTGGCCTTGACACAAGGTGCCGGATGAGTAACACGAACAATTTGACATATTCATCGTTTCTATAATACCTCCATCAACAGATTAACAACATGGCAGGATAAAAGTCGTAAATGCTGGGTTCAACAAACGTCCTGAACTCATGGACTTAGTTAAGTAAAGCACGTCGTCTGGGATCCGGCCGTCGGTTTGCCGCCGAACGCTGCTGATTGTGACGTCATCGACTCCCTCTTTGAAAATTCTATCTATATTCGATTTTTTGAATCCGCTATCACCGGCGTAAATACATGGAACACATAATGTGAAGATTTCGGAAGTATGAACAGAATATGTTCGGAGAAAAGTGTGTTCGAAGTTCCAGGCCTACGCCCATTATATTATGATGAGAAGAATTGCTTGGATTTTCGTCCTTTCGATATTCGTCAAACTTTTCAGGAACCCATCCCCGATATAAACCGATATCTTGCAGCACAATGACAGCAAACTAATGAACTGAAGATCAACTTTATCACCTGATGCACCCTGACTACGACCGTCCTCCATCGGGAGACGAGCCTCTGTCCCACTTGGGACTCTTCAATATTTATATATTTTCGATTTGTTAAACTATGCTGTGTCGCTCTTTCGGGTTAGGATTGTCCTCCCAAGGGGATTACTCGTCCACATGGCAATAGCATCAGTACATTTCCATCATTCTTATCATCGTTTTAAGGTCCGTGGTCTCTGTAACGATATTTCAACAGGAGTCTCCTCTTCCGACAGCTCTAATGCCAGCAGCTACCATTTGACAGGAGAACCAGGAATCCTGAAATTGAAATTTGTCCAGGATTCCAGCACACACTTATTTTATTTTTTTTCCATCAGGTACTGTGGTACATTTGACTTTTGCAATGGGCCGTTAGCGAAAGGGACGGCCGGCTTGACGTCCATGCTGCGATTTAGCCACCATTCCTGCAACGCAGCATGACAATAGCTTATAGTTTGGTTCTCTTCACTCTGGAATCAAACTCGAACGTACTTGGGAAAACATTTGATCACAAGGCTATTCTGCCATCCTGGTTTAGTTTGCTCACTGGCCCTTCTTATGACACCAAGCAACAGCCTTTGTCATTTTCATCTCCATGTCTCATCCAAAAATCGTTGGTACCATCTACTCATCTATCGGCTCCCAGTCTCACTTCGCTGCTTCCCAAGCACAGTTGCATGACAGAAAGCCACCATTTCCCTTTCGCTTCCTAAATATCTGTGGAAATTTTTTCCTATCTACTGAAAAGGTTGCTAAATCCTTGCCTTTCAGACTCGAGCTCCTTCACTGCACAGAGCATGCTGGTAAATGGCCAAATCATCCATGAGGACGTTTCACGTGTGATGTGTTCAGGTGCTGAGCTACTGCACACATTTGGTTTTGCAGGCTAAAGGTTCAAGGATCATTTCATGATATTGCTTTCTTGGAAACAAACATCACTCTCATTCTTCCTCATTTGCACAACTCTTTCTTCCAGCCTGGCTTTGTGGTGTTGGTATGCCTGGTGTTGGCTTAATGGTTAGGGTGGTTTTGGATCCTAGGGCCATGAGTTTGAATCCCGCTCAGCTGTTGAATTAATACCAGGTGGGGTTAACTCGACCTGTCATCCTTCCGAGGTTGGCAATATGAGTGCCAGCATGCTGGTATCCTGTGTCGGAGTGGCGACCCATCCAGGATTGTGCCCAATATCCAGGGAGACTGCTTAAGCAGCACCAACGCTCTGCACAGAGTATGGTCCCAATCTCCCCCTCCTCTTCCAGCAACTTCCATCTGCATGTGCACACGAATAACTTTCTTGCAATCAGAATTTGCACCATATGGCTTCAAATAACTTTGCTGGTTACTTATTCATTCATTCATTCATTCTTATATGGTATCTGGCTGCTACTTGCATCATTGATGGGAGCATAGTTGTACTACTGAATCGAGGACCATGTTGGTTAGGATAGGAATTTGGTAACAATCACCATATTCTTTACAAAATAAACCATAGGATCTTTAAGTTCACCAACAGCCATTGTTGGCAGGCAGGGTCCTGGACTCGTATTTTGGCGGACTAAATTCAATGCCCTACCTGCAAAACACGCGACTCACAATTTGTAGTTGGACCAAGAAACACACCCAGGTTAGCCAGTTCAGAGGCAGGTGTGCTATCTCTGACCGATCCTGCCAACCCTCTAGTTCATGATTGAAGGAGACCATGATGCTTGCGCAGTGAATGCATCTATTGTAAGTGCACCCTATGTGACACATCCCGTCATTATTAGTCTCTCCACCCCCACCCTGGTTTCACTGGAGTGGGGAGGGGGGAGGGGGGACTAATAATCCTGCCTTTAAAATATTAGGGCAGGAGGGGACTATAGGTTTGCTGTCCGTCCATCCCACCTGTGGTTTTTCAGACACTTTTTTTCCCCATACCCCACAACATACTCAACTGAAACTTGGTACATGGCTTTATTATGATAAGGTACAGAAAAAAGTTTGAGTTTCAGGGCATTTGGTCAGTTTTCCACAAAGTTATGCCCTTTTTGGACTTAGAAAATATCACATCGGGAGGGAACATGTATTGCAAAACAATCCTCACTCTCGTTATACCTTGTGAGCCCACTGACCCCAATGCGATGCTCCTCCAGTCAATTTTTTTATTTGACATTTCACTATATTTGTGTGTTTAACGGGTGAAGGTGGCCAGAGGATAGCAAACTAAAAGGTCCACTGTTGCAGGTGTTGTTTATTTGTGGAGAGTCGAACAGACTTCTGCGAGTGGCTGAACCCGAGACGTGCAGTTATACGATGGAATTCTCCAGCCCACTGGTTTGCCATGCTCATGCCCTGCTTGGTATGTATTAAAAACACTGTTCTTCATCTTAAACATGTCGTCCCTTTTATCAGGCCATTGATTGTAAATATCTGACGGTGCTCTTTTCTTGCCTCTCTATGTTTGTTTTGACATATTTATTTATTTGATTTATTTATGTATTTTGTCAGTGTACCCGACACTTCGTGAATCTCTGCGCAATGAATGGGATCAGCTGGAGCAGGCACTGTATGATTCAGTTATCAACAAGCAGGTAACCCCCCTCCCATACCCCCCCCCCCCCCACCACCCCACTCTCCCTCCAACCTGGCTTAAGCCTGTTACTATGATGGAAGATAATTGGTTTATTTGCAATCCCTATGCACTATATCTTGATTGGTCTGCACTCTGCATGTTTTAAAATTTCAGAACTACACCAAGAGCCTCGACGATCTTTTTGAGCGTGCGGGACTAATTAAGCGCCCTCTTGTGGAGCGTGGCAATCTGGTGGAGTTCAGCATCCTGGAAACCTGCAATCAGGTTTGCTGTCTTCTGTCTTTGGCATTAACTACATAGAGGACAAGCCTTGTTTTGTTTTATGAACATCCCCATCTCTTTCTCAAAGGAGTTGCCTTGTTATGCCGATTATCAGTTTCCCTCAAAAAAATGCAAGTTTCTCTGTTTGTTTGTGCCACATCAGATTGTAGAAAAATGATTTTTCAAAGGGCACATGACCTTTGACGTTTTGAACCGGAATTCAAATCGCTTCATCATTATTACATTTTGTAAGCCCATATTTGTGGCAAGTTTGGTTGAAATCCTTTCGGTGCTTCACCAGTTGGCATGGTGACAAAATAAACCAATAATGGATGAACAGACAACCCAAAAACATCATGCCTCCAGCCTTTGGCTGCAAAGGCCTCATAAAATACCAATGTTGTTCACTTGATTCCTCCACCATCTTGCCATTCCATGTAAAGTTGTCCCACTTAGAACAGTGATCTAACTTATCGTGATGTTTTGTGACCAATTCTTGAGCTGGATATTAAATGATGAGACAATTTGTTGTAATTCACTCAACCACCTCTGATATCTTTTTATGATAGCTAAAAAGAAAAGTTATGCATGTATATACACAACATCGCCAAAAGTACGTGGACACCTGCTTGTCCAACATCTCATTCTAAAATCATGGGCATTAATATGGAGTTGGTTCCCCCTTTGCTGCTATAACAGCCTCCACTCTTCTGGGAAGGTTTTTCTCTACATGTTGAAACATTGCTGCGGGGATTTGCTTCCATTCAGCCAAAAGAGCATTCATGAGGTCGGGCACTGATGTTGGGCGATTAGGTCTGGCTCGCAGTCGGCATTCCAATTCATCCCAAAGGTGTTTGATGGGGTTGAAATGAGAGCTCTGTGCAGGCCAGTCAAATTCTTCCACACCTGTCTCGCCAAACCATTGCTGTATGGACCTCGCTTTGTACACGGAGGCATTGTCATGCTGAAGCAGGAAGGGGCCTTCCCCAAACTGTTGCCACAAAGTT
>CM068959.1:120277443-120292577 GCA_035128595.1 Eptatretus atami
AATTTTGGAGCGCAATGTTCAACCCAGTGTCAGAAAGCTGGGTGTCTGTCGAAGGTCATGTGTCTTGCAGGAGGACAATGACTCCAAACACACTTCAAAAAGCACCCAGGAGTGGTTCAAGACAAAATGCTGGACTGTTCTGAAGCGGCCAGCAATGAGTCCAGATCTAAATCCCATTAAACACCCGTGGGCAGATCTGAAAACAGCAATTGGGAGAAAGCACCCTTCAAATCTGGGAGAACTGGAGCAGTTTGCACAAGACGAGTGGGCCAAACTGTCAGTAGAGAGGTGGAGGAAACTCATCCGTGACTATAGGAAGTGCTTGACTGCAGTTATTTTGTCCAAAGGCTGTGATACCAAATATTAAGTCGAGGGTGTCAATAATTTTGTAAATGCCATTTCTTTATTTTATGATTTGAAAGGATATATTAAGTTCTGAATCAAAAACAAAGGTTCTGTAATATTAACAGTGAAATAAAGAATTGTGGAGACAAAATACTTTTGTTAATTTCTACTTATTTTCGTGAAAATTGTAAGTTATTTGAAAAAAAAATGCAAGGGTTCCAATATTGTTGGCCACGACAACACATCGCCATATTGGCGGCCTCTTCTTCACCCCGATACTGCACCCTCTTCTTCACCCCGATACTGCACCCTCTTCTTCACCCCGATACTGCACCCTCTTCTTCACCCCGTCCTCTCATGCTATATATTGATATATAGCATGGTTCTTGGAAGTATTATGAAGGTGATTTGTGTTCTACAATGTCCTCGTGTTTCAATCCAATTAAAGAAAAAGGTTTAAATACATTTAAAGGTGTATAAATAAATAAATTCCAGGTTTTACCCTGCATCTATTACATCACCCTGTCCAACAAATTACATTACTGATCCGTGCCTATTGTACGTATCCTCTATGATGTCCTCAAAAGCAGTACGATTCATGTTTGGAATGATTTTCAATTTTATTCGACTGCCAGGCAGGCAAACAGTAAAAATGTTCTCACTCTTCTTTGCGGATGTGCGATCGGGACAAATTCAGTCAAAGTATTGTAAAATGGCAAACTTGGCTTCCTATTCATGTTCCGATTTGTGTTTAAATAACACTTGATTCAAATAAGTTCTTCCTCGATCATAAACTGACGGACATGAAGCAATATAACTCTGCATTTCGCTTTGCGTGCGTGGGGTAATTACACGTGTATGCAGACAAATCCATGACAATACTGGACTTGACTTCAGACAAACCATGCCACTGAGCTTTGGTGTGTTGTGTTGAGTTGAGTATGTGCTGAGCTAATCCCTCATGTGTTGAGTGTGACACCCCGGGCTCCCTTTTCCACAAGCGTAACAATATGTACGTGATGTCACCAGGCCAAAGGATTATTACCATGCAAAAATGTTTCCATGTATGTTGCAATCACCACAGTGGGAGAGAGGGCCCTTCGGTCTTGACCGGGGAGAGGATTACGTTTCCCAACATTAATGGCAGTCTTTTGGCACGGTTCAGATCTTTGAAGGAAAGCTCCAGTTTAAACCAGAACGTGATGAAGTTGATGGCGCCCGCACATCCAATGTTAAGGCGCTGTCACACCTTGACGATTTAGCCAGTGTATGCCGACTTATGAAAAATTTGTCTAAAACGCTGGCACACGTCGAATACGTTATGGGTAAGTTTTGATAACATTAAGAGCACGCTGAAAAACACTGCCATACGTCGTACTATGCTGGCTTTCATCGTTGTACTTTGCAGTTGTCCTCAAATTTTAGCATGCTTGAAATTTTACGACGTATGCCAGCGTATGACTCACACGTTCCGCTATGCTGGCCATAAGTTGTAGGCACGTTATGCGATCGTTGACACACGTCGACACACGTTACTTGTAAGTTACTCATAAGTCGAAACACGTCGAGGTAATGATTAGCGTACCCGAAACTTATTTATAACATATGAGTAATGTGTTGTAGGCACGTAACACGATCGTTGACACACGTCGAGGCACGTTACTTGTAAGTTACTCATAAGTCGAAACACGTCGAGGTAATGCTTAGCGTACCCAAAACTTATTTCTAACCTATGAGTAACGTGCTTTGAACCTATGTGTAACGTACCTCCAACGCATATTGACGTATGTAGACGTATTTGATTGACGTCTTCCGGACGACCACAGAACTTACTGAACGTGTTTCAAATTTACAGCTACCGTATAATGGCGTATTGGCAGCGTTTAAAAAAAAAAAAAAAAACAGCAATACTTCCGATATTTCGTCACGTGCCGTTACGTCACGTCCGATTGCCTCTTCAGTTTGCTCATGTCTTATTCTTAGTTCCTCCTCTGTGAATATTTTCTGTTTGAGGATATTGTCACGTCGACGTCAAAACTTAAAGCAAATGTCCGATTATTTTAAAATTCGTGATAGACTAACAAAAAAATAAATAAAAAAACAACAACACACTTCAGATATTTCGTAACGTGCCTTCACGGAGCCAAGGAGAAAAAAGAAAATGTGCCTTGACGGAGAAAATAAGTTTCGGGTATGCTAACATTACCTCGACATGTTTCGACTTATGAGTAACTTACAAGGAACTTGTGTCAACGATCGCATATCGTGCCTACAACTTATTCTCAGCGTAGCGGAACGTGTGAGCCATACGGCGAGTACGTCGTAAATTTTCAGCATGCTTGAAATTTCACGACGTACTAGACATACACGAAATATGACAGAATACTTCATCGTTTTTCAGCGTGCTCTTAACGTATACACAACTTACGCATACCGTATTCGACGTGTGCCAGCGTTTTAGACACATTTTTCATAGGTCGGCATACGCTGGCTAAATCGTCAAGGTGTGACTGCGATGTTGACACTTCCAATTCTCAGGCGGTTATGATTTAAATCGGCGTGCGGCAGGTTTTAACAGGCTACGCCAGAGTTCATCGGCGATACGTGCAGCGCGCTATGCCTAAGTTCAACTATCGTGGGCATAGGTTGTGAACGCCGACAACAGGCTAAGCATTCGTTGGTATAAGTTATCTACAAGACAACGAAGCATTCTGTGCCCGTTACTAATATGTTATGCATACGACCAACACTTTATGAATACGACCAAAACTTAAAAAAAAAACATCAAATTTCAGCGTACACCAACGTTTTAACAACATTTTTATACGTTGCCATTGCTGGCTAAATCGTCAAGGTGTGACAGCGCCTTTAAACGTGTGAGCATGGCGTATACGAGTCAAGTAATTGGAGTGTGGAGTGTGGGTGTGTGGTTGTTTTTGTTTGTTTGTTTGTTTCAGTTTCATAGCTTCTTCATTTATTTATGTTTTTTTCACCATGTGAACTTTTGTCGGCAAAATTTTCAACAAACCTTAACGATGAGAAAATGGGAGAAGACAAATTAATAATTGGGTCAAAGGTCAATTCTCATCCGATTTACTTGAAATTTGAACAAGTTTTACATATTCAGGCACTGAATTGGTTCACCAATCAAAATCTAGAATCATGTGGTTTTCGAGGCCCAAAGGTCAAGGACGCAGCGACCGATTTCACCAGTGCTGGTCACACACAGACCGCTTGCTCGTTTCTGTATTTCTGTCCAGGCCATGACGTTTGTACCATTTGAGCTTTTGTCGTCAAATTTTCAACAAACCTTCATTATAATAATATGGAGTAAATAATACAATTCACAAATTGTACATTTTTTTTTATATTTTCGCTGCTGTTTTCGTCATGTTTAGGTCGATCACAAAGCCCACTTGGAGGGGCTTTGCATTTTGGGATGCTTTCTTGATTTATGTTTTTATTCTTCCCTTGATTTAAAGCTCGTGTATGTAAATTGCAAGGATGCAGGCACTGGGTAGATGTTCCTTTTACTTGAATTACAAGGACATTCATAGACAATGGACAAGCATGCATCGGAATTGGGATTCGTATCTGAGTTGCCAACAGTTGAAATGGGAATGTTAACAAGCCAGTTTTGTTATCACTCTGAGGATGTTCACCGCATTAGTAAGACTGCTGTGTATATCACTGACTGTTTGCCCCGCTGATACCCCTGACCTACCTCACCCTATATACCAATTTACAACAACAAAAATGTTTTCCAAACTCCTCGACTGATTTTCCAAATGCTGTTACTTTATTTCACCCATGTTCTGTGAAAAGGAATACATCACATTACAAAAAGAACTGCGGAGATTACAGGCAATTTTGGATCTGCACGACGTTCCTTACGTGCAGCCAAGTAAGCCCACGTGACACGGAACATGTAAAGGGGACCGTTGCAAGTTTCCATGAGAGAACTCTAATATATGATTTATTCATTGCAGAGCGACAAACCACACCTCTGGGTGCAGGTGCGAGTGAAGCAGCACCATATTATCCGGTTGACTGGATTGTCCCGCCGCAACTTCGTGGCGACGGTGGGACCCGGCCGTAAGAGCCGGAGGAGAAGCATCGTCTGCTCGTCGGGGCGGCACTGTTACATACAAAGAGGAAGAGTGCTGTGTTCAGATATTTATTGTTACCATCACTTTCTACTGAAGCACTTTTATGAGATTGTATGAGAGTATAAAACTGTGGTTTGTGTTTTTAATCATTTAAAGGGAAGCTAAACTCAAACTTCAAAAACTCAAATTTCAAGTCCTAATCTAATCAAAATCTTTTATTGAACTTCTTTGAATGAGAAGGAGGGGGGATTAGGGTAAGAAACATTGAATTACAAGGATAGCTCTCAGTAATGGACATGACCAATCAAAGAACCAGGAAGGCAAGACAATTTCTCCAAGCTTTGTGCTGCTTAAAGAGCAGGTTGCAGGTCACCAAACATGTTTTGAAAATTTATCAATATGATTATATGTGCATTAAATAGTTCGATGCAAACTATTGTGGTTGCCTAACTATTGGGAAAATTGATGAAATTTAACTCCGAAGTTGTTATTTCTCGAGGCCGTTGAAAAAAACAGCCGTGTGCCCATATATGGATGGTGACGTCACGTTCTCCAAAACAAAGCGGTGCTCACTCGCTCATTGAAGAAGTGTCCAGTTCAGCGGGCCGTTCTTTCGCTTATTTTGAGCTTGCAACTGTCTATATTATCCTTTTTTATTTTGAATTATTGTAAAACAACGTTATTTGGATATTTGTACATCATGCCTCGTACGTGTGTCGTCATGTTTTGTGAAAATGGCTGGAAAACGGGGTAATCGCTCCCACGATTCCCGAAGGAATCAACATTCCCGGCAGTGGATAAGATTTGTACAAACAAAACGGGCGAATTTCCCCCAAGAAAACGGGTAAAGAGGACCCTTTGGATAGACTTGTCATTTGTGGTGACCATTTCACAGCCGAGGATTAGAAGGCAACGCAATGAGTGAGCTCGGTTTCAAAACAAGCGTGACGCTGTGCCCACCATTCAGCCTTCTCCTCCTCAGCTGGCTCCTGCTTCATCTTCTCACACTGTCACCTCTCAAGGATTGGGGCATTGTGTTTATCTATAAATGCACATAAGAAATCGAGAAATTATTAGAATACACTATCGGAAGTCCGTACGTTGTAACCCATAATGGGGAACGCGGCTGAGAATCTCTTCCCCAAAGGCCACGCCTACGCAGCAACGTGTCCTTGGAAGAACTTGGAAGCACTTGTCCGATTAATATCAAACCTTGAAAAGGCACATACTCAGGTCCCCAGCAATATACTGGTAAGTTTAAATTAGATCGGAACAGTGGTTGTCGAGAAACAGCGACGACACGCGCACACGCACACACACACACACACACACACTGCTGGAATTATAGATAGATATGCCACAACAGTCTCTTGAAAGTTGGGGTTTTCTAACTGTTCACTTTCGCTGGGTCAAGCTCAGCTGTCAGAAAGACTTCAACGCCAAGGCTACGGTGTATAATATATTTGGGTCCATTATTGATTCATTCTATTTCTGACTCTTGATTGACTAGAGCAGTGTTTCTCAACCGGGGTTCACCGGAACCCTAAGTGTTCCGCAAGAGGTCGCTACGGTTCCGCGAGAAACAGTAATAAATAGGTAATGTATTTTTGAGTAGTTTTTGTTTGATTTAATATTCGTAATTTTACTATACACGTACGGCATTGTGAAACTCCTTGGTTATTGTAATAGAGGCTTAAACCTCTTATTGGTTCACGAAAAAATATTTTCACGAAAAATATAAGTGACCACTATATTCGTTATTGTTTGTGTGTCTGTCTGTCTGTCTGTCCCGAGCATAGCTCCGTGGGTTTTGATCCGATCCTGATGAAATTTCGGTGGAGGTTTATATCATGATCTAGTTGTGTTTTCCTGAAAATGGCGTGCTGCGCCCATTATGGGCAGAGCCAGCCCAAAAACATGTGTTTTTAGGGGGTAGCCGATTTCAAGTTACATCTTCTCCGGGGGTTTGTCAATCTGGCAGGGGTTTCGTATTTGGTTAGCCCAATGGCACCTGCATACCCCACGGAGCTCGATTTTCATTTTCGTCACAAGGTCAAGGTCACAAGGTCACGAACTTAGAAAATTGCGATTTTGACATAAAAAAATTTCTTCTCCGGGGGTTTGTCGAATCTGGCAGGGGTTTTGTATTTGGTTAGCCCAATGGCAACGGCATAGCCCCACAGAGCTCGATTTTATTTTCCTTCCAAGGTCAAGGCCACAAAGGTCACGAACTTAGAAAATTGTGTTTTCAGGGGGTAGCCGATTTCAATTTGCATCTTCTCCTAGGGGTTTTGTCGAATCTGACATGGTTTTGGTATTTGGTTAGCCCAATGGCACCTGCATAGCCCCACGGAGCTCGATTTTTCATTTTCGTCACAAGGTCAAGGTCACAAGGTCACGAACTTAGAAATTGCGATTTTGACATAAAAATCCATCTTCTCCGAGGGGTTTGTCGAATCTGCAGGATTTCGGTATTTGGTTAGCCCAATGGCACCTGCATAGCCCCACGGAGCTCGATTTTTCATTTTAGTCCCAAGGTCAAGGTCACAAGGTCATGAACTTAGAAAATTTCGATTTTGACATAAAAATTAGACGACCGCCCAAACTTTGAGAACTAGGATGACAATATTTTTATGCATAATCTTGAGGTCATTCCCCACCTAAAGTCTTGAAACCATTTTTCTCTATCTCGAACACCTTGCCCGTGGCGCCCCTTCAAGTTTTTTTACACTGATTTCATCAAAGTATGGATAATCCGAGAGTGAAATGCCATATAGCCTATATGACGTTATATTGTTCCTGGAATGTTCAGAGGAAGTTTTGCACCAAAGGTTATAATCCTTGACCTTTGACCTTTAAAGTTCACAAAGGTCAAATTTTCAAAGTTGTGGGAATCGAACCGGGTTTCGACCTTCTTCGACGAACTAACTCCATTAAGCTATAGCACGTATCCTGTTTCCTTATTTTAATGTCCACAACATTGTTTGGGACCTTTAAAGGTTAGGCAAAGGTCAAATTTTTAAAGTTGTTGAACGAAACCGGGTTTTCGACATTTTGCAGCTAATAACCCGTCACTCGTACCACATCATGTTGATCATTTTATAACTTGGTCAAACATTATCACATTGTCTCATCCTTGACTTATGAAACAATCACATCGTCAAATACGCTCGTGAACCATCGTCGTCTTCAGACTTGTATTATTTACAATTATAACAGCCATAGGGAATGTATTTAACTATGTCTATATGGTGCCAGTGTGAAACCGCCCTCACTGGTTAGTGGACGTCCTGTACGTGGTGGATTCGTGTATCATTGATGGACTGACTCAAGTGCGGGACGCATGCACGGTGTCCATCTATCTTCTCTGTGCTTCCTAGCGTGTCCTCTCCTCTCTCTCTCTCTCTCTGTCTCTCTCTCTCTCTCTCTCTCTCTCTCTCTCTCTCTCTAGTTAGTTCTTCTGTTTACCTTTATTGCTTCAGCTTTATTTGTGGAAGTTTTGTTTATCAAGTTACATGAGGTGTGTTTTTTTTTGTTTTGTTTTTTTTGATTGAAAATTTTTTTTTTTTTTTTTTTAATTAAAAAAATTTTTTTTATTTAAAAAATTTTTTTTGTGAATAAACCTCGGTGTGAGGTCTCAAACGAGCAGTATGTTTTTTTTTCATTGCAATAAATTTGACAAAAAAGGGGTCATTTTTTCCTTAAACCAGGTATCCGAAAAAAATATATTTACCACGTGAACTATGATAAAAATATAAAAGAGCATGATATTAATGGTAATATAATATTTTATGCAGGGGTTCCCTGAGACATGAAAACTATTTCAAGGTTCCACAAGGGTAAAAAGGTTGAGAAATGCTGGACGAGAGTTTGGTGTCATATGGCAGCTATCATTTCTTGAAGTGCAACTGTATCGCTGATGCAGTGCCCTCTACCAGTACACACACTGGAACTGGTACTCATTTTGTCGACCTCAGAAGATGACAGGCTGACAGGCTGAGTCAAACCCCTGGTGTATTAATTCAGTGGCTGTAGGGATTTGAACTCAGGACTTTAGGATCCTTTGGATCTTGGATCCCAAGCCACCACCCTAACCACTGAGCCAACACCAGGCTGCTAGAGGATTAAAAAAAAACTATTATATCAAGTCACAGACGAATCAAACTTTACATTATTTATGCATTGAACAAGAAAATGAAAATCTACAAACCAATCTGTCTGGTGGAGTCTGTCAGTGTGAACTGCCAGGCAGTCATCCTGCCCTTGTACACGAAATAGCCTTTCTGGCACTTGCAAGTGGCTCAAATTATATGGCTCAGGGCCAGAAACTCCATAGTATAAATTCCCATCATCCTCCGACTCGTCCTCGGCAATATCGGAAAGAAAACACTCAATTTCATCGCCGCTGAAATCACTCTCTGATTCGCATCTCGCCATTGTTTATACGCTGTTTCCGAATGTTCACGAAGTTTTCGGAGAACGTGACGTCATAGCATCTTCGGTAACTTCTGGTCTGTTTTTCGATCACTGACAAAAGTTTTAACTTAAAAGTTAATTTTAGCATTTTTGAGTTTCAAATGAAAGAAAATAAATACCCCACGTTTATTAATGTCTTACAACCTTCAAATCACACGGTCATCAGCGACCCAAAACCTGCTCTTTAAAGGTGTTTGATGGAAATGAAGAACACCTTGTTATCATGAAGAATAGTCATTCATTTTGAATAGTTTCCTTTGTTTAACTGAATATTCAAACGAACCAAGTGATTGTGACAAATCTACATCGCTATAATCAAACAATCTTCTTGATTAATACACTGCTGGGAAATGCAAGATAGAAGTGGAGCTTCAAATAAAGTATGTTGAGGATAAAACGGTGGTGTTGAGCGGTCGAGATGTTTTACATCCGTTCTTGAAACACGACGGAAGCAGATCCAGATCGACAGTGAGAGAGAGGCTCACAACCACAGGCACGAGGAAAGAGCTCCTTCAAGACAGGCAGCCAATTATGGAAAATAAAAGGAAATTGTAACATCTCAACACTTTTGGATTTCAAAGCAGTTCGGTAATCGTAAACTGAGCTCTATTCGGGTTGAGCAAGGCAAACTATCATGTGTCTTCAAGTTCCTTTATGAAATACGTTTGAGATCTAGAACTCAACAAAAGACTACACCGAGCCTAAAGCACAGCTTGCCAAGTCAAATAATTCAAAATTCCGATGTGTCATACTCTGCATTCGATTGTTGGTTCTGCCGAAGCAGTTTATGCTCGGCGGTTTACCATCCCCCTCCCAGCAGTAGTTAGGGCAGGAATTTGTAATTTGTTCAGGGTGCTGGTGATAGCTTGCCCCTCTCTTTGCGAAGGACAACATGGGATATTTAAAGTTCACCAACTCGTGCTGACAGACGGTATGCCCAGTTTAACGGCCATCCGAGGGACGGCACACACACACACACACACACACACATTGATGAATAACCCTGCCTGTGAAACACCGAGATGACAGTTTATAGCTGGGTCGGGATTCAAACCTAGGCTAGATAGTATAGTGGTGAGGATGCTTATCTCGATGCCATCCTGTCAGCCCCAATTCAAAACTATTACATTAAAATGACTTTACTTTCGGTAATATACCTGTGATCATCGACAATTGCAATTTAAAGAAAAGCACAAACATACCCTGAAAGATGTTTTATTACCATTTTTATGTGCAATGGTCATTCTGCAATACTGTTCAAGGACACCATAATCAAGGCTGCAGCTGCAAGCCCCTTTATTTCCATACAGGAAGCAGTTCCTCCACTTGTTCAGGTAACGTCACAGCTGTGCCATGTCACGTTTTAACTACAAGTCAACAGCATTTGCACTTAGCAAGTTGTGAAGATGAAGCTGATCAGCATATGGTTCTGTCCAAGGGTACCATAAAAGGGGGGGGGGGGAATCAACTCCGTAACCAAGTGAGAAATCTGTGGAGTAGAAGGGAAGATGCTACAAACATTGTCCTGAGCTGTTTAGAGTGCATCGTATTTGCCTTTTTCAGATTTACGCAAAACTTATTCTGTTCGGGTAAGCTCTGCAGGAGGAGAACCCACAACTCTTCCTTCAATTCATCACATCCTTGTGGCAGGAGCATGTTATAAACAATTACAATACAACATCCTCAACAGCTCTGTATGCTCTGAGCGGTGCAGCTTCGGTGTTTATGCCACCAATGAGGAGAGCAGCGATGCACACCTTATTTGGAATAAAAATACGAAAGATGATAAAACTGGTTTGTTTATGTATTTATTTTAATATTCTTGCTTTTGTTACGGTCAGCACAAATCAAAATCAAATCGACCTGCTCCAACCTGTATGTTAAACCACTCCAGGCAACATACAACACCCCCTCCCAGACCAGCAAGGAGTTTGCAGATGAACGTGTGAGTTTGGCTTCGTAAATTACACCATTGCATTGAGAATCCCTGTTTCGAAGGTAATAAACTGAGCATTGGAGGCTGGTTAACAATCATAACTTACACTACAAATTTACAGTTTCCACATCGCCCAATCGTAATGCCCATTTCTACAGCTACAGCCAAATCGTACACACCCTCGAATAAATGATTACATGAGACCGAGCACTTCGCATCATGTGGTCACTCAGTTGGTCCAGAGGAACTTGCCCAAGACTTTGACATAAGATGAACAATACATAACAAGACAAGCCTATAAGAAGAGCAGACAGGACCCTGGTTGAGAACAATTACAGTGCTGGTCGTCTCACGTAGCCAAGCAGTGCTCCATTCATTCTACAGTGAGAAGTGTACCTTCAGCCAAACAATTAATTTATTCAGGACCAAAGTAGTCAAGTCAAGCTCTGAGCAGGGTCTCTGGCTTGCCAAGTGCACTGTATAGGAGGAAGCCCATCTCGTCAAGCTGTGCTTCACTTCTGCCCTCAAGGAGGTTCTTCTGGGGACAGAAATAGGCCGGCAACAAGCCTCGTTCTAAGCAGCCAACAAGTCGTTGCAACAGCTCCACAAAGCGCTCCGCGAGAGCTGTTCTGCCCCAATGTACCGGCTCATCGCTGGCGTGCAACAGCAGCGAGCGCAGTAGCTCCGAATTGAGCGGTGTAAGCGTGTCGTGTGCCCGTGCCACTGATTTGAGCAAGCAAACAGCCAACCTCCGACAACCATGGTCCGTGATGTCGAGCTGTGCCAGGCGTGCCACTTCTGCTGCACGGAAACTCTCACGCCAAAGAGCTTCTGAGCCAGATCCACCTGGAGGGCGAGCGATGAGAATCCGCCGCCGCTCTGATTCCTTGTCTTGCCCAACACCAGGAGGTGCAATCTCACCACTTTCAGTCAGTTCTACACGTGGCAGTACCTCCAACGTCAGCGTCGAGTTAAGTTGCTCACTTGGCCACATGGTATCATCCCTGTACGAAACCTCGAGCGCCAAGTACCCTGGTTCTGAGTGCGATTGCAATGCTGGTCGTATCACATAGCCAAGCAGTGCTCCAATCACAGGCCAATTCATGGAGTCCAAGAAGCCACTACGAAGCACGTCTGTGACAGAGCTGGGGGAAAGGTAACCGCCAACAAGCAGCCGATCCCAAGCACTCACACCACGTGGAAAGTACTCTGTGTTGTCCCGCCGGAGCAACCAATGTCCCGGGCAGCTGAAAAGGGTGTCCTCAGCTGGCACAGCTGTCCACAGTCGAGTCTCTAAGGTCAAAGGTAGCGCTAGGGCAAGGTGGTAGCAACGGCCAGCTGCCAGACCCTCGTACAGTGCACCGCCTAGACTTGGCTCCGCTAAAGGGAGATCGGGCCGACGTGACCGCAAAAATGCGCGAAGCTCACCACACACGTCCAATGCCACCTGTGAAAGAGATCCAGAGGGACTTGTTGAGCAACAGCTAGCATAAAAGTGATCCTCTATTGCAAGTGAAACTGTAGACGGGAGAGGGTAAGTACCTGTCGTGCCTGTGCTGCATGTGCTGGGGGAATATCCACGTGTTTGTGGCAGTACAACAACAGGCACTCCTGTAATGAGGGTGAGCCAGTCGATACTGACCGAGATGATTCAGACACCTGGCTCTGGATGCAATGAGTTGAAGAGTCATTTTTCAGGCAATCGACAGACGGACCTGTGAAAGAAAGTGTATCCGACATTGTCACAATAAAACACAAATAATGCTGAAGCTTCGACAGCATTTAACCATAAAACTACCCATAAGTGAATTGAGTGACCTGCATATTGGCCAATTCATACAAGGACAAATGAACACACAAATGCATTTATATTAAATAAAAAATAAAAAAAATCCTGATCAGGTTTTTATTCTTATTTGTTGCTAAAGTTTAGTGACATAAAAACTCCTCTTGGTTTCATGGATCTTCTTCTTCTTGCATATGGCCAATATGGATTGCGCTAAAGTTTAATGTCCGGTTCTGCAGCCACGCGGCTGCTTCAGGGGTGAGTTGGTGGAGAGCTGAAAGTCCTCCCGATAACTTCCGCAAGGGACAGTGCGACGTGATGTGCTCCATCGTTTGAACTCCTCCGCAGTCACATAGTGCATCCGGCCTCATCCTCCATCGGTGGAGGGTACTACCGCAACGGCCCTGTCCAGTGCGGAGCCTGTTGGCTGTCTATTGCCTATGTGGGAGTGTGAAACGGGGTGTAGGAATGGTTGGATCATGTACAATATGTTTATTCGGAGCTGTGACAGCCTCCCAGCTGACCCTCCACAAGTCGGCTTCACTTTGATGGGCTCCAGTAAGGAGCTCGGCACGGTTCAACGGTGGTTTTCGGGACTTGAGGCGACAGCGTGGATGATCACTGAGAAGACGCTGGGCTGGAATTTCAGTCGCCAAAATGCAGTTGAAGTATCGGGATGATAGTACATCCCTACGGACGACTGGTGGAGCAATGTTGCAGACGATAGGAAGCCACTCGGTCTTTGTTGGCTTGAGGGTTCCAGACACTATTCTCATTGCGGCGTTTAACTGAACGTCGATGGCCTTCGTATGGGCAATCACCGACCAGACTGGCACGTAATACTCTGTCTTCATGGATGTGACATTACAATGGAGCCCATTTTTTTGCCGTGAACACCTTCCATTCGTCTTCCTCTTCCTTCCTCTCTTTCTCTCTCAGGTAGCAAGAACAAGCTGATTAGATTTTGGTTAAGGTCTGGATGCAGATCTGGCTCTCAGTGGGATACAAAACGTGAACTGTTCAGCTTGGCAGATGTATGTACTCCAGTAAATTGCATTATTTGAACTGGAAACAGTAATTAACTGAAAGGGTCAAACCACAGCCATTATAAATTGGCACAAAAAGCCCTTATGAGGAAGTTTTAAAATGCAGCAGTTCACCCTGGGTTATCGCTCGCCCCCCCCCCCCCCCCCCCCCCCCCCCCCCCCCCCCCCCATCCTTTAAACCGGTTGTAGTCGACAGATCTCGGAGTTTCTGTGCATCGGAAACCAAAGTAAAGATCTCTTCAGCTTTCCCGGCAAATGGCGTACAGCCTCCGAGGACCATCTGTGACTAAATTATTGACCCTCCGGATGGAAGATTTGATCTTGTATCCACCCACGGTCCACCGTGACACTGGTAGTCACAATTGGTATCAGGACTCTAGTCCGAATCAAACAACTGTTACAATATAAAAACACTAATCCTGGAGAGCAGCTTCATCGGCAACACATAAAGGTGAATGTGTTCATGCAAAACGCCCTTAAACTGAAGGACATCATCAATGCAAGGGTACCAAAACTACAAAATCCTATACTGGCCAATATATAAATAAAGGCTATAAAAATAAAATATAAATATAGGCAAAAGTAGAAATAAAACTGAAATAGAATGTAATTAAACAAGTGAAAGCAGAAGCAACTAGAGGGGGAGCACTCGGTAGAGTGCAAAACCTCCGCCGCCAATACTGCTAGGTCACTCAATTAAACCTGACATCCTATTCATTCAATTTGACGTCAACAGTGCTCACAGAGTTATAGTTTGCAACTTTCCCTTTTACTTTTAACTTTTACATACTCAATTCATTCGTCATAACTAGATTCCTTGAGACAGAAATTGATTTTACGTGGGTATATCCACCTGAAGTTCCAAAATCAGCCGCAATTATAATTTTGGCATGTTTTTTTGTTGGAAATCACTTATAACATGTAGAAATGCAAAAAAAAAAATCGAAATTTTGTTGAAAAAAAATTTGAAATTTTTTTTCTCTAACAATTTTTTTTTTTGGGGGGGGGGGGGGTTGGAAATCACTTAAAACATGTAGAAATGCAAAAAAAAAGAAATCGAAATTTTGTTCAAAAAAAATTGCAAAAAAAATTTTTTCTCTAAATTTTTTTGGGGGGGGGGTTGGAAATCACTTAAAACATGTAGAAATGCAAAAAAAAAAATTCAAATATTTTTTCAAATTGGCCGCCATAGCGGCCATGTTGGATTTTGGACCAAGTCCAAAATCTAATTGCATGATCCTGGACCAGACCTAACCCCCCCCCCCCACCAAGTTTCGTCGAAATCCGTCGAGGAGTTTTTCCGTAATACTGTTCAGAAACAAACAAACAAACAAACAAGCAGTCGCCAAACAGTGAGGAAGTTAGGTACTGGTACTTACGAAATCGTCAACTTGACCTCTGACCTTGTCTAATAAAAGCTGTCTCTAGAGAAGGTA
>CM068959.1:120320532-120348280 GCA_035128595.1 Eptatretus atami
GATCATGACCTTCCTTCTTCAACCAACAACCAAGGGACCAACTCAACCAACAACCTTCCTTCTTTCTTTTCAACCAGCCAACGAACCCACCGAACTCTCTCACCACCAACCAACGAGAAACGAGGCTCCGGAGACGCAGGTGGACAGTGGTACGTTGTTGCCAGCGAACCGAAGGCTGCAAGCGCTATGGTACCATGGATCGTAATGGAGGGGATATAAAGATTTATTAACCTAACTAAAAACCATCGCAACGCACCCCTTTTGCTTTCCCACTACACACAAGGAGGGGTTCTATCTGCACATATACTTAATGGCATAACTAACTTTGGGACAACTGTAGGTTTGTATGCATACGGTTCCTAGACCTGTAACAGTATTATCACCACCACTGCCTGCCCTCGCTACACCCTCACCCACTACACCCTCATCATGGATTCAAAAGTTACATAAATGGAGGAGGGGCGCCAAAGTAGCCCATTGAGGCTTCATTTGATCTTGGACCGGCCCGACGTTCGGATTCCAAATTCAATCCTTTATTGCACCCCAACAGTTCCTCTTCATAACCGATAAAACCCCACCGGAAATAATCACCAGATGAACCAAAGCTAAGGTATATTAACATACAGTATTGATAAACCAAAGACAAAATTATGCTGCGACAAACCCAAAAGAGACTCGGTGGTGTAATAGTTTGAGAGTTTGGTGGTTCAAACCACGGTCAAGTAATACCAAAGACTAAAAATGATCCGTGCTGTTTCCATGTAGTCCAAGGGCCTCCGTCTCGCCATCCACGAGGCAGATGCCTGGCCAATCCTCATCTCCTTGAGATGCCAATCAATCTACTATTCTACTGCAACCACGAGGCACGTGGTCGGCCCATTAGCCTCCTCCACTCATGAGACTCCCTCGCTGAGAGAATCTGGTGAGCAGGAACAGTGTCAGGAAAACGAGCCACATGTCCATACAGCCGCAGCTGATGCTCACGGACTATGCAGGTAACAAATCTCATTTGAGTCTCTCTCAGCAACCGCTCGTTGGACACAAAGTCCGACCAGCGATAGCCAAGGATTCTCCGAAGAGATCTGGCACCAAAGGAATTTAGGCTCCATCTCAGATCCCTGGTCAGAGTCCAAGTCTCACATCGAGAGAGCAAGAATGGAAGCACAAAGGACCTGAAGACTCGGATTTTCGTCCTCTTGTACAGGTACAGACAGCAACACACCCCATGATCCAATGAATCCATGACTCCCCAGGACCGACCGAGATGTCTATTGACCTCTGGCTCACAGACAGCAGAGACATGAATATCACTACCAAGGTAAGTGAATCTCTCCACGACCTCAACATCCTCATCACAAACAGGTAGAGACAGGACAGCAGCATCAAAGATGCCATTGAAAGCCTGGATCTTAGTTTTGACCCAGGAAACCCGTAATCCCAGCGGCTCTGACTCCTCATTCAGCACCTCGAGAGCCCCCAAAATGATATCCAGAGTCTTGGCAAAGATGACTGCATCGTCTGCGAAATCAAGGTCAGAGATCTTGACATTCCCAAACGATGTACCGCAGCTTGATCTCTCCGACATTCTCCACAGAATCCAGTCCATTCAAGTGCTGAAAAGTGTGGGAGCCAGGACACACCCCTGACGAACTCCAGGAACAAATGGAAATAAGTCAGAGATGGTACCACCACATCTCACAGCACTCTCAGTCCCAGAGTGTAGTTCAGACATCACATGGATCAGTTTTGATGGCACCCCATGAAGACCAAGAATCCTCCAGAGGGCATCCCGATTCACTGAATCAAAAGCTTTACAGAGATCAACATATGCTGCAAGCAGCCCCTGCCGAAACTCTCATCTGCGTTTGGTGAGGACCCGAAGAGCAAGGATACGGTCAATCGTTGACCTCTTTAGTGTAAAGCCTGACTGCTCTGTCTGCTGCTGCTCAAGCAGATGGTGGCGAACCCTATCAAGAATTATTCAAGCAAAGACCTCGCCCGGCACCGAGAGCAGCGTCACCCTTCGGTAGTTGTTACAGTCTTGACGATCACCCTTCCCTTTCCAGAGGGACAACAAGGTCCCCCTTCCAGTCAGTTTGGATGATGCCTGTGCTCCAGGCAAAGCACAGAACTGCATGCAACAACACGAGTACAGCATTTCCACCAGCTTTGAGAAGTTCGGCATGGACGCCACAGATCCCTGGAGCTTTACACCATTTAAACCGGTTCACCGCAGCCTATGTTTTCACAAACGAAGGATTACAAGGAAATTATGCACAGGAGGAGGCCATTTGGCCCATCATGACTGCACCACACCAATTCCAGATTTTAATAAATCCATCAATACCCCTACCCTTCGTGTGCAGCCTTTTGGCTGCTACACTGGTACTCATTTTGCCGACCTCAGAAGAATGACAGGCTGAATCAACCCCCTTGTGTTAATTCAGCGGACAACGGGACTTGAACTCAGGATCCTAGCTAGCATCCCAAGCCACCACCCTAACCACTAAGCCAACAGTAGGTTATAAAGGTGGATCACTTCAGGTTCAGGATCACATAACCTGAACACCAGGTTATAAAGGTGTATCACAGTTGATTGGAGGGTCAGCAATTGGGATAGTAACACGCTTGACATCCAACTCGCCAGCTGGTGGATCAGCCTGGTACAGCCGCTCAAAGTAACCGGTCCAGCCGGTATTCCCTTCGTACTCCTCTGTCAAGAGCCCACCGCCCTAACTGCAGTGCACCAAGGAACGGGCTTGGAGGAACGCAATGCAAGAATTCCTCTGAAAGCAGGACGAGAATCACTTGACCACAGATGATGCTCTACCCCCTATACACACACACACACACACACCTCCTTGTCTGCCCTCAGCGCACTTACAGTTTTACGCCTCAACTCCCTGAACAGCTCAGGTCTGGCATTAAACCTGGCCTTGCGACTGGTCAATGGTATCCAGTGTCCCTTGAGACAAAATATTATATTACTAGGGTAATAAGCGATATGAGTATCCTGCATCAGCGGCAACCAATCCAGGACTGGACTCCTTAACCAATAAAACTGCCTCAGCCGCAGTATGTGCCTCGTAGAATGAAACATAGTTACACGTATTATATGGAGGATGACGACGTTATGAGTTAATGGATAAATCCAAGCGGTAGATGGGATACAAAAACTCTGATACGAGTGTGAAACAGGCCTGCACCATTAGCGTAACTTGGCGTGCATCCGGTCGTTTCTCGGATTGGTTTAATCAAAAGCAAGCTTGTTGGATGACACAAACGCATTGCATGTCTATCTCTGGCACTGAGGATGTAAAATGAAGCAAAAACACACGAAAAGGGATCTTTCATAACACGGAATTGTGGTCGTTTGTGGGCTCCTTGCGCTGGACTTTCATATTGCTTCAAGAAGTATTACTTTCCTGTTCCTTCAGAGGTATTCACAAGCTATTCACCAAGCTATTCACACCCCCTCGACTCTTGTCACATTTTGTTGTATTACAGCCTGAAATTATAATGGTTTAAAATTAAATTTCTTTGTCACTGATCTGCACAAAATACCCTGCAACAACAAAATGAAAACAACATTTTAGAATTTTTTTATGCAAATTTATTAAAGATGAAAAGCTGAAATGTTTTTCCTCAATAATTATTCAACCCCCGAGTCAATAGTTTGTAGAAGCACCTTTGGCAGTGATTACAGCTTCGAGTCTTCTTGGGTATGCCTGCATCAGCTTTGCAAATCTAGATTTGGGGATTTTCTCCCATTCTTCCTTGCAGATTTGCTCAAGTTCTGTCAAGATGGATAGGGAGTGTCGGTGAACAGCAATCTTCAAGTCTTTCCAGGGACTATCGGAGTACCTGCCCTTTGGGCGATCTTGCTCCAAACATGCAACACGTTCTTCTGACGCATACCTTTATTTGGACAGTGTATAGACAGACAACTGACGGCTTTGTTTAAGCAAAATAAAAATAAAAATAAAAACAGGTTACATGCATAAAGCAAAAACATACCTACTGCTTATAATTCAAAACACCTCAATGCACTGGAAAACGTGGGGACAGGAATACTGTACTGTAAATGGTGAAGACTTGTAATATCCTCTCCCACCTGGAGGTGGTGCTACACGATACACATTTACATGGAGAACTTGTGTCCTTCAACCTCCAAGACCACCGACGACGATAGAAACACCCCTATACACTAATTGGGGTTATGCTGATCGTTTGTAGCAAGTCTGGATGTAATTGACCCAGAACTGCAGGGGGAGTAGCTCGACAAACAAACACACAAACGCCGGTTGGTGAATTATAGCAGGGATTCGCAATTGGGATTAAAGTCTGGACTTTAGCTGGGCCACTCATGGACTTTCATGTTCTTGTTCTGAAACCATTCCAGTGTTGCTTTGGCTGTATGCTTGGGGTCCTGTTGGAATGTAAATCTTCACTGCAGTCCAAGGTCTTTTGCACTCTCAGGCAGGTTCTCCTCAAAGATTTGCCAGTATTTGGCTCCATTCATTGTTCCCTCTATCCTTACAAGTCTCCCAGTCCCTGCTGCTGAAAAGCATCCCCATAGCATGATGCTGCCACCACCGTGTTTCACGGTAGGGATGGTGTTAGATGATGAGCTGTGCTCGGTTTTCGCCAGAAGTAGCGTTTTGCATTCAGGTCAAAGAGTTCAATTTTCGTCTCATCAGACTACAGAATCTTTTGCCTCATGCTCTCAGTCTTTCATGTGCTTTTTTGCAAACTCCAGGCATGCCGTCATGTGCCTTTTTCTCAGGAGTGGCTTCCGTATGGCTATTCTCCAATAAAACCTAGATTTGTGAAAGGCTACAGAGATTGTTGTTCTTCTGGCAGATTCTCCCATCTCAGCCGAGGAACTCTGTAGTTCTGTCAGAGTGGTCATTGGGTTCTTGGTCACCTCCCTGACCAAGGTCCTTCTTGCCCAGTTCCTCAGTTTGATCGGACAGCCAGCTCGTGGAAGAGTTTGGGTCGTTCCATATTCTTTCCATTTCCTAATGATGGAGCTCACTGTGCTCTTGGGAACTTTCAACACTCGAGAAATTGTTTTAAACCCTTCTCCAGATCTATGCTTCTCACAATTCTATCTCGGAGTTCTACAGATAGTTCCTTGGACTTTGTGTGTGTGTGTATGCTTTTTATGTCTATTCATTAATTATGTACAATTGGAATGTATCTTTTGACCCTTTAGGCTGCTGAGACCCCTAAAAGACACTCCTGTAAATGGATGGTGTGCGTGTGTGACGTGCTTTGTGGCGTTCTACCCGAGCGTTCTGATGTGGAATGAGACACACCAAAATGATCGTCATTACCTTCTGAGTTGATTTGGCTAATTAACTACAAAGAACCTGGAATAATTCCCATGTTAAGGCATATAGAGCAGCTTAATAGGTCCTTCCACGGTATGGTATTCTAATTACAAAATAAACAAATAAAAAGAACATTGTAACAAAGCATATCCTGTAGTAATTAATTAATAATATTCACAACAATAACAAGTCATATCATTTGGCAAGAATAATAACAAACACATAATCCCTGCCCTGGCTCAAGCACATCTGGGCTTGGTGAAAAGGTAAGCTAATGCTCAAGCAATACAGCAGGCAGTTATGCTACAAGGCCATGAAGACCAATGAAAAAGAGAATTCAATAAACGGCTTAGTACGTATCCTTGAGGAGTGCAAGTATTCAATGTGATCGAACCTGAAAAGCGAGATCCTAGTCTAATGATTTGTAGCCTATCAGATAAAATGTCAACTGGAGAGTTGGGAGAACACCTTACCCCACGCAGTCTTGATGGCATGAATATTTTTCCAAGTACTGATAAACAGGTTTTTGAAAGTGCCAGGAAATTTGTTATATGGTGTTTAAGTATATAATTCAATTGAAATAAAAGAAAAATTGTAATAGTTGTAAAAAAAATTTTTGGGGAAATTTACCGCAGTTGATGCAGTGTCTTATACACCACCTTATTTAACACGTTACATTCATTCTTCGTGCCAGTTTGTGTCCTTTATGATGTCCTTAAAATAAAATAAAAGAACAAGTTTGCTGTTTGGAATGATTTTCAATTTTGTTTGATTGCCAGACAGGCAGACAGAGTCAAAAATAATCTCAATCATCTCTGCACATGTACGATTCTGAGGCGAAGTGCAACAAAACTACAGGTTCATTTTCCAATTCATGTTCAAAATATAGCATTCAATTGAAATAAAGTTGTTGCTCAACCATAAACTGATATTTGTAGACAGAGACAGAAGGAAGTGAATTAGTGGCTTAACCACCTTTTCACTTCTCGTGCAGTAAAAATCCATTTGCACAAAGAACCATCAAGAAGTGGAAGTAACTTCATATGCAAGTTCAACGGTAAATTGTTATTAAAAGCAAAACTAAAATCTTTTTTTTAAAAAAAGCCGAGCGTAAGTGGAACGAGCTTTATCAAGGTGTGTAACACATAATGGAAAACGAGTGCAACCACATCACTGACAGAATGATTTACACGGTACACGAACTGAAAAAGATCGAACAATGCCGGAAGAACAGATTTGAAAGAAATGAGCACAAGACATTCAAATGTCTTCAAAATAATGGATCCAAGTGCCATCGGCCTACAATTATTAAGGCAAATAACTGGGTATCGCTTTGGAACAGGTACAACGATCGATGTCTTTAAAATATGTGGCACCTGACAGACGCCAAGTGACCAATGAAGTAAGAAAGTTAAAATACCAGACAATTCATCAGCACAGCATGAGCAATTGTGGGGTGATGTCATCAGGTCAATTAGCAGCTGTTGCTGGTAATTAGCAATTTCTTCAGGGTGCCAGCGATAATTCGTGTAATCCTTGTTTAAAGACACCTCGTGATTGTTAACATCCCTCAACCATAAAAGCGAGCAGATGGGTCCTCCGGCTCAACGTCCTTCCCGATGTACCGAGTTGCATGCGAAACACCAGGACGTCAGTTTGTAGCTCGGCCGAGATTCAAACCCAGGTTCGGTAGTTCATTGGCAAGTGTGTATACCTCTCGGCTATCCTGCCAGCCCTAATCATGATGTGCTTTACAGAAATACGACAAATTTAAGAAAGACCTTTCGAGTTTTACTTCCCTCGTATCTTTATTCCTCAACAGACATTCCAGAGTAAAGCAGACACTCCAGAATTAGTTGAAACTTGCGTGTAAGCATTATAAATTGCAAAGAGTAAAACCTCAGAGAATTGGCAGAATCATGAGTACAGGTGGACAAGATAAATGAAGTGGTCATAGATGATGCAACTTTTTATTGCATGAACAGTTAAATAAGGTGATTGTACAAAAGTATGTGCGAGTGATGACAAACTCGTACCCGAAGTGTGTGTGTGTGTGTGTGTTGTGTGTGTGTGTGTGTGTTGTGTGTGTGTGTGTGTGTGTGTGTGTGTGTGGTGTGTGTGTGTGTGTGCGGCTCATTTCTTTACCACCTGGATGACATCGTCGTGCTCCATTCGGTGGTTCAACCCAACACGCTGAGGACTGTACTTGGTGCTTGTACCCTGCACCATGACAAAGGAAGGGAAAAGTTAAATAAATAAATAACGTTTTTTTTGTTATTATTTAGCAGCGGACACCAATCACGACCTTGCAAATACAGGGTTAGTCACAAAAATGTACCCAATTTAATTGTTTGTTAAATCTGCTATTTTTAAAACACGATCATACACTTCACCAGGAAAAAAACTTTCCCCGTCACCGGGGACAGGTACGAGTTAATCTATCAATTTAAATAATATTTCATGAACTTTAAAAAGGTCAATTGTGTTGCACTCTTGGTTTTATGCAGAGCTAAAGCTCTGAGCTACTTAAACCACCCACCACAAAATGGTGTCGCAACATAGGGCGGCGGAGGTTGGATTTGTCTAAAATGAGGGAAAAATATCCTGGTTGCAAACTAAGATTTGGCATCAACATTACTCACGTCTGTTCTCCGGTGATTTCAAAAGTGAATGTTGAGCTTTTCAATGCAGTGCGAGAAGTGGCCGCCGTAAAGAGGAGACAGATGAAAGCACGGAGACACCCCGGTTCACAATATATAATTGATGACTTCCTTTCCAAGTAATTGAACACAGAAAGAGATCATCCAGCCCATGAAGCCTGTACAATGGTTGCCAACCTATGACTTTTTTGTTTATAGTCAAAGCTCATGCAAGAGCTGGAACACTAAATGGATAGACACCAACAGTGGAACTGAAAGACAAACAATGGGGTGGGCAGGATGGATATAAAGGACAAACCCCTCCTCTCTCTCACCCTCTCCCCCCCCCCCCCCCCACTCACTCACATACAGTGACTCAAATCTCCCCTCCCCCTCTCTCCACGTTCGTTCCCTCCACTCTCCATATGTCCATGCTCTATCCTTTTCAAACAGCTTTAATTTCCTTTTATCGCGATTCAGTTGTAACTTATTTGACATTTGATGTACCGTACCCGTTACTGAGCATCTGTGCTGCCGAAACAGCTTCACAAGTCAGGGTTACGTACTGGGTGGTTTGCCATTGCTTTTCCAGCAGTAGTTCGAGCAGGAATTTGCAATTTGGCCAGGGTGCCGGCGATAGCTCGCCCACTCATCGTGAAGGACACCGAGGGGGTCTTTATCGTCCACACATTGATAATTCACCCAGTCTGTGAAACACCAGGGCGACATTTTATAGTTCGGTTGAGATTCAAACCCAGGCTAGCTAGACAGCTTGGAGGCGAGTGTAGGTACCTCGCGGTCATTCAGTCAGTCAGGTCGTATCTTAACACACTGTTAATAAACAAACTGTGATTCCATGTTGTATTTATACGTTAAAAATGTAAAATGTAAAAATATAAAATCAGACTTACAATAATTACCTTTAAAAGAGTGAAAAAATGAATTTTGGAGCCATTTTACCTTACTGTCCGTGCGGACCCGATTATTTAATTACATCGGGTTAGAAAGAAATCGCTTTTTCCAAAATTTTATCCAATTTCACTCTAGATTTTGACAGTTATTTGAGCCACGAGTTTAGATTGTCAAATATGTAATCAGATTTCAAATATCAGCTTTTTATTAAGCTGACACAACTTAATCAATCTTGCCAAGAGCCAATCACATTGCACCGAGCCTCACATAGCCAATCAGCGTCAACCGCAAACAGAAACGAACGGACAGCCATCTCTGATCATTATATATTGTTACGGCTGTGGAAATTCGCATTGCACCATCCAGGTCCCGTAGGTGAGAAATAGTTCTTAAGTACATGTGTAGTTAGCCCAAACCCATTGTCTAGAGGGAATTAATGTGATTCATTCGGGCTGCGATCCTTTGAGTAGGCGTTTTTCTGTTCTGCTTTATTTTCGAACCAACCACACTTCAACGTCAACAACAACGCTAACTACGCCACCACTCTAACAACGCCAGCCCGCCACCTCACAACCACGCCACATCTCAACCACGCTACCCACAGCAACGAACGCCATCCTCAGCAGTCTACGAACGACGGTTTGCGCGTTGAAGGCCGTCGAACGGCTTCGCCTCGCCCCCCACAAGACGCAGGTGGGAGGGAACGAGAGGGAACGCCCCCTTCTCGAAGCGCCTCGAAGGAAGGTGGAGCCGAGAAACAGGGCGTGGCGCGGGCGGTATAAAGCACGGTGAAGCAGGAGGTTTAGGAGAGAGTTTTTCAGTTCGTGTGCTTCGTGCCTGCTGGATCCTGCTTACTTCGTCTCGTCCTGCTGCTCTCGTCCTGCTGCTCGTGGTTCGGTGGACTCGGTCGGTGCTCAGTCCGTGGCGTCGGGAGCCAGCACGAGCAGGCGCGAGGCACCCGGCGAGGCCTCGCCGACCACGCTCGATCGGAGTCACACCACCGGGACCACGTGGACGGGCGCCAAGGACTCAACACGCTCAGGGAAGTCGCGACTTCCATTTCTTTTGGGGTTTTGTGTGAACGGTGTGGTGTCGGCGCCAAGTCCGTGAAGTAGTATTGTTATAAGTGGTCCGTGTGTCGCGTAATCGGTCGTAGCTCTGCGTCGTTGTTTCTTCTGTGTGCATTTCTTTTGTTTTCTATTTGATATATGTGCATTTCTACTGTTTGCTTTATGTGTGTCTATTCGTTGTCGTGTTGTAAATAAAATGTGCTTCTGTTGAATTCTTCCCCCGTGTCGCTGCGTCCTTCCTTCGTTGGGTCTCCATCTTGTTTCACGTAAAGGGTTCGTCGTGGGCTAATCCGCCCGATAATTAATCTGAACCGTCAAGGCCGACGATAACACCGCTCGGTTATCCGATAGTACGGAACGGCCCGCCCAGCGGCTCGTGTCCGGAGCGACCTGCGGCGAGGTACGATCGCCGGTTTACCATCCGCGTGGGTACTTAGGTAGGTCGAATTTGGCGAACAACCCTATCCTACGCGGGTGCCGATTGGCACGATTGTGGTGAGGTCGAAAGGCCCACCCGTGACTGGATCCCGGCGTTAGCCGGGAGGGTCACGATGAATTGTCCGTCGTGGGCGAGGCGGTCGCGGTTCGAGTCGCGTGGCCGATCGCACGCCGACGGGCGCGAATTCGCAACACTGGTGTACAGGAGTGTGATTCTAATCCCCTCCGTCTCCAAGCTAAATTCAAGGGAATCGGTCCAGGAGGAGCGTCCCCCGATTCCCTCTAAATTACGAGCGATTAAAATTAACCCCTTACGTGGAATAAGATGGCGTCTCAAGGCGAGCGGGAGCCGGGGGTAGTAGAGATGTATATGTGTAGTGATGTAGAATCCATGGTCCAGGATGAGACCCCATGCAGGAAATGCTTAATGAGCAGGAACAATTTCCCCCCCAACTGAACCCAGGGCCGAAATGGGCGCGGCGGCGGCAGAGGCCGGGTGTATGACACCCCCACCCCGCCTCCGTAAAGTCCTTCCCAGTCGCCGGCGGACCCGCGCCTGAGGGTGAAGCGATTGCCGCGGACCCACTTAACGTGGGCCAGGTAAACATGATTTTGCAGGCAATAAGCGGAATGAAGCAGCAAATGAGCGAAATGAAAACGAAATAAAGAGTGAAGACAAGCAGATGGAAACAACACAAACGAAATGAACGGCAATGGATGGAATGAACAAAAAAAATGGATGGAAACCGCACTCAAAATGGAAACAAACAAAAACGAAATGAAGGAAGAAATAAAAGAAATGCGGGGTGAAACGCAGCAAATAGGCCAATGCCTGCAGGCGGCATGAAAACAACAGCGAAGTGCGTAATGGCGACGCCACGTGTGGGAGCGAACGAGCTGGGAGGGGGTGCAACGGTTGTCAGGCCCGCGGTGAAGGCGGGTGAGAAAAAAATAATTCGGGAGACGTGTTGGGCGAGAAGCGTGGAGGTGACGGAAAAAGTGACGGTGACCGAGAGGGAAAAATTAATTGGGGTGACGGAGACGTGCACGAAGGAAATAAAAATAGTGGAGTGTGAGAAAAGACTTCAAGGCATGACGAAGAGAGTTGATAAGCTGGGACTGGAGGTAAAACGGAGACAGAGGAACTGGGAAGACTGATAACAAACACAAGGGGAAGCCGGAAGGACAGTTAGAAGCCAAAGTAAGGTCGGAGTGTACGGAGATGAGAAAGGAATTGGAAAGAAAAACTGAGTTACAGAAACACCAGAACGAAGAGACGGAATTGCAAAACGAGTTGAGGATGTTGAGAGAGGAAAGAACGAGAATGGAGAATGAAACGTTAAGGAACCACACTGAGCAGATTGAACAATTAGAAGCCAAAGCAAAGTTGGAGTGTGCGGAGATGAGAAAGGAATTGGAAAGAAAGCTTCTGAGTTACAAAACGAGCTGTGGATGTTGAGAGAGGAAAGAACGAGAACGGAGAATGAAACGTTAAGGAACCACGCTGTACAGATCCAACAGCTGGAAGCGAAGGCCAGATAAAGAATGAGATGCAAGAAAGAGTAATGATGGAAGAACGAATGAGACAGAAGAAGGAAATCGATCAATGGAAGGAAACCACGAGATTGCAGAATGAGGAACAAGAAAGAGTCCTGAAAGAACAAAGATAACGACAGGAGAACGAAGTCAGTCAGTTGAAAGAAATAACGAGATTACAGAATGAGGAACAAGAAAGACAGTGGAATAGGAAATACGAAGAACAAGGAATGAGACAGGAGAAAGAAATCTGTCAGTTGAAAGAAATAACGAGATTGCAGAACGAGGAACAAGAAAGACAGTGGAATAGAAAACTGAAAGAGTATGAATTTGAAACTGAACGACAAAAGGAAAAAATAAGTTGGAATACGAGGAGAAGTTGAAGGAGCAACGAATGAAGCAGGAAGGAGAAATGAGGAGATTGAAGGACACAACGAGATTGGAGAGGGAAGAACGAGAGGAACAATGGGATAGAAAACAAAAGGAACATGCAGCCGAGGTTGACCAATTGAAAGAAAAGGCAAGGCTGGAGTGCGAAGAGATAGACAAAGAACAGCGAATGAAACACAAAAAGGAAATTAACCACATGAAGAAAACCATGAATCTGCAGAAGGAAAGACAGGAGAAGAAACAAGAAGAGTAATGAGACAGCAGCAACTGAAACACAAGAAGGAGATTAACCAAATGAAGCAAACCATGAAACTGGAGAAGGAAGGACAGAGAGGAAACAAGGAAGGGTAATGAGAGAACAGCGAATGAAACCAGGAAGGAAATGAGCCAATTGAGAGAAACGATGAGATTGGAAAATGAGGAGCATGAGGAAGAGTGGGAGAGAAAACAAAACTATACAGAGTTTGAAATTAATGAACTGAAGGAGAGAATGAAATTGAAGTCCAGAGAGATGGAAAAGCTCCAGAAAGAAACAGAAATAGGGAACAAGGAGAGGAGATGTATAGAGACCAGGGAGATAGAGAAAATAGAGGAGAGACTGCATGATAATGACGGGGTTAAAGGAACAGAACACACACACACAGAAGTAGTGGAGGATAATGGGGTGAGCTCGCGGAGCGTGTGGAGACCCGGTGTGAGCAGCTGGATGGCTGCCTCCAGGAACGAGGGAGGGAGTATGCCCCCTTGAGGCGAATCACGACCAGGTGGGTTCGGTCGTGCTTTGCGAGGTCGAGGGGACGAGTGCTGTGGATAGGTGCACGTGCAGCTTGGGGGGTATAGAGGCCCCGGGAACCCTTGTGGGGACACGAATCCCCAGTGTGGTTGTGCAGGGGTGTGTGTTTGCGAGTGTGCGGACATGCGTGCTTTGCGGACGCAAGGTGTGAGTGTGTCCCCGTGTGTGGAAGCGACCCCGGGTGTGAGTGGTGGGGTGGCAAGTGTGCCGGAGTGCGTGCCTCCCAGCACGCCGTGTGTGGATGAGACCCCAGGGGTGAGTGCCCCACGTGTGCAAGTGGAAGGCCGTGTGTGAGTGGAGCCACGTGTGCGAGGGAGGTGGCATGCGTGGGTGAGCGGCGAGTGTGAGGGAGACCGTGTGTGTGAGGTCTCTGTATGTGAGGAGATGTCGGTCGGCATGCGTGAGCATGCAGCCGCGTCTCCCGGTGTGAATGTGAGTGTGATGGAGTGGAGTCTGTGCGTCGTGACACGCAGGTGTGCGTGGTGGAACGGAGACGACGGCGACAGAGGGACAAAAGCCGGGTAGCGGCTGTAGCTGTTGTGGGCACCGTGCCGGTTCACCAGCAGCGAGCGCGAGGTCCGTGCTGTGCAACGCACGAGACCCCACGTGCTCGCTTGCGGGAGTGAAGCCCGGTCCGGAAACGCCAGCGGTGGATTTGCCGATCCCGCGGACGGACAAAGGTTAGGCAGGATAACGGATTTGGACCGGATGGGTCTCCACGCGAGCTTGTGTTAGGCTCCAACGGGCAGAGCACATGTGTTCGCGTGGGGAGCCCTCGGAGTGCGAGGTTTGTTTTTGGGGGTGCGCAGGGTGACGTCATGGCTGCACGTAGGGTTGGAATCCGGCAGGAGGGTGAATCCCTGCCGGATGGTACCGTCCAAGAGGGACGAGGTACACGTGCAGCTGCATGACGTCACGGGCAAGGTGCAAAGTGCGCGGAGCTGTGAGTTGCCGCGCTGGTGCTGCGCAGAATTGGAAAAAAAAATAACAAAGGCAGGCCTCGCTTTCGGGTGAACAGGATCCCGGGTAAGGGGTGAAAGATCCCCTTACCTGGGCACAGGATGGCACTAGTCAGGGGAAGGGTTAGTGTTAGTTAGACCGGCTCCATGGGGCAGGGGTAAGTCCTCATGGGGCCCGTGGAATGGATTAGTTAGAGGATGTAGTGAGCTTTAGGTGGGAAAATGATTTTGATGATTTGGAGACAGTGACAGACTGTGGATGTGTAGTGGGGACGTAGATTAGCTACGTAGTGTTAAAAGGAACGTGCTGTAGTGTAAGGGACGACGTGGGAGCACGAGGTAGTTAGGGGAGGTAGTTAGAAGGATGGCAGGATTCAGCGATGTGTGTGTTGAAAAGTTGTGTGGAGACGTGTGGAGTGGGTGAGGCCAGCGGGTCTGTGTGAGTGGAGCGAATGTGGAATGCATGGTGCGATGAGTGATTGGGGGAGGAGTACTCCCGCCCAAGGGACCCCGGGGTCAGTGTAGAGTGAGTTAGTGGGTTAGTTAAATTGAAAAATGGAGGTCGTTTTGTTGTTGGTGGAGTGTAGGCTCGAAACCTGTTTGGAGGGTGCAGGAGCCCTGTTGACGGGCTGGGAGCGTGGCTGCGAAAGTGAGTATCGCTGAGTGGGTACCCCGGGCACCGGGCTAGTCGGCGTGTAGGCCAAGGGCCCATGGGGGGCCGGGTTAGCGTAGTGGCACGGGTGCGCCCGCTTGGTGCGGGGCCGGAGCGCCGTTAGCCGCGTGGGCAGTGTGGGGCACGGGTGACCCTCGGAAAGGGGCCCGGGGCGCCAGCCTGCCACGTGTGCGTTTCAGGGAGTTGCCATGGGGGCACTCCCCGGTGTTTAGGGAGCTGGTAGGCTCGGAGGCAGTGTAGTGCCCGGGGTGCCATTGTAGGGATTCGGCAGAGGGTCGTGCCTGCAAAAGGAGCCACGCGTCCGCCATGAGACCGTGCAAGGGCACGAGGGAAAATTCGAGGGCAAGGCCCGAAACTGTAAGGACACCAACACAGGCGACGGGAATCTGGGTTGTTAGAACCAATAGTGTAAGCGAGAGGCGCTTGTTGAAAGCCCGGGGTAGTTTAAAAGTTAAATGGTTAGGGTAGATTAGGAAGTGTACCCTCCGCACCATCCATCCCTTCGCTCTCGTGTGGGCCGCTGGACCCACTTTGGTTAGATCGCTGAGATCTGGGGAGGCCATCTTGAGGCTTGGTTGGGCCTCGCACAGGACGCTAGCTCTCCCTCATTCCCCTCCGGGAGGGAACGTAGGGGTTGGAGTAGGCTAGGTGACAGAATAGGTTAGCCGAACAAGGACAGTAAAGGGGGTTAGGGGACGATTTATAGTGGGGAAGTAGGGAGTAAAGATAAAAAAACAAACAAAAAATTTAATTGGGGCTATATTGGTTTTTTTACAAATTAAGGGAGTGGGTATGTACAGTGACAGGCAAAGGCGATAGGTTTGAGGGAGACAGTAGGTAGGTCCGAGCCCGCCTTCTGAGTGGCCAGCACCACCGCACTCCCTCCACCAACCTGCACTGCACGGCAAGAGGCCGGCCAACTTCATCGGCAGCTGTTGTTTGCTGCAAGGCCTGTGCCGGCCGGATCGTCCGACGGCTGTTTTTACTGCAAGGCCTGTGCCGGCCAGTTCGTCTGCCGGCTGTGTTTGCCTGCAACGGCCTTGTTCAGCGGGCTGTGTTTGCCTGCGCCTGTCATGCCATGCCTTGCCTGCCTGTTTTTGCCATGCCATGCCACTGCCCACATCTGCGTTTGCCCCCGTTCTGTTTGCATTTGCCCCCCCTTGTTCATTTCCATGTGCGCCAGGATCAAGCAACAGTTTGCGAGCTGCAGGAACTGTCCTGTTGGCAGCTGCAACACGGCCCTGCAGTGGCGGCCCGTGCACCGTTTTCTTTTGACTCTTACCTTTTTCCTGCAGAGTCATTGATCCTGGGCCATGGTTAGTGTAAATTTATAAGGTTAAGGATAAGTTGTGTATTGTAAATATGAGTGCGCCCCCGGCATGTATGTGTTAGCGCCGGCAATTTTATTTAAGTCGTCTGTGTGAGTGAGTTTGTTTAGTTAGTTACTCACCCTCAGGTTATTTATTTTGGGGACACGAATACATGAATGTCGCACTCAGGGATCCGTAGGTAAAACGTACTAGGGGAGAACTAACATGATGGCACACGATAATTTGACGACTCGGGAGAGTCTGTAAAAAGGGGAGGGGTAGTGTTACGGCTGTGGAAATTCGCATTGCACCATCCAGGTCCCGTAGGTGAGAAATAGTTCTTAAGTACATGTGTAGTTAGCCCAAACCCATTGTCTAGAGGGAATTAATGTGATTCATTCGGGCTGCGATCCTTTGAGTTAGGCGTTTTTCTGTTCTGCTTTATTTTCGAACCAACCACACTTCAACGTCAACAACGCCAACCAACAACAACAACGCTAACTACGCCACCACTCTAACAACGCCAGCCCCGCCACCCTCACAACCACGCCACCATCTCAACCACGCTACCCACAGCAACGAACGCCATCCTCAGCAGTCTACGAACGACGGTTTGCGGTTGAAGGCCGTCGAACGGCTTCGCTCGCCCCCACAAGACGCAGGTGGGAGGGAACGAGAGGGAACGCCCCCTTCTCGAAGCGCCTCGAAGGAAGGTGGAGCCGAGAAACAGGGCGTGGCGCGGGCGGTATAAAGCACGGTGAAGCAGGAGTTTAGGAGAGAGTTTTTCAGTTCGTGTGCTTCGTGCCTGCTGGATCCTGCTTTACTTCGTCTCGTCCTGCTGCTCTCGTCCTGCTGCTCGTGGTTCGGTGGACTCGGTCGGTGCTCAGTCCGTGGCGTCGGGAGGCCAGCACGAGCAGGCGCGAGGCACGCCGGCGAGGCCTCGCCGACCACGCTCGATCGGAGTCACACCACCGGGACCACGTGGACGGGCGCCAAGGACTCAACACGCTCAGGGAAGTCGCGACTTCCATTTCTTTTGGGGTTTTGTGTGAACGTGTGTGTGTCGGCGCCAAGTCCGTGAAGTAGTATTGTTATAAGTGGTCCGTGTGTCGCGTAATCGGTCGTAGCTCTGCGTCGTTGTTTCTTCTGTGTGCATTTCTTTTGTTTTCTATTTGATATATGTGCATTTCTACTGTTTGCTTTATGTGTGCTATTCGTTGTCGTGTTGTAAATAAAATGTGCTTCTGTTGAATTCTTCCCCCGTGTCGCTGCGTCTTCCTTCGTTGGGTCTCCATCTTGTTTCATGTAAAGGGTTCGTCGTGGGCTAATCCGCCCGATAATTAATCTGAACCGTCAAGGCCGACGATAACACCGCTCGGTTATCCCGATAGTACGGAACGGCCCGCCCAAGCGGCTCGTGTCCGAGTCGACCTGCGGCGAGGTACGATCGCCCGGTTTACCATCCGCGTGGGTACTTAGGTAGGTCGAATTTGGCGAACAACCCTATCCTACGCGGGTGGCCGATTGGAACGATTGTGGTGAGGTCGAAAGGCCCACCCGTGACTGGATCCCGGCGTTAGCCGGGAGGGTCACGACTGAATGTCCGTCCGGTGGGCGAGGCGGTCGCGGTTCGAGTCGGTGCCGATCGCACGCCGACGGGCGCGAATTCGCAACAAATATATATATATATTTTTTTTTTTTGTTACGGCTGTGGAAATTCGCAGACACCATAAAGGACCTCAGATCAGTTATGACGATAAGTATATGTGTAGTTAGATTTCCGCACCGTTGTTTAGAGGGAATTTCCGTGTTCACAGGGCTGCGATCCTTTGAGATAGCCGTTTTCTTTTTGCTGTCGTTATTTTGGACCAATCATCCCCCAACAACCAAATCGCCACCACCAACGCCCCCAAACAACTACACCAAACCACCACCACCTTCGCCCCTTCACCTCCACAACCCCACCTTACAAACATCGCCTCACCCCACTCTCAAACGACGCCCGCCAAAAACCAAATCGCCACCACCAACACCCTTCCCAAACCACCACAGCAACTCCCCTTTGCCTTTCTACCGAACGCGTGCCATGGGTTGTGAATGGGATCCTTTCGAAGAAGAAATCGGATCAGGAATCATTCACGCCCACTTTTCATCCATCCAATGGCTGAGCATCAGGTGGTGTAGCCCCGCCTCCAAACCTGCTGTGATCCACAAATTTACATATGCACTCCTCCCTCGGCTATATAAGCGCGAACACAACGCAGCTTGAAGCAGTGTCGGTGGGGCAGTGTCGGTGGGGCAGTGTCGGTGGGGCAGTGTCGGTGGGGCAGTGTCGGTGGGCAGTGTCGTGGGGGCAGTGTCGGTGGGGCAGTGTCGGTGGGGCAGTGTGGTGGGGCAGTGTCGGTGGAGCAGTGTCGGTGAGCAGTGTCGGTGGAGCAGTGTCGGTGGGGCAGTGTCGGAGCAGTGTCGTGGGGCAAAGTCGGTGGGCAGAGTCGGGAGACGGAGCTCGAAGCAGACGGGAAAGCAGACGGGGGCCGATCGACGGAGAGGAAGGAGCTCGGAGCTCAGGTCGAAGTTGAGGGCGAGGAGGGCGAGTTGCTGAGTGGAGCAGGGACGCGGAAGAGGGCTCAGAGGCGAACCAGAGGGCTGAGTGGGGACCGCCGCCGGAGAAGGGGCGCAGTGGAGGCCACAGCCAGGAGGAGTTCGCCGGAGCCAGTGCGGTCCAGAGCATCAACTCGTTGGACGAAGCGTCAGCAATTCCCTCTCCCTTACCGAGCTCCGCGCTAAGAAAGCGCCGGTAACCCATCCGTTCCCCTCCCCAACCGTGGTGCCGACGGTGAAACACGTGCCTGCGCGGAGAACGCCGGAGAGAGCTGACCGGCCACGCCAGGGGCACGAAGCCAGGCGCAGCTATGCTGACATCGCGGCTTGCCCGCCATCGCGCCACGAGGGCGCGGGTAAGACCTTCGGTCTCGTGGACCTGGCCGCTCATCCAGGTTCCACGTACATTTGGTCCATGGACCTGTCTGCCACCCTTGTCTTGGAGGGTGGCTTTTCTTTGCTTTTGTGTAAATGCATGTGGTGGCGCCGTCTTATAAGTAGAATTGTCTAAGTGTGCGTGTGAAATGAAGACACTTTATTCAGTTGTAACTCTGCCTTTGCTTGCTTTCACTGTGTACGTGCATGATTTACTGTATGGCTGTAAATACGTGCCTTGTCTGAGTGTGCAGTAAATGTGCTTGTTGAACTGTTCCCCGTTTCGTTGCGTCCTTTCCCTTGTTTGAAAGTTCCATCTTGCATCACGGAAGAATTCGTAGAAGGGTGTAAGCACCCAGTAAATAGAATCACATCTGTCGGGGTCGGCGATAACACCGCTCGGTTATCACTGAAGCACGGAACGGACCGCTTAAGCGTTCGTGTCCTAGGCCGGCCTGCGGCGAGGTACGATCGCCCGGTTAACTACTCGCGCAGGTACTTAGGTAGGTCGAGTTTGGCGAACAACCCTATCCTGCGCGGGTGGCCGATTGGCACGATTGTGGTGGGGTCGAAAGACCCACCCGTGACTAGTTCCTGGCGGTAGTTCCAAGGAGGGTCACGACTGAATTGTCCATTCCGGTGGGCGACGCAGCGCGATTTGAGTTACGTGGCGATCGCACGCCGGGCGGACCGAAATTCGTAACAATATATATATATATATATATATATATATATATGTATGTGTATATATATATATATATACAGTGGGGAGAACAAGTATTTGATACACTGCCGATTTTGCAGGTTTTCCCACTTACAAAGCACGTAGAGGTCTGTAATTTTTATCATAGGTACATTTCAACTGTGAAAGACGGAATCTAAAACAAAAATCCTGAAAATCGCATTGTATGATTTTTTAATAATTAATTTGCATTTTATTGCATGAAATAAGTATTTGATCACCGACCAACCAGTAAAAATCCGGCTCTCACAGACCTGTTAGTTTTGTCTTTAAGAAGCCTCCCATTCTCCACTCATTACCTGTATTAACTGCACCTGTTTGAACTCGTTATCTGCATAAAAGACAGCTGTCCAAACTCAATCAATCAGACTCCAACCTCTCCACAATGGGCAAGACCAGAGAGCTGTCTAAGGACATCAGGGACAAAATTGTGGACTTGCACAAGGCTGGGATGGGCTACAGGACAACAGGCAAGCAGCTTGGTGAGAAGGCAACAACTGTTGGCGCAATTATTAGAAAATGGAAGAAGTTCAAGATAACAGTCAATCTCCTCAGTCTGGGCTCCATGCAAGATCTCACATCGTGGAGCCTCAATGATCATGAGAAAGGTGAGGGATCAGCCCAGAACTACACGGCAGGACCTGGTCAATGACCTGAAGAGAGCTGGGACCACAGTATCAAAAGAACCATAAGTAACACACTACGCGCGTCATGGATTAAAATCCTGCAGCGCACGCAAGGTCCTCTGCTCAAGCAGCGCATGTCCAGGCCCGTCTGAAGTTTGCCAATGACCATCTGGATGATCAGAGGAGGAATGGGATAAGGTCATGGTCTGATGAGATCAAAATAGAGCTTTTTAGTTTAAACTCCACTCGCCGTGTTTGGAGGAGAAGAAGGATGAGTACAACCCAAGAACACCATCCCAACCGTGAAGCAACGAGGTGGAAACATCATTCTTTGGGATGCTTTTCTGCAAAGGGACAGGACGACTGCACCGTATTGAGGAGGATGGATGGGGCCATGTATCGTGAGATCTTGGCCAAAACCTCCTTCCCTCAACAAGAGCATTGAAGATGGGGTATGGTGGGTCTTCCAGCATGACAACGACCCGAAACACACAGCCAGGACAACTAAGGAGTGGCTCCGTAAGAAGCATCTCAAGGTCCTGGAGTGGCCCAGCCAGTCTCCAGACCTGAACCCAATAGAAAATCTTTGGAGGAGCTGAAAGTCTGTGTTGCCCAGCAACAGCCCCAAAACCTGAAGGATCTGGAGAAGATCTGTTGGAGGAGTGGGCCAAAAATCCCTGCTGCAGTCTGTGCAAACCTGGTTAAGAACTACAGGAAACGTCTGATCTCTGTAATTGCAAACAAAGGTTTCTGTACCAAATATTAAGTTCTGTTTTTCTGATGTATCAAATACTTATTTCATGCAATAAAATGCAAATTAATTATTTAAAATCATACAATGTGATTTTCAGGATTTTGTTTTAGATTCCGTCTTTCACAGTTGAAGTGTACCTATGATAAAAATTACAGACCTCTACGTGCTTTGTAAGTGGGAAAAGCCTGCAAAATCGGCAGTGTATCAAATACTTGTTCTCCCCACTGTATATAATGCATAAAGGAACTCAAAGTTTTGTTTGACGATAATGTTTGAACTGTCCTCCAAGTTCTGCGCACTTACGGATACATATGGAATCGTCTGACTGCAGACTGAAGTGTTTCACGTGAGACTGGAGACAGCCCAAGCCACAGCATCTGAGTTCAAGAATGTTAATTTGGCTCTCTTTGAAAAAGTTTTCCTGAACAAGTCCCCATGGAGAAAAAAAAAATCTAAATGTGAGAGGTCGGAAATTGTGGAGGTCCAGGAAACTCAGATCGGTGGGAAATTGATCTGCCAGGAAAGTGATTGTGGAGCCACTGCATGGACAAGCAAGCTCAGTATGTGCAGTTGCTCCTTCCTGTTGAAATGAAGAACCAGGAATGTTTGTCATTCGACTCCAGAAAAATGTGTTCAACATGTGTACGTAATGTTCCGCATTCACCGCCACCTCTTCCTCAGTATCCTGATCTTCAGAAAAGTACGGACCGTAAATCCGACTACTACTGAAACAACATATCGTTATTTTGAGGGGAGTGGAGAGGTAGCTGAGAACTAAGTAGACTGGTTTCTCCGTGCCCCAAAACTGACAATTCTGTTTGTTTCCCCCAAACCATTCAAGTAAACACGTTTGTCGCTGAAAATCATATCATATATGTTAATTCCTGCTTGATCAATAATATGCCTTGTGTTGGCTTAATGGTTAGGGTGGTGGGCCTTGGGATCCCAGGATCCTGAGTTCAAATCCTTCTTGGCTGTCGAATTAATACCAGGTGGGGTTGGACTCTGCCCGTCATCCTTCCTAGGTCGGCAAAATGAGTGTCAGCATGCTGGTATCTTGTGTCGGAGTGGTGGCCCATTCAGGATTGTGCCCAATAGCCAAGGAGACTGCTTAGGCAGCACCAACGCTCTGCACAGAGTATGGTCCCGATGGATGGATGGATGGATGGATGGATGAATGGATGGATGGATGGATCAATAATCCTACTGAATTGCACACAAAATTCCAGAAGTTGACACTCATGACCTGAGGTTAACTGCTACATCAATTTCATTTTGTAAGGGAAAGTCTTGCGATCCGACTAACACTAATTTAATGTGCAATGTGCCTTGTGCATTATTGTTCTTCAGAGCACGTGCGTCTCCATTTCAAAACTATACGACATCTTGTATAGTCTTGAGTTGGTGCATTAAATCTATGGAATAGTCTTCTGAATGCACGCGGCACTCCCATCACTGATTTCACCTCTACATTCTTCTAGACAATGAAGATTCGCTCCTCTGTTAGTTGTCATTGGTTACCTGTAATAAATAATAATGTCAAAATACATTTGTCACAAACCATTTGAATGCTGATTCTACCGAAGATTTTTGTTAATACATAATTTTTTCAAATTGGGGACATTTTTGTGACTCACCCTGTAGAAACAGCATGACTTATGCTTTCTCCAACATTAGGGTTATCATATTTGACCTTTCATTAAAAAAATTTTTTTTAAGGGACACTCCGAAAAAAAGAGATGACACTTTTCAAGAGAGTTTACTTTACGTATAGAGCAATCGTATTGGCGGTCTCATTCGGTGCGTTCCGGACCTCGATCAATTTTGACTGCAAACCGCTGTTCTTCCAGTCGAAATCCTGAATCGTGACTGTAAATATTGTGCTCGGCCGAGTCCACGTGCGAATGTAAATCAATAGCACCTTTATTTTACCACAGCGACGGATGCACCAGCTCTTCAGACCAAGCACTCGGCTTCCCATTCTTCTCAACCACTTTGAAAGCACGGGAATTTTGTTTTTAGTTCTTCATGGAATTTAGACTTTCCTTTTGGCGTTGTGTTTGGAGGGGTAGTAAAATAAAACATCAAATAAAGAGTTCTTGAAGAAAATCAAACAAGTGTGTATGGTACGGACTCAGAAAAGGCACCGAGTTGCGGACCGAGCACGCCACTGGACTGTCTCGCTCACTGCGAGGTTGGACAGGAAGTGGACGCGTGGATGTTGATGTTCGAACACGTCCATTACGCCACGACAGAGTAGTACAGACTTGGACCAAACTGTCCTGGTCCAAACATTACACAATCGTATTATTTTATCACAGTAAGAAAATGTACAAACACAGTTTAACCGTTTAAATAAAGTTGACAAAAATAAAAAATAAAAAGCAAAATCCCAGCTATTTTTCGATATTTGAAAAACAAACAAACAGCCAGATGGAGATTTAAGGACTGAAAAGGAGGACATGTCTCGGGAAAACTGGACATGTGGTAGCACTTATAGAGCGCCATCATCCTGCATTCATTTTTAGCACCAAAAATCACCCAAGTCTTGTCATAATAATTTTTTAACATATAAAACACCTAAACGTCCAATTACAGAAGTATCAATGAAAAGCCTTGGTGCCTAACTTACCCAGACCAGGCAGTACTTGAACTGGCTCACCAAGGTTCTGTGTATGGTGTGGCACTGTAGGGGGGTTGGGGAAAAGATGTATTGAATTTGACGTGAATGCGACGATGGATATGCCCCCGTCCGTGTTATATGTCAACACCAGCTGTTACATTTGATCTCAATTCAACATCACATGAGAGACAAAGAGAGAGAGAGGCAGAACAAACAACATTAGATACTTCAACTCAAGTTATGGTTTGCAAAATTTTCAATGACAGGTCACATCACCTTTGACCTCTGACCTGTTGAACCAAAAATCGAATCTGTTTTACTTTGTATTACCAGTCCCTACTTGTACCTATTGGTCGAAATCCATTCTGTGATTCACAAATGATTACGGTAACAAAATGATTTTGATTAAAGGTCATCACTATCTGCCATGATCTTTCCTGGGAAAGCCACATTTCCAAACTGGCCTCCAAAGCCAGTCGCCGACTGGGTATCCTCCGTCGTGCAAAGTCCTTCCTCGGCCCACCTGAGCTCCTGACCACATACAAAGCTTTAGTCCACAACCTGATGGAGTACTGCTCTCCCCTCTGGGCTGGTGCTCCTGCCTCCCACCTTTCTCGGCTTCACGCTGTGGAAACCAAGGCATTTAGGATCAATGGTATCTCCCGCGATGAGACCGAGTCTTTGGGCCTCTCTCACTCTCACCGCAGACAGGTCAGTGGTCTTTCTGTCTTCTTCAGTCTTCTCTCCGGTCTCGCCTCCCCCACCCCCCTGCTCTGTTTGCGATTTGTCCCCACCATATTTCCGCACAGCGTTCAAAGTCTGCCAGCACCCCCTTCTGGTAAAACTACCAAAATCACAAATCACTGCTCACCTTCACTCTTTTATTCTTCTTTTTTCCTGCCTTTGGAACAAACTCCCACACTCTCTTCAATCCCATTCTTCCCTCCAAGCCTTCGAAACAGCCGTTCACCACCACCTCTCATCTTCCCCCATCCAAAACCTCGATCTTTTCTATCCCCGTTAATCCACCCAAGCCCAGCTCCTTCAAATTCCCTGCTTTCCTTCCTGAAAGTCCCAGTAATGTTCATCTTGTGTACCCCATGTACCCCACCCCATGCCTTTCCCTTCCACAGATCTCCTAATGTCTCTGTTCCCCACTGTTTTGTCCTTTCCACTCCAACCCCTCGTCTCATGACCCCCTTGCTGTGCATTGTGCGTTAGCTCTCATACGAGCCTCGTCAATGTATACAAAAAATAAAAATAAAAAAAGTCACATGCCCTTAAACCTTCTGAACCAAAAATATAATCATAAAAAAACAAAACAAAATATAATCAACATAAAATACAATCTTTGCAGTACACTCTATACTTGTGTTAATTTTGCTTGAAATCCCAAGTGGTTAACAAATGATCATAGTAACAAACAACTAATAACGGATGCACAGACAACCTGAAAATAATACCTCCAGCTTTCAGCTGGAGGGGCATAAAAATGATTCCACCATGACAGCCTTGACGAGGCAACAAAGAATGCAGTGTTCACTTGTCATGCTACCCGATTTCTCAGAATGTACAGTTCCTGTCCACGACAAGCACCATGCAATGCAATGCAATCAAAACTATTAATTGCTGCAGCAAACCCTTACCACGTGTTCAACAGTGGCTGCTCTTCGGAGGATGAGGCCCCCCTCAAAGTCTGGCCTCTCTGCAGCATTGCATGAAAAAGGAGGAATTGGAGAGAATGAGCAATGTCTGTGCTTGTATTTATTAAATTATTTTTACAGGCTCGTCGGTCGATTTGACGACGTACATTTATCAGACCAAACTTACCAGGCTGTTTTGTAACACACGTAATCATACCGGACGTCACTTGACGAGCTACAATGAATCTCATGACGAAGGCAACAGGCTCGTCACTAATTGGGTGGTGACCTTTACATTCTATTTAAAACAATGAAAATGATCACCCTCACGTAGTTCGACAATACAAAGAGCAGAGTTACGTCGTTTGAATTTGCTCACCTCCACGTTTCTTTGTGTACACTCGAATTAGAGCCAAGTAGTCCCAAATGACTTCCAGTAAGAAGTCCAAGTTCAATTTCATTTCACAGCTTCACAGCGGCAACCGGATGGGAAGAAGAAGGGGAGGGGAAATGAATTATAAACTGGGAAGAATAATGCATAACATGAGTTTGGAAGGGGCAAAGGAGGGAGGAAACTAAAGCGAGACTTGCACATCGACCAAAATACAATACTTCGAGAAGGAAATAGTCCTGCATGCTCGGTTGAATTTGAAAGTGACCCCTTGTAATGTGCAGAAGTCCTGAACAGTTCATTTTTAAAACACAAACTCCACTGATGTTCTTTATACCTCCAAGAAAACCAATTATAAAGAGAGATCATAGCAAATCTCATGGATCTACAGCTTATCTGGACCCTGGCTTAATGTTGGCGCCCAAATTTGGAAGCATTCTGACTGGTGGGTCTGGAGAAGAAGATTTCTGAAATAATTTACCAAGTCCGTCATTTTGACCTACGTAAATTCAAGTGACTGGAATGAGCTTTGCAATCCCCATTACGAAATCAGTTGTGGAGCGTTGCTGCCAAATTTCAGCCGGATCAGCCCTGAGGTTTGACCGGAGAAGTCGAAATAGGAGACGGACGGACGGTGCACGATGACAATACCTTATCTGGAATTCCAATTTCAGATAAGTAAAAAAAAATGAAAACACCAATGTAAAGTCGCTTAATTGGGCATTGGGCCAACAGGTACGGCCTGCATGCGCCATGGCAGAGTCCACCAGGATCTGGAATTCTGCAGGAGGGATGGCGCACCATTCTTCCACGAGAAAATCAATCAACTCAAACCCGTTTGATGGAGGTGGAAAACGCTGCCTCAGGCGTCATTCCAGAACATCCCATAAATGCTTGATTGGGTTCAGACCTGGTGACTGAGAAGGCCATGACATATGGCTAACATCAGTGTCATGCTCATCAAACCATTGGGCAACCACACATGCTCTGTGGATGGGGGCATGGGGGTGGGAGATCTCTTGCAGACATTACTATAGGCAACTCAGCCTGGGCAGCATTTTTATGCATGACCCAAAGCATGCTGGGATGTTATTTACATAATTAACACATGGGCCACACCCGTGTGGAAGCCATTGCTTGGTATTCCTCATTTACCCAGATGTTTCCATTTTTTTTTTGTCCACCACCTGGACGTATATGTATATATGTATATATAAATAAATAAATAATCGCACCTCCTGGCTGTTATGGTGAGCATCACCGCGGATAATGTCTCACACGGTAAAACTGCGTAATCTGCAAAGGACAACCATCCGTCTGCCACCCAGATGATTGTTCCCACTAATGTAAACCATTTAACCAGAAGGCACGTGGTGCGAGAGGCGGGTAAATCGAAATATGTGGAGTGTGATGAGCACTCCCTCAATCTCCAATGGACATAAAGTCCGACACCAAAGCATCACCTCCGACCCAGAGGCCTCAGCCCGGCAACTCTGTCAAACAGACAAGGATTACATGGTCAACATCAGTTAAACATCAAACGGAGCCACCGATCCAGGTTTCGGGCTTATTTTCCCTCATCAGGACAGCATACCGATAAATATCTAACCAATGATGACCACATTCCACACATGACCACAATGATGATCATATGAACATCAAATCGCACCTCCTGGCTGTTATGGTGAGCATCGCCGCGGATTATGTCTCCCACGGTAAAACCGCATTATCCGCAAAGAACATAATCCGGTTTTACCCGTAAAAGGCAAATAAGCCCGAAAACCTGGCAGAGGGCTCCATTTGATGGTTAACTGATGTTGACCATGGAATCTTTGTCTGTTTGACAGAGTCGGCAGGCTGAGGCCTGCGGATTGCAGGTGACGCTTTGGTGTGGGAGTTTATGTCCATTGGAGATCGGGGGAGTGCTCGTCACACTC
>CM068959.1:120349627-120361188 GCA_035128595.1 Eptatretus atami
CTAGGATCCCAAGCCCACCACCCTAACCATGAAGCAAACACCAGGCGTATTAGCAACAATTGGCACTCAAACAGCTTTGCATCTCGAATCAAGACTTTCGAAGAAAAACCTTCAGAAAACGTAGCTCAAACGCATTCAACCATTACAAAAGAGAAGGAAATCTGCACCTGTGCAAAAATGTGGCACATTTGAAATTAAATAAAAATGTACATAAAAATAACAAGGAGCTCAAAGTAAAGGACGACGTCAGAACAACTTTGCCATATACTGGTGCACTTTCCGAAGCACCAGCAACTTGCAGGAAAAGGCTGCTGCGATCGACGTCACGGCTGCAAACAGCTGTCCTTACGTAAATGCAGGGAAGGTAAACACGGTTCCCAACAATGACGTCGATGAAGTCGTCGGTCGAACTATCTTCACGCAACAACACCTCGGCGTTGAAGATTTCTGAAGTGTGGGGTTAAGGATGCCGTTTTCATGGGTGTGCAACGGACCGTTGTTTGACTCGCACATTATTAGCACAATTACAGACCAACCCATTCTAAATGCGAAGCACGAGTGGTTTGGTCCAATTATCAACACCCTTAATGCCCACAATTATTTTGGGGGAAAGGACGAGTGACACGCACAAAGATATCATGCCACAGTGTAATGAGATACATACCTGTGCCGACTGGGTGCGAGTGAGGGATGCTCAGACCACGACACTCGTATGCACCTTTCGCTCTCGCAACGTAAACAAGGGCTGCGTGCATACTCGCATGCGTGACAATCCAATTGCAGGATTATTGATACACTGGTAAGACAATCTCTCTTGAGATTAAGGTCAGAGTGTCCGGGATGGTTTACATTTGTTCCAATGGAATGACGCCGAGATCATGCAAGAACAGATGTACGTATAATAATACACCTGGTTTTTTGGGGGGGGGGGGGGTTTCCTCCAAAAACAAATTTCATGTTCATTCTAAACTTGCCTTTCAATACATCCATATATAATGGAGCAAGTGGATTACACTTCATCTACTCCCAGGAAATTTGACCGAGGAAGCTGAAACTTTCAGGGATTAACGAGGGCGCCCTGAAGTTATGCGTGTGCAAGTTTCGTTTGATTCCATCAAGTTTCAGGAAAATAAACAAATAAATAAATTCACCCATCTTTGGCATTTGGGCGGAGGGTGGATGCAATTGGAACTATCCGAGCCGTATGACCACGATTAACGATACATGAACAGGAGCAGTACACGCACGTTTTCGCTTCATATACGCAACCCGGGCTGTTATTATTTTTGGGAGCGATCGAACCAGTGGTCCGTTGCCGATACACCGCCCAAATAAAGGGATGCGTTTAAAGAACGTGCTGTGTGCTTGCAACAATATCGCCCTTAGGGTGGGTACTCTGCTATGGTATTAATAATCATAAAGATAATAAAAAACAATACTGCTATATGGCTAATCAGACATGACGTGTTCGGAGGGTCTAAAGAACACGTCTCGAGATGCTCTCATTGAGCATGGTTAGATCGCGCCCTTGTTCCATCAAGGATACTGTACTCGTGCAGGATGAGTTGGCACAGCTTTTCCGAACACATGGTAAGAGGCACCGTTGAGTTGAAGGCAATGCCGCCTCCCTTTTTTTGCTGCAAAAAGGCAAATTGCACATTACATCCCAGAAATTACTTCACTGTGTGATAAAATAAATTCACTGTCAAAACATCAGGCCATTACCTTGAAGTAGATGTGTGGTTTGGATTTGTTAAGACGGATGCCAACAGCTTCGAGCTCTTTCTCCAACAAGGCCCTGTGAATAACAGAACCCCCCCCGGATGATGTTCAGTCAGTTCAAGGTCATGCTGCGAATATTAAACCACGTACCGATGAGAAATCCAGGTAATTCGGAAGTACCAACCATGTAACAATCACTTTTAAAAACAAACTGCCCTATTAATGCAATAGTTAGGGAATTTTAGCAAATTGTATTGACCATCTGTGAAAAAATTGCTTACCAAAAATTTTTTTCACTGACGTATTCATCTAGGTGTCTACTAACACCTATCAATTAGTGGAAACCCAAATCCTTGTGGAAAATTCTGGGGAGCCAATCAAAGTTCGGGTGCTCAGAGGGCCTGATGGCGCTCGCCGCAAAAAATCGGAAGAATTAACTTTTGCCAATATTGACTTGTGGGATGTCTAACTGGGGTTTTTTGGGGTGCTGAATTGATTCCAACCATTAGATACGAGGAAAAATGAATCCCTGGCCGTAAAATATTGATACGATACATTTTTAGATATCTCAGACTGTGTTTTGCGGTAATTTGGCTCAATTTATTCAGATTGTTCAAATTGTGCTGAAACCAGCATACAACATTTTTGAAACCACTGCTATATTGTTGGTTATACTTGTGCTCATGCTCAGTGGAATTCAGGTTCTCAGACCATGAATGGTCCGGCACATGGACCAACATCACGATAGAAACCACACTCATGCTGAGGCAAAATCCTCCGGTGGTCTAAACAGAGGCCGCTTTCGGAATGAGTCTTCTCTTAAGTCTTGGGTTCAGACTCTGAACCACTTCTCGTTCATCCCAAAAGCTAGAAAGAAGCATGGTCAAATGTGGGGTACCTGTCCACACCGACGTTAAAAGAGCCCAAATGAAGAGAGATAACGATGCTGTCAACACCATAGTTGGGTTGGAGGAAGTCAACCCTTTTGATGCCACACGGGACAAGAAGACTCTGGTGTCCTTCTCAACTGGGTTCAGCAGCACTCGCGAACACCAAGTCAACGCTGATCAAGCAGAAGAAGTTGGCAGAGCCATACAGGCTAAGATGTGAAAAACTGTTGTGGATGCAATGTTAACCAAACACAAGGTCAAATCACTTGCAAGCCTCAGATCTGGACCCAAAGTCAATGGCGAGAAGCTGGTCATTGACTCACTGAAGCTATTCAACCGCCTCATTGTCATCAGTGAGCGTGAAGTCAAGACCAAAGAAGCTCTGCGCTTTGAGTCGACGCCAAAACCGATGTCTCTGTTTGACAAAATCAAAAGTTGCGAAAGCCAGACAAGGCTGCCCTAGCAAGGTCCCTGAAGGCATGTGTGGCACCTGTCGAACAACCCCCCTGCACAAGCCTTGTGGTTGATGGTGGGTGCTCTGCACAATGTCAAGTGGGATCAACCTTACTTGGAAGGATGTTGCCGAGAGCTACCTCGGTTTGTGAAGTCCATGGGGAGCCATCGCCTCCGGATAACGGTTCTTTGACGGATATGGCAGCTCCACCAAGGACCATGACCACTTGACGAACAAAGAATGCATGCTGTGACATTCAGATTCGTCTGATCTCAAAATCATCATTGCAAGAGAAAAGTTCCTCGATAACAAGAACAACAAAGCCCAGCTCGTTCTGCTCCTTGCTGAGACAGTAGGAATGTAAATAGTGTACAGCAATGCTCCGATGATGCCGACACCTCCATCGTCCGGCAGCTCAGATGAGGCAAGAGAGTCCCCTGTCGAGGTGAGGGCTGAGGACACAGACGTCCTGGTTATGCGATTCATGTTGCAGACCATCCGATATTCCTCACGACAGCCAAAGAAACATCTTACGATGTCGGAAAGATCCGGGAGGCCCTCCCAGAGAATATACCGGAGGTATCTCATCTTCTTGCACAGCTTCTCTGGCTGTGATACAGTGTCTGCAATTTTTGGGTTTAGCAAACCAACTTTGCTAAGCAAGCTCTGCAAACTGATGAAGCAGAGAGGGCAATGGAACGTGTTTATGGACATTCCGAGCTGAGAAAGGTGATCATATTAAAGCAGGCTGTGATCTTTTCAGCTCATGTTCCATGGGAAATCCTCCAAAGACTTGGAAGACTTGAGATTCGACATCTTCAGCAAGCGAGCTGCTACTGGAGCATAAAACTGAGAAACTCCCCCTGACAACAGGAGCTGCAGCACAGCACTCTCTCCGAGCTTACCTCCAGACTAGAACTGGCTGATGCTGCAAAGTCCATCGTTGGATGCCGGACTATGGATGGCAACTCACTGAGCAAGGATATGCACCAGTCCCTTCTACAGACCCCATTGCACCAGACTACCTCCTGACGTTTGCCAGCTGCAACTGTGCGGGGGACTGCAGCTCACTCAGGTGCTGCTGTAAAAAGCAAGGAGTCAAGTGTATTTTCTGCTTCGGCATCTGTCATGGTAACTCTTGCCTGAACATAAACCAGCTGGATGACAAAGAGAGTGAGGAAGATACTGGGGAGTTTGATGAATAAGGTTGTAAAAGCTGACGAAGCAACATTTCCATTGAGCACAGTTCTGTTAAAAATGTCAATAAAATACATTTTATATGATCAAGGATGTTTTTTCTCAAAAGTAATGGTTGGAATCAATTCAGCACCCAAAAAACCCCTAGTTGACATCCCACAAGTCAATATTGGCAAAAGTTAATTTTTCCGATTTTTTTCGCGCAGGCCTCTGAGCACCCGAACTTTGATTGGCTCCCCAGATTTTCCACAAGGATTTGGGTTTGCACTAATTGATAGGTGTTAGTAGACACCTAGATGAATACGTTGTGAAGAATTTTTTTGGTAAGCAATTTTTTCACAGATGGTCAATACAATTTGCTAAAATTCCCTAACTACAAGTACTGTTACGTTTACGATAAGGCATATTAAAAAAAATAAAATTAATCGATGCCATTGGAAAGTTCTGGAATAACTACACAATATCTTGTTGTTATTGTTCATGTTATTCTAAAATTCAACTGCACTGCCCCCTCCCCCTCCCAGCGCCCACCCAAACCCCAAATGTTGTTTGTTACCTCCACCACCAAAGGTGAAGGAAGTTATGTTTTCACCCCTCTGTTTATTTGTTTGCACGATATCTCAAAAAGTTGTGGATGGATTCGAATGAAACTTGGTGGACACGGGTGTGCGACAAGGAAGAAATGATTTAATTTTGGTGAAGATCCGAATCTGGATCCAAATCTGATAATTTTTTTAAAGCGATTCTTCACCATTGAGAGATCGAGCTAAACCGATATATAGCATAATATCTCAAAAAGTTGTGGACGGATTCAGATGAAACTTAGTGGACAGGTTGGGAGTGTGACAAGGAAGAAACGATCCGATTTTGATGAAGATCAGAATCTAGAGCTGGATAAGATAATTATTTATTTTTTAAAGTGATTCTTCACCATTGTGAGATGGGGCTAAAAACGATATAGCACTGCATAGTGCTATATCGTTTTTCAAACATGTATTTGGCCCAACATGTTCTCGTGGATCAGGCATTACCTGGCGGAGGTATGCGCTCTACCGAGTGCCCTTCTAGTTTCTTATGGAATCTGAAACTAAAGATAAACTAAAGCGCAAATACAGCTCCTCACTTGTCATTCAGATGCGTCACCTCATTGCCGATGGACAGTTCCATTTGTTCCAGTGGACAATGAAATTTGGATTCCAATGGATAATTGATTATATTTTCAGTTAACTCGACGAATAGTCATTATATAATAAAGCATTGTCTAATACATATAATTATACATCAACATAAATAGCACAGTGGTTAAGCAATTTAGATGAGCTGGCAGGATGGCTGAGGGATGCATACTCACGTCTAAGCTGTCTAGAGTGGGTTTGAATCCCGACCCAGCTATAAACTGTCACGCCGGTGTTTAACAGGCGTGCCACTCCTCGGATGGACGTTAGACGGGCGTCCCGTCTGTTGACGGGCATTAGTTGGTGGAGGTTAAAGACCCAACGGTGTCCTTAGTGAAGAGTAGGCGAACTATCGACAGAACCAGGTCAAATTCCGAATTCCTGCCCTAACCACCACTGGGAAGGAAATGGCAAGCCACCTAATGTAATTCTTGCTGCGAGGCTGCATTGACAGCACCAAGTCTGCCTTCAGGCAAGGTACCAGAATTACGGAAGCTTGGCTCAAGTCTTCACGAAACGGCTGGCCACACCCGACGGTCGGCAGGCACGGAAGCACGAGTTGACAAAAACGTTCTTTGACACGATCACCGGTATGGGAAGTGCAATTCGGAACTCATTCAGAAAACGAATCCAGTGTCCTTCAATTAAGATGAATGAAACTTTTGCTCCAAAGTGCAGTCTGGTTTGTTTTTTTTTTGAGAGGGGGCGGAGTTACATCAGAAGCATTTTTCCACCCAATAAACTGCATGCTGATGCATCACATCCACCTCTGTATACCACCCTTGGTAGCATCCAGCATCATGATTACAACATCGGATGTCCGTGCCACGGCGATCACCTGTCTTCCTCGGCCCTTTCCTACGTGAAAAGCAAACGAAACACACGATAACCTGCCAGCACTGTAGCAAAGAGCCTTACCGTGGTGCCAGAAATATTTCCAGGGCAGAATAATTCGAATGTTTCAAGAGTGCCCATAATCAATTTCTAATATCGTTAAGGTCTCCCTTCTTGGAGTCATTTTTGCTGTCTGTACCTTGTGATGCCCCTTCTATTATTCCAGGTAGGTCCAAGAGCTGGATGTTTGCACCATTGTACTGCAGAATAGAAAGGCACACATTCTACAATTAAACTCCTATTAGCAGCCAGAAGTCAATCAATCGATCCATAAAAAAAGATCAAGGGGGGCAAAAGGGGTAGAAATCATGGTACATTGTGACCTTCCTCCATAACAAACACGTGTGCACACACAATTGGTGCAGAATGGCTCAGTTTGTGCCAACTTGCAGCAGTTCTGTTTTACATTACTCAAGATATTGTTGCAGAAATGGCCACGGGGGGAGGGGGGGGGGGGTAACAGGAGCAAGATAGACTAGTTATTTCATTAATAAACGTCGAACATACGTGCGTGGTTTCTATGTGGACTGCAGAATGATACGACATGTCTAGGTGTGTTCAAAAGCTAAATAAACGTGGTCCCTCTCTTCCACACCAAGTGTCGAACTCCCTCCCACATTAATCCTTTAAATTGCTTCCCTTTGTAATTACAGATTATAATCTGTCTGCGTTTCCTTTAATAAAATGTTTGAAGCTCTGCAAACCAGCAAATCCAACCCACCCCCTCTCCCCTCGAGAAAGGTGAACGCTGGGTCTTGCGACCATGTGTAAAGGTAAGAACTACGCCGAGAGCCGAGAATGGGAAGTTTGTGGACACGCTCGAAACCGCAGAAGCTGCTAGAAGCCGAGTGTCAACCGAATGAGTGAGTGCACAGCTACGCAGGGTCACGAGGTGATGTAAGGCTGAAGGACGGGGAAGAAACGGACAGTCAGTTGGAGTCTGAACTGAGCGTGAGCAGAACCACAAAGAGAGCTGCACACGAGTGAGTCGTGGAAAGTGATCATATCAGGAAAAATGGGTATCAGAGAAGTAAAGCACTGACAGCGAACTCAAGGATGGTCCAAGAGCAGGTGTAACAGCCCAAGATATACCCCCTTCCCAGATTATACCCGGGGTTAAAGTGAGCTAGCCTGTTTTATACCCCGGGTATATTCTGGGCTCGTCCAGTTTATACCCCAGGGTATTATTTAGGCTAGGCTATTTCATACACCCCCCCCCCCACCCAAGACCAGACTATACCCCCACACATAGACACACAAAATATTCAAGGATACAGTATGAAGTTTTTGATTTTATTTCACACGCTGATGACACAAACTTGTCCACTACAGTACACAATTCTAATCGCTTGAATGCCGTTGCAAACTAATCAAGTGCAGACTACAATGAATCATGAGCTTAATAAAATATATGATTGGCTTGGTACAAATAAGCTATCCCTGAATTTATCAAAAAGGAAACATATTATTGCAACACGATTCACCAACTTTTAAAATTTGTTGAATTTCCAATTCAGCCAACAAACTGCTTCAATTTTCTTGGCGTCCTGATTGACAAGAATCTGACATTTAGATGTCAAACTCAAAAGCTCTCAAGTAAAATTTCGGAAAGTATCGGGATTCTAAATGAATGAAGATATACGATCCATATTTGCCCTGAGCTGGACATCAAAACCCAGGAAATCAAAGTGCGCACGACGTGCGAGTTTCACAATCCAGTTGTTACTGTCATTGATGTTGATCTTCACGCTGCATCGATCTGTGTTGCAGTAACATGTTATTTTTAAAATTATGATGGAAAGAAACTCTGGACATTGAAATACAGACTTATTTATGAAGAACACAAGGGGGTATAATCTGGACTAGTGGGGTATAGTTTGGCAGGGGCTTAATCTGGCCTGCTACACCGGATCATAAAAAGCACACGTGTGTTGGGCTGGAGCCATGAGCCCGGACGCGACCCTGTCTGCCACCTCCCTCCCCCTCCCTCCGAGAGCACCACCACCAAACCCATCGCCAACCCGCGCAAGCAGAGTGTGTGAAGAAGGTTTTGTTGTCTCACGACCTTTAACCCTGTCTTAATACGTGTGAGCGACTCAGCACCAAGTTATATCGCTTAAGCCGACCAAGTCTCAGGGAAGGGAAGAATGGACCAAGGCATTTAATTATTGGCCTTTCAACTCCTTTCTTTAATAAATCCTGTCTTCCCACTGGCATGTTGGCCTGGTGCACGGTTTGAATTGGAAATGGTCATTGATGGAGGACTCATTAGGAGGACTAAAACTCAGCGGTTTGTCCCGGGTAATTGCTCAGCCCATCCCATGAGACAAACTGTAGGTGGCAAGACTCGGAGATTCTGTCCGCCAGAAACCAAAGACCTGGTCGGCTTTCCCGGCAGATGCCCCCCCACCCCCCAAGGACTATCCATTGCCAAATTGGTGAACAAGCATATGGAAGATTTTAATTCAAGTCCACCCATGGTTGACTGTCAAGATACAAGAGAACATGCATTTTGGTGGATTATTATTTTGGCAAAACATTTGAAACCCAGCTGTCACCAAATCTTGTAAACGTTCAATTGTTAAAACCTGAACGTACCATGCAAACTTCCTGTTGTCAACAATTGTTAAAACGTACCTTCAACTATAAAAACAAAGGGCTCACAGGTTCGTTCAGAGGTATGAAGATGCAGTCACCTTTTGGTTGTCCAACCTGAGTTGGCATCTCAGCGCAGCTATAAACTGTCACCATTGGTATTGGAACAACAAAGCTGGAGAAGCCGTCTGCAAGCACTAATTGTTGGTAGACGTTAAAGATACCATGGTGTCTTTCACACATTGGAGGTGAGTTATCGCCGGAGTCCTGAACAGATGACAAGCACCTGTCCGGCCTGACTGTTGGGCAGGCAATGGCAAAACACCCAGTGCAGGCCTTGCCAAGAAACCGAATCAGCAGCACAGACACCCAGGGAAGACCATGTGACTGCTGATTATGAGACAGTACCCGCAGAAGAAACCCTTTCACCCTTTTCGAGAAAAACGAGAAAACCTTTTCATGCAGAAACCATTGAAGAGAAAAGGTCCCTACATGAGAAATGCTGCTCAATATTCTGCACAACACCTGATAAATCAGAATCAAACCAGGAGGACACTCGGTAGGGCGCATACCTCCGCCACGTAGTGCCTGATCCACGAGAACACATCGGCCCCAATACATTTTTGAAATATGCTATACAGTACTTTATCGTTTTTTGACCCCATCTCTCAATGGTGAAGAATCAATTGAGAAATCAAAATAACTATAATATCCAGAAGCATATCTTCACCAAAATCGAGTCAATTCATCCTCGTCACACACCCAACATGTCCACCAAATGTCTGAATCTGTCCATAACTTTTTGAGATATCCTGCTCACAGACAGGCAGACAAACAAGCAAAACAGACAGGTGCGAAAAACATAACCTCCGTCCAACTTCGGTGGCAGAGGGTACCAGCAACGAACATAAATGAGGAATACCAAAACAAGAACATTTCACAGTATAGCGATGAAACCTCAACCGCAATAAAAATCCAAGATCCTCTTCAGTGACACCGACGCTTGACATACAAAATGTCACTCGTCGGTAACCCTGCAATTCAGGGGAGCGGGAGCTGAAAATGGATTTATTTTAATGGTCTCAATGGTTCCGAAATGGATCAACAGGTCGTTCACCATGCGGAGTTTTCATTTTCACTGACGTGGCACGCAGTGAGGTGAAAGCCCAGCTGGAAGGCATCACCAATACCAACTCATCGTTTCACCTGTCACACCTGTCTTTCCACACTTATGGCTGTCAGAACTACCTTAGCTTTTCACTCCGACCATCATTGACAGAAATGAGTTACAAGATGCAAACGATGACTTGCTCTCGATGACTTGCTCTAGATCCCAGTAGAAATCTCACCCTTTTTTAAAAGTACAATCTGCACCAATCACAAGTCCCTACAGCAAAAAAAAATTCAATTATTATTTTATTTATTTATTATCAACACCACCAACACTTATTGCATGGCATAACATGAGAATTACTGTTTCCTCAACAGGACCGTCAAGGCAACAAATTATCGAGGAGGAAAATGGCCCTGCCTCATTATCAAAGCTTTATGGTTCCAAGATGGTCAAACTAACCCCTACCCACTCCCGTACCTCAATAACACCAGGTATGCAGGTGAGGGTCGTGAACTCATATGAGGCACATTCACTCTCGGTTGATGTCATCAGACTGAGGAAAGTGGACTGCAGGCAAAGGACAGGTGGCATTATGTACAAGTAGAAAGCAAGATGGAGTAAAGAAACAGATACTCATCAATGTTATATCAATACGTAACATAAGGGTGACCGAGGTCGAGGCCGACCTTTCCCACAGAAGGAAATCCTATAAGAGCCACTCTTGCATCGCCAGACTTCATGACATCAAAGCCCTCGCCCTTGGCACTGGCAGACTTGGACGGCTCGATGAGCTGTGACCGATATTTCGCCAATTTTGCTTTCAACAGACCCAGGTGGTACTCCGTCGCTGCCAAAGGGATGAGACGGAAGCAAGGAAAAAACAAATAAATAAAAAGAAAAAGATGAAGGTTCATCAAACTAGAGAGGTCGTAGAATACTGAACCCCACGCAGTCTTGAAAAATAAGGACATACACAAGGATCCCAACATGGGCGGGCTCTGCGAGCGGCACATTTCGTTGGTCATGATGACACAAAATTCCGTAATATTGCTGTGGTGTAGGGGTTCGGGGACGGGGAACGACCGCTAGATGGAGCAGTTGGGTCGTCTCCACCCGAACACCCGGAATTGAAGGTCGTCACCTCCGGATAACTTCGAAGTCGATGGGTCGCTTAATGGACCGTGGACGCCAATATTTGACCGCGCGGTTACAGGGCTTTTTGTCTGATTCCAATTTACCTAATTAGACGTGCGGTCTCGCTACCGGGGAAGCCAACCCTCGGCCGGCTTTGACCGAACTGAGTCGCTGTTACCGACTCGGATCCGGCGTAACCGAACGGGAATTACCAAAGCCGCGCCGGCCCAAATAACAATTTACGGCACCAATCGGCCTCCCTAATTCTCAAGCCCGAACCATACTGGGTCAATGAAGGAAAACACAGACAACGAACTAGAACATTTAACAGTGATTTATTTACAAGGTAATAGGGAGGGAAACACAGAGCAGACTTAATCACGAAT
>CM068959.1:120372246-120387890 GCA_035128595.1 Eptatretus atami
ATGAGGATAAACGGCCTCACAATACCTGGCGTGGTCGGCCGACCAACGCAACCCAATACGCTTTTGGGGAGGTAGGAGGGAGAAATACTGGTGTCTAAGGTGTGGGAGCGGGAGGTGTGCTGGTGTAGTGCAATATGGGGGGTGCGGTGTTGTGCCAGATGAAACTGTGATTGGGAGTCAGTAATGATGTTCTTTTGTGCGCCCAAAGGGGATGAAATAAAGAGGAGGAAACAGAGAGAGTAGAGAAAATGCATGAGGTGACAGATCCCTAACCTTGTCGAACATAGGTCTGTGAGGATAGCATGTACCTCCGTGGGATGCTCCGCTTGGGCGTTCCCACCTTGAGAGGTAGCGCGTTATCTCCGGCTTAGTCACTTTGCCCGGGCTTGTGGCAACATGCGTCCGCACTGGTCCTCCAGAATAAGCACGTCTCAGTCTTACACCAACCGCGAGTGAAGAGCCAGCGACGGGCAGAGGCAACGAGGAGCAGTGAAGAAGAGGGCGAAGCAGAGAGGTGAAGAAGAGAGCCAGCGGCTCCGCGATCCGCCTTTTATAAGCCCCGGGCGAAGGTTGGGGTGAAGACCTGAAGCAATGCGCTGTGACATGAATCCCGCTTATCTTTTGGGCCCCAGCGGCCCCAGCCATGTCCTGCCCGGCTCCCGGGGCTGGAAGCGCTCATTCGCACATCCGGCATAACATGGCCTGGAGCTCCATACCGAACTCCCAGGTTCGTTCTTCCCACAACCCCCCCCCCCCCCCCCGCCGCCCATCTTGCTGTGCTCTGGCGACTGGACAAGGATTTCTACAATCCCGCATGCCCACCCGGGACACCCCCGGCGAGATGCCGTTGGTGCTACTAACGTCCGTTGCTCGTCCCCACATCATGCGGTCCGAGTACTCTGAGCCGTGCACATGCCTCTGTTTAGTGGAAATTGTATCGCTACAGACATATGAGGAGGTGCGGGAATATTTTTCCCGTGTGCGGGAGGTGTCGGTTGTCGAAAGTGGTGAATTTTTGGTGAGCGAGGGGTGAGCAAGGTGAGATGCCGTTGGAAATTGACGCGCAGATTTGAATGAAATAATGGCGTGCCATGTGTGTTGCTGTACAGTGTTGTTCTTATGTTGATTCTCCACGGGAGGCTGCGTGGTATGTTTGCTATTCATATCGTGGTGTGTTTGTTATTCATATCGTGGTGTGTTTGCTTGCTTGCTTGATTTGTACCATGGCTAAAAAGAAAGGGTTGGAATATAAATCAGAATAGAAGATAGAGGTAGAGTTAAGAGACCTAGCTATTAGACCCACGCAACACACTTCGTCCCGTTAACCCACTACACATGAGGGGAAGGTCTGACTGCACAAAGACTAATGAAATAACTGCCTGAGGATCACTGTATGTTGGGTTCCATTGCCTTAGAGGCATGCGGTTTTGCAGAACCGCAACAATATATATATATTTATACATATATTTATTTATAGTAATTCACCGAGTAATTCACCGAGTAAACTGAGTAAGCAACATAGTAATTCACCGAGCACAAAATCACTTTCCAGAAGCTTGCAGAATCCAGAAATCCTTCATGCTTATCGGCACCAACCTGTGACTTCTAATGACGGGTGTGGAAGGAAACTCTTAAACGAAGTTGTGACGTCACCTTTGCACCTGCGGTGTCTATTGTTACGGTGTACACTGTTCCACTACTGACCTCAAAATTGGGCAGCTTGTCGCAACCATTCATCACTGATCACTCCTCTTGTGACGTTCTTTCTTGGTAACTGGCCTTTCCTCAAATCATGGTTTGAGCAGTTTCAGAGTGAAAAACTTCCTTAAAAGTATACATTTTATTGCTCTTCATAAAGGCAAACATTTCAATGAGGTCATCTCTTTGCCTCATTTGTTGGAGCAACATCATTTCTCGGAATTGCAATGTCTCATAATAAATCATATCCCTGATGATATGTCATGGACTTTTTCTTGCAACCCTTCCAAAATCTGTTGTCAATTGTCTTCTCCTTCTTCTTCCTCGTCTTCCATATGGTAGCTATCATTTTGTTGGGGTGCAGTTGTGCTGCTGATGCTGTGCCCCTCCACCAGTAGAGTGGTATGCATTTCGCCAACCTCAAAAAGATGACAGGCTGAGTTAACCCCACCTGGTCTTAATTCAGCGGCCAACAGGGCTCGAATTCATGACCCTAAGACCACAAGCCAGCCACCCTAACCACAAAGCCACAACCAGGCTTTTTTTGTCATTTGTAATCGGTGATGAAGGCCTGTACACAGACGGCTACCACCTCCAAGTGCAGTTTGGCACAAGTCTGGTGCAGTATTTGTGGTTATGTTGTTATTTTTGTCAAGGTGTGTGAATAACCTCTTCAGAAGGGCGAAAGCTAATCTACGGTATTGTGTTTAGAACCCACAACCATCCTCATATTTCCATTTCCGAGGCATCCACCATTCTCAACAACTGCAGATCTTCACTGGGACTTGCATGATTAGGCCTCACAACGATATTGATGCAGCTGTTTCAGCCATAAGAAGATTCAGCTTCAATGCTGCTGTCGCTGAACGCTCATTCACTCTGCCATGGTGCAGCCAACAAGTGCTGTGGCAATTGTCCCCCGCACGACCTCAGCTCAAATCCCACAAGCTTCTGCATCCGGACGTGCCATGTGCTAATGGACCACACAATGGTTCCCTGGCTGAATCAGCTCCTCTGTGTCACCCATAATTTCTCAAGCTTTCGCGAGTATCAAGTCAACCGAGCTCTGTGCGTGCAGAACAAACGTCCAGTGATGAAAACAAAAAAAGGAAGATTTAAAGTCTGAAGACGACGATGGTTCACGAGCGGTATTTGACGATGTAGATTGTTTCAGAAGTTCAAGGTGAGACAATGTGATAATGTTTGACCAAGTTATAAAAATGATCAACATGATGTGGTCGGAGTGACAGGTTATTAGCTGCAAAATGTCGAAAACCCGGTTTCGTTCAACAACTTTCAAAATTTGACCTTTGCATAACCTTTAAAAGGTCACAAAACAATGTTGTCGACATTAAAATAAGGAAACAGGATACGTGCTATAGCTTATTGGAGTTAGTTCGTCGAAGAAGGTCGAAAACCCGGTTCGATTCCCACAACTTTGAAAATTTGACCTTTGTGGCCTTTAAAGGTCAAAGGTCAAGATTATGACCTTGGTGCAAAACTTCCTCCGGAACATTCCAGGAACAATTATACGTCATATAGGCTATATGGCATTTCGCACTCCTCGGATTATCCATACTTTGATGAAATCAGCGTAAAAACAAACTTGAAGGGGCGCCACGGGCAAGGTGTTCGAGATAGAGCAAAATGGCTTCAAGACTTTAGGTGGGGAATGACCTCAAGATTATGCATAAAAAATATTGTCATCCTTGCTCTCAAAGTTTGGGCGGTCGTATGATTTTATGTCAAAATTCGCAATTTTCTAAGTTTTTGACCTTGTGACTTGACCTTGGACGAAAATGAAAAATCGGACAACGACAAGTTTTAGATAATTCATTTTGCTATTCAAATACCGAAGAACCCATTCCATTCAGTCAATTCCCTCGGAGAAGATAGATTTTTAATCCGACTACCCCCTAAAAATGGCTATTTTTGGGGCTGGCTCCACCCACAATGGGCGGAGCACGCCTCATCCAGGAAAACACAACTAGACATTGATATCGAACACATAACCAAGTTTCATCAAGATCGGGTCAAAGTCCACGGAGTTATGCTCTGGACAGCAGACACACAGACAGACACACGACAGACAGACACACAGACAAGCCGGTAGGCGGACATGGGTAGTCGCCTACCCAATAGAACCTGACGCGATGGGCCCGTTCGATGGGAATGACCTGAGGATTAAGCACAAGAAAATTCATGATTCTAGCTCCAAGGGTTAATGCTGCAGATTGTTTTTTCGTTAAAATACCCCACATTTAGAGGTTTTTCGGCCGTTGCTAGGCAACGGAGGGGTCCATAGCAACGGTTCTCATTTGCCAACAACTAGGTCATGGTATGAACCTACCAACCAAGTTTCATCGAAATCGCCATTCTATTAACTAATCGCCATTTTAAATGCTGATAATAAGGGTAGAACAAATCTCAAAAAAAACATTTTGGGAAATTATTTTTTTCGACTAGATCGACTACCCAACAGACAAGCCGGTAGGTGGACATGGGTAGTCGACTACCCAATAGAACCTGACGCGATGGGCCCGTTCGATGGGGAATGACCTGTGGATTATGCACAAGAAAATTCATGATTCTAGCTTCAAGGGTTAATGCTGCAGATTGTTTTTCGTTAAAATACCCCCACATCAGAGGTTTTTCGGCCGTTGCTAGGCAACGGAGGGGTCCATAGCAACGGTTCTTTCTCACACATAACTAGGACATACCATGAACCTACCATACCAGTTTCATGTATATCTGACTCATAGTCTCTGAGATAAACGTACTTCGTTTTTTTATTGTTTCGACCAGGTTCATTCAAAGTCTATCTTCTCCGACAGTTTTCATAGGATCCGGCTGGAAAATTTGACAATATGGCTGAATGTACTGCCCACAGTCGCTCGTGGCCCGATTTTTGATTTTCGAAAAAATAATTTTTCTAAAATTTCAAAGTCCCGTTGCTAGGCAACGGTGGTGTCCATAGCAACGGTTCTCATTTGCACACAACTCGGTCATGGTATGAACCTACCAACCAAGTTTCATCAAAATCGCCATTGTATTAACGGAGCACTGGACCGAACAGACAGACAGACAGACAGACAGACAAACATATCGACGGAAAAACTGATAATAAGCGTAGAACAAATTTCAAATTTTTTTATTTTTTAAAAAAAAAAGTTTTTTTCGACTGGATCGACTACCCAACATAACGAATATAGTGGTCACTCTGGCTGGCGCTCGTGAACCAAAAACTGGCCTGAAATAATACATTCCGAGAGCTATTCACAGATCAGTGTTCTTCCTTTGAGATATGACTCGGGTTACTAAGTAACGATCACAAGGCACAAAACGTGAAAATCACCAAGTCTGTTCAATTTCCTCCCCCCTCCTCAAAGCCTCGGAGATGTGTAACCCTTCCTGAACTCAACCAAATATTCATGGCACAATGTCGATGAGGATTATCATGACTTTTATACTGGTGCCAGAGAACAGGATAGTTCATGCCGTTTGCAAGTGACAAAGGCATTAGACCTAACTGAGCCGGAAGTACGCTTGAGCATGTCCATGATCTTCTCCAGGCTGCTTTAGAGGATGCATACATTATGATCTGCTATTATGCACGTACGCCTACATCTGTGCACCCTCGAGTACCGCATGTTCCACATAAGAGCAACATAAAGGAATAAATAGTGTGGAGCTGTGATGTAAATGTGACGACATTTGGACCATTCCGTTCAATGTGAGGATCAGTGTGTGAAAGTGTGTTATTCTTCACTCCATGTCTGACGCTACCTGATGCCACTTGCTCAGATAAAATGTACTCCTTCAATGACAATCGGTTATGCATGAGGCAGTTGGAAGAGGATGGAAGAAGAAAGAGGAGGATTTAGGGTTGTGGTGGATTGGGGGGAGGGAAAGAGAGAAAGGAAGAGGAATTGAAGAGTATGAGATGGGGAGGGGAGGGGGGGGGGGTTGAAGGTGATAGAAGGGAGAGGCATTTGGGGAATAATGCAGGAATCTTGCTCTTTCATGAGCCTCACGCCTATAAGGAGAGAGAGAATGAGAAGAGAGAGTGACATTTGACATTTTGTTCTCTCTTTATTTCCAGGAATCATTGTGCAAAACGAATAAAATAAATAAAATAAAAAACATAGTTACAGACTCTTTCTGTAAGGAACATAGTTACGATCTTTCTGAAGAATAGTTACAGACTCTTTCTGTAAGGACATAGTTACGGACTCTGTCTACAAGGAACATAGTTACGGACTCTGTCTGGAAGGAACATAGTTACGGACTCTTGTCTGCAAGGAACATAGTTACGGACTCTGTCTGCAAGGAACATAGTTACGGACTCTGTCTGAAGGAACATAGTTACGGACTCTGTCTGCAAGGGAGAGAGTTGCGGACTCTGTCTGTAAGGAACAGAGTTGCGGACTCTGTCTGTAAGGAACAGGGGAGTTGCGGACTCTGCTGTAAGGACAGAGTTGCGGACCTCTGTCTGTAAGGAACAGAGTCGGACTCTGTCTGTAAGGAACAGAGTTGCGGACTCTGTCTGTAAGGAACAGAGTTGCGGACTCTGTCTGTAAGGAACAGAGTTGCGGACTCTGTCTGTAAGGAAACAGAGTTGCGGACTCTGTCTGTAAGGAACAGAGTTGCGGACTCTGTCTGCTAAGGAACAGAGTTGCGGACTCTGTCTGTAAGGAACAGAGTTGCGGACTCTGTCTTAAGGACATAGTTACGGACTCTTCTGCAAGGAAACATAGTTACGGACTCTTTCTGCAAGGAAACATAGTTACGGACTCTGTCTGCAAGGAACATAGTACGGACTCTGTCTGCAAGGAAAATAGTACGGACTCTGTCTGCAAGGAACATAGTTACGGACTCTGCACAGGAACATAGTTACGGACTCTGTCTGCAAGGAACATAGTTACGGACTCTGTCTGCAAGGAACATAGTTACGGAACTCTGTCTCAAGGAACTAGTTACGGACTCTCTGCAAGGAACATAGTTACGAACTCTGTCTGCCAAGAACATAGTTACGGACTCTGTCTGCAAGGAACATAGTTACGGACTCTGTCTCCAAGAGAACATTGTTACGGACTCTGTCTCCAAGGAACATTGTTACGGACTCTGTCTCCAAGGAACAAAGTTACGGACTCTGTCTTGCAAGGAACATAGTTACGGACTCTGTCTGGCAAGGACATAGTTACGGACTCTGTCTGAGGCAACTAGTTACGGACTCTGTCTGCAAGAACATAGTTACGGACTCTGTCTGCAAGGAACATAGTTACGGACTCTGTCTGCAAGGGACACAGTTACGGACTCTGTCTCCAAGGGACATTGTTACGGACTCTGTCTGTAAGGAACATAGTTACGGACTCTGTCTCCAAGGACATTGTTACGGACTCTGTCTGTAAGGAACATAGCTACGGACTCTGGCTCCAAGGGACATAGTTACGGACTCTGTCTCCAAGGGACATTGTTACGGACTCTGTCTGTAAGGAACATAGTTACGGACTCTGGCTCCAAGGAAGATTGTTACGGACTCTGACTGTAAGGACATTGTTACGGACTCTGACTGTAAGGAACATTGTTCGGACTCTGTCTGTAAGGAACATAGTTACGGACTCTGTCTGCAAGGAACATAGTTACGACTCTGTCTGCAAGAACATAGTTACGGACTCTGTCTGCAAGGAACATAGTTACGGACTCTGTCTGCAAGGAACATAGTTGCGACTCTGTCTGCAAGGAACAGAGTTGCGGACTCTGTCTGTAAGGAACAAGTTCGGACTCTGTCTGTAAGAACAGAGTTGCGGACTCTGTCTGTAAGGAACAGAGTTGCGGACTCTGTCTTAAGGACAGAGTTGCGGACTCTGTCTGTAAGGAACAAGTTGCGGACTGTCTGTAAGGAACAGAGTGCGGACTCTGTCTGTAAGGAACAGAGTTGCGACTCTGTCTGTAAGGAACAAGTTGCGGGACTCTGTCTGTAAGGAACATAGTTACGGACTCTTCTGCAAGGAACATAGTTACGGACTCTTTCTGCAAGGAACATAGTTACGGACTCTTTCTGCAAGAACATAGTACGGACTCTTTCTGCCAAGGAATAGTACGGACTCTTGCTGCAAGGAACATTTACGGACTCTGTCTGCAAGGAACATAGTCACGGACTCTGTCTGCAAGGACATTAGTCGGACTCTGTCTGCAAGGAACATAGTAGGACTCGTCCAAGAACATAGTACGGACTCTGTCTGCAAGGAACATAGTCAGGACTCTGTCTGCAAGGAACATAGTGCGGACTCTGCTGCAAGAACATAGTGCGGGCTCTGTCTGCAAGGAACATAGTCTCGGGACTCTGTCTGCAAGGAACATAGTCGCAGGGCTCTGTCTCCAAGGAACATAGTCGCGGCTCTGTTCTCCAAGGAACATAGTCGCGGCTCTGTCTCAAGGAACATAGTCACGACTCTGTCTGGAAGGAACATAGTTAGGCTCTGTCTGCAAGGAACATAGTTACGGGCTCTGTCTGCAAGGAACATAGTTAGCGGCTCTGTCTGCAAGGAACATAGTTACGGCTCTGTCTGCAAGGAACATTGTTACGGACTCTGTCTGCAAGGAACATGATTACGGACTCTGTCTGCAAGGAACATAGTTACGGACTCTGTCTGCAAGGAACATAGTTACGGACTCTGTCTGCAAGGAACATAGTTACGACGCTGCAAGAACTAGTTACGGACTCTGTCTGCAGGAACATAGTTAGGACTCTGTCTGCAAGGAACATAGTTACGGACTCTGTCTGCAAGGACATAGTTACGGACTCTGTCTGCAAGGAACATAGTTACGGACTCTGTCTGCAAGGAACATAGTTACGGACTCTGTCTGCAAGGAACATAGTTACGGACTCTGTCTGCAAGGAACATAGTTACGGACTCTGTCTGCAAGGAACATTAGTTACGGACTCTGTCTGCAAGGAACATAGTTAGGACCTGTCTGCACATGTTACGGACTGTCTGCAAGAACTAGTTACGGACTCTGTCTGCAAGGAACATAGTTACGGACTCTGTCTGCAAGGAACATAGTTACGGACTCTGTCTGCAAGGAACATAGTTTACGGACTCTGTCTGCAAGGGAACATAGTTACGCGACTCTGTCTGCAAGGAACATAGTTACGGACTCTGTCTGCAAGGAACAAGTTACGGACTCTGTCTGCAAGGACATAGTTACGGGACTCTGTCTTGCAAGGAACATAGTTGCGGACTCTGTTCTCAAGGAACAGTTGCGATCTGTCTAAGGAACAGTTGCGGACTCTGTCTCAAGGAACAGTTGCGGACTCTGTCTGTAAGGAACAGAGTTGCGGACTCTGTCTTAAGGAACAGAGTTGCGGACTCTGTCTGTAAGGAACAGAGTTGCGGACTCTGTCTGTAAGGAAAAAGTTGCGACTCTGTCTGTAAGAACAGAGTTGCGGACTCTTTGTCTGTAAGGAACAGAGTTGCGGACTCTGTCTGTAAGGAACAGAGTTGCGGACTCTGTCTGTAAGGAAACAGAGTTGCGACCTGTCTGTAAGAACAGAGTTGCGGCTCTGTCTGTAAGGACAGAGTTGCGACCTGTCTGTAAGGACAGAGTTGCGGACTCTGTCTGTAAGGAACAGAGTTGCGGACTCTGTAAGGAACAGAGTTAGCGGACTCTGTCTTCTAAGGAACAGAGTGCGGACTCTGTCTGTAAGGAACAGAGTTGCGGACTCTGTCTGTAAGGAACAGAGTTGCGGACTCTGTCTGTAAGGAACAGAGTTGCGGACTCTGTCTCTAAGGAACAGAGTTGCGGACTCTGTCTCTAAGGAACAGAGTTGGGACTCTGTCTCAAGGAACAGAGTTGCGGACTCTGTCTCAAGGAACAAGTTCGGACTCTGTCTTAGGACAAGTTCGGACTTTGTCTCTAAGGAACAGAGTTGCGGACTCTGTCTGAAGGAACAGAGTTGCGGACTCTGTCTGCTAAGGAACAGAGTTTGCGGACTCTGTCTGTAAGGAACAGAGTTGCGGACTCTGTCTGAAGGAACAGAGTTGCGGACTCTGTCTGTAAGGAACAAGTTCGGACTCTGTCTGAAGGAACAGAGTTGCGGACTCTGTCTGAAGGAACAGAGTTGCTGGACTCTGTCTGTAAGGAACAAGTTCGGCTCTGTCTGTAAGGAACATAGTTACGGACCTTTCTGTAAGGAACAGTTACGGACTCTTTCTGCAAGGAACATAGTTACGGACTCTTTCTGCAAGGAACATAGTTACGGACTCTTTCTGCAAGGAACATAGTTACGGACTCTGTCTGCAAGGAACATAGTTACGGACTCTGTCTGCAAGGAACATAGTTACGGACTCTGTCTGCAAGGAACATAGTTACGGACTCTGTCTGCAAGGAACATAGTTACGGACTCTGTCTGCAAGGAACATAGTTAGGACTCTGTCTGCAAGGAACATAGTTACGGACTCTGTCTGCAAGGAACATAGTTACGGACTCTGTCTGCAAGGAACATAGTTACGGACTCTGTCTGCAAGGAACATAGTTACGGACTCTGTCGGCAAGGACATAGTTACGGACTCTTGTCTGCAAGGAACATAGTTACGGACTCTGTCTGCAAGGAACATAGTTACGGACTCTGTCTGCCAAGGACATAGTTACGGACTCTGTCTGCAAGGAACATAGTACGGACTCTGTCTGCAAGGAACATTAGTTACGGACCTTGTCGCAAGGAACATAGTTACGGACTCTGTCTGCAAGAACATAGTTACGGACTTCTGTCTGCAAGGAACATAGTTACGGACTCTGTCTGCAAGGAACATAGTTTACGGACTCTGTCTGCAAGGAACATTGTTACGGACTCTGTCTCAAGGAACATTGTACGGACTCTGTCTCCAGGAACATTGTTACGGACCTGTCTCCAAGGAACAAGTTACGGACTCTGTCTAAGGAACATGTTACGGACTCTGTCTCCAAGAACATTGTTACGGGACTCTGTCTGCAAGGAACATTTTACGGACTCTGTCTCAAGGACATTGTTACGGACTCTGTCTCAAGGGACATTGTTACGGACTCTGTCTCAAGGGACATTGTTACGGACTCTGTCTGGCAAGGGACATAGTTACGGACTCTGTCTGCAAGGGACATAGTTACGGACTCTGTCTGCAAGGACATAGTTACGGACTCTGTCTGCAAGGGACATAGTTACGGACTCTGTCTGCAAGGACATAGTTTACGGACTCTGTCTGCAAGGACATAGTTACGGACTCTGTCTGTAAGGACATAGTTACGGACTCTGTCTGCAAGGAACATAGTTACGGACTCTGTCTGCAAGGGACATAGTTACGGACTCTGTCTGCAAGGACATAGTTACGGACTCTGTCTGCAAGGACATAGTACGGACCTGTCTGCAAGGACATAGTTACGGACTCTGTCTGCAAGGACATAGTTAGGACGCTGCAGGGACTGTTAGGACTCTGTCTGCAAGGACATTGTTACGGACTCTGTCTGCAACGGACATGTTACGGACTCTGTCTGCAAGGGACATAGTTACGGACTCTGTTGCAAGGACATGTTACGGACTCTTCTGCAAGGAAATTAGTACGGACTCTGTCTCCAAGGGACACTAGTTACGGACTCTGTCTGCAAGGAACATAGTTACGGACTCTTCTGCAAGGAACATAGTTACGGACTCTGTCTGCAAGGAACATAGTTACGGACTCTGTCTGCAAGACATAGTTGGCTCTGTCGCAAGGAACATAGTTACGGACTCTGTCTGCAAGGAACATAGTTACGGACTCTGTCTGCAAGGAACATAGTTACGGACTCTGTCTCAAGGAACATAGTTGCGGACTCTGTCTCCAAGGAACATAGTTGCGGACTCTGTTCCTAAGGAACGGAGTTGCGGATTCTGTCTGTAAGGAACGGAGTTGCGGATTCTGTCTGTAAGGAACGAGTTGTGGACTCTGTCTGTAAGGAACGGAGTTGCGGACTCTGTCTGCAAGGAACATAGTCGGACTCTGTCTGCAAGGAACATAGTTCGGACTCTGTCTCAAGGAACAGTTGTACGGACTCTGTCTGAAGGAACATAGTTCGGACTCTGTCGTCAAGGAAGATTGTACGTGGACTCTGTCTCAAGGAAGATTGTCGACTCTGCTCTGTAAGGAACATTTGTTACGGGACTCTGTCTGTTTAAGGAACATTAGTTACGGACTCTGTCTGTAAGGACATAGTTACGGACTCTGTCGCAAGGAACATAGTTACGGACTCTGTTCTGCAAGGAACATAGTCATCGGACTCTTCTTGCAAGGAACATAGTCACGGACTCTGTCTGCAAGGAAACATAGTTGCGGACTCTGTCTGCAAGGAACATAGTACGGACTTGTCTGCAAGGAACATAGTTACGGACTCTGTCTGCAAGGAACATAGTTACGGACTCTGTCTGCAAGGAACATAGTTACGGACTCTGTCTGCAAGGAACATAGTTCGGACTCTGTTGCAAGGAACATAGTTACGGACTCTGTCTGCAAGGAACATAGTTACGGACTCTGTCTGCAAGGAACTAGTTACGGACTCTGTCTGCAAGGAACATAGTTACGGACTCTGTCTGCAAGGAACATAGTTACGGACTCTGTCTGCAAGGAACATAGTTACGGACTCTGTCTGCAAGGAACATAGTTACGGACTCTGTCTCCAAGAACATTGTTACGGACTCTGTCTCAAGGAACATGTTATGGACTCTGTCTGCAAGGAACATAGTTACGGACTCTGTCTCCAAGGAACATTGTTACGGACTCTGTCTCCAAGGAACATTGTTACGGACTCTGTCTCAAGGAACATTGTTAGACTCTGTCTGCAAGGAACATAGTTACGGACTCTGTCTGCAAGGGACATTGTTACGGACTCTGTCTGTAAGGAACATAGTTACGGACTCTGTCTGCAAGGACATAGTTACGACTCTGTCTCCAAATGTTACGGACTCTGGTCTGAAGGACATGTTACGGACTCTGTCTGTAAGGAACATAGTTAGGACTCTGTCTGTAAGGAACATGTTACGGACTCTGTCGCAAGGAACATAGTTACGGACTCTGTTGCAAGGAACATTAGTTACGACTGCTTTCTGCAAGGAACATATTCGGACTCTTTCTGCAAGGAACATAGTTACGCGACTCTGTCTGCAAGGAACATAGTTACGGACTCTGTCTGCAAAGGACATTAGTTACGGACTCTTGTCTGCAAGGAACATAGTTACGGACTCTGTCTGCGCAAGGAACATTGTTACGGACTCTGTCTGCAAGGAACATATTATGGACTCTGTATCTGCAAGGAACATAGTTACGGACTCTGTCTGCAAGGAACATAAGTTACGGACTCTGTCTGCAAGGAACATAGTTACGGACTCTGTCTGCAAGGAACATAGTTACGGACTCTGTCTGCCAAGGAACATAGTATCGGACTCTGTCTGCAAGGAACATAGTTACGGACTCTGTCTGTCAAGGAACATTGTTACGGACTCTGTCTCAAGGACATAGTTACGGACTCTGTCTCAAGGAACATTGTTACGGACTCTGTCTCCAAGGAACATTGTTACGGACTCGTCTGCAAGGAACATAGTTACGGACTTCTGATCTGCAAGGGACATTGTTACGGACTCTGTCTGTAAGGAACATAGTTACGGACTCTGTCTGCAAGGAACATAGTTACGGACTTTGTCTCAAGGAAGATTGTTACGGACTCTGTCTGCAAGGGAACATGTTACGGACTCTGTCTGCAAGGACATAGTTACGACTCTGTCTGAAGGAACATAGTTACGGACTCTGTCTGCAAGGAACATAGTTACGGACTCTGTCTGCAAGGAACATAGTTACGGACTCTGTCTGCAAGGACATAGTTACGGGACTCTGTCTGCAAGGGACATAGTTACGGACTCTGTCTGCAAGGACAATAGTACGGACTCTGTCTGCAAGGACATAGTTACGGACTCTGTCTGCAAGGAACATTGTTACGGACTCTGTCTGCAAGGACATTGTACGGACTCTGTCTCAAGGAACATTGTTTCGGACTCTGTCTTGCAAGGGACATTGTACGGACTCTGTCTGCAAGTGACATCTGGTTACGGACTCTGTCTGCCAAGGGACATATGTTACGGACTCTGTCTGCAAGGACATAGTTACGGACTCTCTCTGCAAGGAACTAGTTACGGACTCTGTCTGCAAGGAAATAGTTACGGACTCTGTCTGCAATGAACATAGTCTACGGACTCTGTCTGCAAGGAACATAGTTACGGACTCTGTCTGCAAGGAACATAGTTACGGACTCTGTCTGCAAGGAACATAGTTACGGACTCTGTCTCCAAGGAACATAGTTGCGGACTCTGTCTCCAAGGAACGAGTTGCGGATTCTGTCTGTAAGGAACGAGTGCGGGTATTCTTGTCTGTAAGGAACAGAGTTGCGGGCTCTGTCTGTAAGGAACAGAGTTGCGGCTGTCTGTAAGGAACGAGTTGCGGGCTCTGTCTGCTAAGGAACAAGTTGCGGACTCTGTCTGTAAGGAACAGGAGTGCGGCTCTGTCTGTAAGGAACAGAGTTGCGGGCTCTGTCTGTAAGGAACAGAGTTGCGGCATCTGTCTGTAAAGGAACAGAGTTGCGGCCTGTCTGTAAGGAACAGAGTTTGCGGCTCTGTCGTTAAGGAACAGAGTTGCGGCTCTGTCTGTAAGGAACAGAGTGTGCGGACTCTGTCTGTAAGGAACAGAGTTGGGCCCTGTCTGTAAGGAACAGAGTGCGGGCCCTGTCTGTAAGGAACAGAGTTGCGGACCTGTCTGTAGGAACAGAGTTGCGGACTCTGTCTGTAAGGAACAGAGTTACGGACTCTGTCTGCAAGGAACATGTACGGACTCTGTCTGTCAAGGAACAAGTTGGACTCTGTCTGAAGGAACAAGAGGACTCTGTCTGCAAGGAACATAGTTCAGGACTCTGTCTGCAAGGAACATATACGGACTCTGTCTGCAAGGAACATAGTCAGGGACTCTGTCTGCAAGGACATAGTTAGACTCTGTCTGCAAGGAACATAGTATGGACTCTGTCTGCAAGGAACATAGTTACGGAGCTCTGTCTGAAGGAACATAGTTGCGGGACTCTGTCTGTAAGGAACATTAGCTTGCGGGACTCTGTCTGTAAGAACAGAGTTGGGCTCTGTCTGTTAAGGAACAGAGTTGTCGGACTCTGTTCTGCAAGGAACATAGTAGGACTTGTCTGAAGGAACAGAGTTGCGGACTCTGTCTGCAAGGAACATGTTACGGACTCTGTCTGCAAGGAACATTAGTTTACTGGGACTCTGTCTGCAAGGAACATAGTTAGACTCTGTCTGTAAGGAACATAGTTACGGACTCTGTCTGAAGAACATTAGTTACGACTCTGTCTGCAAGGAACATAGTTACGGACTCTGTCTGCAAGGAACATAGTTAGACTCTGTCTAAGGAACATTTACGGACTCTGTCTTAAGAACATAGTTAGACTCTGTCTCAAGGAACATTGTTACTACTGTCTGCAAGGGACATAGTTAGGACTCTGTCTGCAAGGACATTGTTACGGACTCTGTCTGAAGGACATGTTAGGACTCTTTCTGCAAGGACATAGTTATGGCTTGTCTACAAGGAACATTGTTACGGACTCTGTCTGTAAGGAACATAGTTACGGACTCTGCTCCAAGGAACATTTGTTACGACTCTGTCTAGTAAGGAACATAGTTAGGACTTTGTCTCCAAGGAATATTGTTACGGACTCTGTCTGTAAGGACATTGTTACAGATCTGTACAAGGAACATAGTTACGACTCTGTCTGAAGGAACATAGTTACGGACTTCTGTCTGCAAGAACATAGTTACGGACTCTGTCTGCAAGGAACATAGTTAGGACTCTGTCTGCAAGGGAACATGTTACGGACTCTGTATCTCTCTC
>CM068959.1:120394433-120415317 GCA_035128595.1 Eptatretus atami
GCGCATGCTCCCATACCTGACCTGACCTGGAAGAACAGGAGAGGTCGGAAAGAAAGTTGGTCATTGCCAGGTACAGGAGAGAGGATTTGGCATGAGTGAAGACATGGGTTGGGAAGTTTACAGATTGGGTCAGATTCACAGATTCAAAAATATTTCAGTGCTCAGTCAAACGTGACTGGTTATTGGTGAGCCAGACCCCGGCAAACTCAAAATTCGCTGCAGACGGGCAAGGAAACGATGAAATGGGTGGTTCATAGTTGGTCTATTCATCATCATTTGGTGGTTGACACACCATGCAGACTAACAATAGCTGGTTATGGAGAGGAAACCATATCCAAAGCTATTCAAGGGAGTTTGGGGGCAGAGGAGGTAGGGTGTCGAGAGAGAGGGTTTTGGGTGGGGGAGGGGGGCGGGAGGAGGGGTATTTGGTGGATTTGTGTCGAGCCTGCACAAGCAGTGATTACTGGATGCCTTTTCATCAAAATAATGTCTATTGTCCATATATCGAAATTGGAACTTTACCCAAACACAATGGTGTATTCTAAGCCAAAGACAGCTCGAGATCATAACTGTTCACAAAGGAAGGTTGAGGGATGGTTGCTGTGGAAGGAAGGGAGACAGCCAACCGAATAACCCCAACCTCGTTCAGTATTCAGCACCAAAGCTGCACATAAAGGAGTGGAACACATTAACATCGAACACACAGTCAAATGATGAACTCACTTATTGTGGAGCGTCATCGCTGGAAATGTCAGATATTAAGCTGCCAGATTAAAAAGCACGTACTACACAGTAGCCGACACACAAAACGGGAAAAACGTGGACGAGTTGAATAATATTCGTTTTGTGTTCGCTTTGAGTGATGAATATTCATTCTGTTATCCACTGTTATCTGTTATCCACTATTCGAATAACGATTAAAAGCCATGGTTTCTGTTCTGTTCAATTCCAATTGAAGCATGATGGACCTGAAGATGAAACATGCCCGGTCCTCTTGTTTCTTATAATATTTATGTCCTCGTGGAGGATCTCTAAGTCTTACTCACGTTGTTGTTCTTCTGCTTCCTCTTGTGGACTTTTTTGTTTGCACAGCTACAGTTTTCATCGAAACTTCCTGAAACTTGCGCTGTATATGTAAAAATACCCGCGCAGACAGGAACCATCTCCGATTTTGAAAATTCCTCCTAGAAAAAAAAGTTATGACGTCAGAATATCTCCGCTAATGGAAATCGCCTAAAAATTATCTCCGAAACTAGGCAAGCTTTGAATTCTGTTTGCGAATCGAACGGGGCATTAGCAGAGATGAATTACCGCACATATGATGCATCACTATGACGTCATATCATTTTTTATGACGTCATTCCTATTTTTTGACATTTTTTGTTTCACAACACCAGAGTTTTCATCGGATCTTCGTGAAACTTGCCACGTATATGCAGAAAGCCCACGCGCAGGCAGTAACCATCTCCGATTTTGGAAATTCTTCCTAGAAAAAAAAAAGTTAACGTCATTATATCGCCGCTAACGGAAATCGCCTATACCATTATCTCCGAAACTAGGCAAGCTGTTTGAATTTTGTTTGCGGGAATCAAGCCGGGCATTAGCACAGATAATAATTTATCGCAAACCTGATACATCACAATGACGTCATATTACGTTTTTATGACGTCATCATTAAGAGGACGAGGATCTTAGCTCATTTGAGCTTGTTATTTTAATTTGTGCGTTTTCGTTCAGAAAATGTCATCGTTTCGGGTGTATGGCTGCAGCACACTATCCCATTGTAGTAGTCTGGGTGTGGAGTGTCATCGCTGGATTTCCTTAAGTATTTAGCAAATGTTCCAAAACAATTTAAAAAAGTACAATTGTAGATACATTGTGCGAAAAAAAACTTTTAATGACAAAGTCTCTGCCTTTGAATGACATAGTCGCTTTGCTGACGGGAATAAGAAGAGAGGGGGGGGGGACCCAAAGCCCAAAAAGTTTATTTATGTAAAAAGTGCCACAACTGTGGACCTCATGCTTTGATGGGGCACTCCCCCAACATGATAAAAATGAATTGCTGCTGGGTCTGGGCCATGGCTTTGTTCCCAAAATCACTTGATTATTGACGCCATTACTGAAAATCCTATTTTCGTCAATATCTGCAGAACAGTACATGGTATCATCACAAATAAGGTGTCTATACCCATGTTTTCATGGTCAATGATTATGAAAAATACATATTTAATGCTAGAAAATGTATAGTTCACCCTTAAATGTACATATTGGTGTTGGCTTTTCTATGAGTAATGGTTTCTCTTTCACCGTTTCCTCCTTTTCATTATTGCAGATCATGGTGAATGACAACTAAATTTGCATCACTTGTAAGGAGACAGAATAGGAGGAACCTGGCTTGAAGTCTTTCAATTCCAGAGATTATGGGAAACGGCAAAGAATGCTGCTAAACGCCGAATGACGCTTCAAAATGATCAGTTCTTCAGCACGTCGGAAGAGATCAGGAAGACTGAGCGACCAGAAAGCAAATATTATCACTCAAAATGTCTCAGTCGTTTCTGTACTGTTAAAGGACGATCATCAGCTGACAAAGAACTGTCTGAACCACTCCGCAAGGTGACTCGTTCTAGTAGTGATCATCCTTCGACCAACAAGACAGGTGTTCTTGAACAGGAATGCCTTTTTTTGTGGAATGTCTGACAATGAACCCCTGAGACAATGTCTGACAACAGATGGTCTGCAAAATTGTCCATGCTGCAAAAAAAAAAAGGTGTGTTTCCAGGATCCTTGGACTTGGACAAGATATAATTGCGAAGTCGGCAAAGTCGGTGAGATTATGTAAGGCAGGATGAGGATGAGGAAGAGCAAACATCCAATCGGAAGAAGCATGGTGAAGCCTTCCAAACATTGTCACTCTTAATTGACAATTAACTCATCAGGAAGAAGAAACCCATGTTGGTGACCGTTCTTTTAAATTTGTACAAAGAAGAATTTCTTGCTCTTGGAAGAACCCAGGATGAGATTAACAAGTACTCTGTCTAAAGTCTCACGTCTAAGGTGAAGGATCAATTTAAAGACATCCTCATAGACAAACAAGCAAATAAATCTGGAAATGTTGTCTTACCCTCCTCAATAACGTCTGCAGAAGCATTTGCTTTGCTGAATGAGTCCAATGACAGACTGAAGAAATCAGATATGCTGCCATGGAATTGCGCAAATAAATTCTTGCAATGTCCTCATCAAATATCCCGTCACCCACTCCGGTTCACACTTTGAAGGAGCATGCCCCCAACATCCCCCATCTGATGCTCCTGTTCTTCCGTACCCTCGTCGGTGGCATGCAACCAGGATTGGCACACGCCAGGGATGCAATTGAAAGAAAAGCAGTGGCCAGTGCATCGGATGCTGTGTTCAACTGTACCAGAGGAGCAGTTCATCCTTGGAAGCATCAATCACTTGGGCTAGAGCTGGGAACATTGACCGGATTGAAATCATTGCTGACCATCCTGAACCGCCTTGGCCATTGTATCAGCTATGATGAATTGAAGCGGCTTGATACTGATATCACCGACACACGCTCTGATGGTGAACGTGAAATCCCTGCTGGCCTTAATCTGTGCAGTGACTTTGGAACAGGTAAGACATAGCAATCATATCACCAATATATATATTGATTGTTAGAAACACACGGTCGTCACATCGCTTGGTATATATATATATATATATTGCAGCATTCGCTTGGGATAACTACGATGTCAACACGGAGACACCAGATGGCAAGAACACTCTGCATTAAACGGTGGGGATATGTTACCAGAATCAGCTTCAATCAGAGACATTACCAGACGCACCACCTGCTGACCCAGTAGAGACACTGATTGGCCAGATGAGGAGACGCTATGATGAGAACTAGAGGGTGCTTCCTCCCTTTCTAACATCTCTCAAACGGGCCCAATTCAAGCCGACTCCATCTATTAGAGTGATGGAAGAACAAAGGATCCAGTAAAAGGGTCTGGACTTTATATGGCTTCTTCAGTCCTTCACACAGAAGTTGCCGCTCTTCACTGGCATCTTTTACTGATTTGTGACAGAAGGACTCCACCAAACTATGATTGCATACATGGACCCCATCTCGCAGCCCCCAACGAGGAACGAGGTGGTGCAGGAAACAATGGTGTGCTCAGTCAGAGATGCAGAAGAGACCAACCAGGGGTATGCCATCGTCACATATGACCTTGCTGTTGCCCTGAAGGCGTACTCAATTCAAGCTTTGCAAACTCCTACTTTTGATGGACTCATCATACTGCTTGGAACCTTCCTTCTTGAGCTGGCCTATTTTGGAGCAGTGGGCACCTTTCTGGCCAATTCAGGTGTTGAATACCTCCTCACTGAAGCAGGTGTCTTGACTGAGGGGTCACTCGCTGGTGTCATTAAGAGGAAATTCTACAACAGATGTACCAGAATCCATCAAATTCTTGCTGCTGTGATGGAATGAGAGCTCTACTCTAAGTACCTGGAATTGATGGAAGATGAAGATGAGTCCCTTGCCAAATAAATGATGTATGACTGCGATAGCTCTATTGAGCACTGCCAAGATGTTGTTGAGAATGGCTCATTCGTGGATCTCATGAAGCAATACGAGAGCTTCTTCCATGATGTTATAGCTGGACAATATGGAAGCACGGCAGTATACTGGGCCATCAATGTGAATCTCGTCAACAGGATGTATCGAGAACTGCAGTGGGCCGTGTGCACCAATGATGTCGATGGATACATCGGTGTCCTCTCACGTCTGATCAACATCTTCTTTGCTTTGAACCACCCAAATCATGCCAGATGTGGTTCCCTCTTTCTCCATAAACTATGGCAGATGGACCCCAAAGCTCGTAAGATTCTGGAGACTGGTGCTATGTCAATTCACCGCACAAATAAGTCCTATGCCAGGAGTCCAGTTGACTTGAGCTTGGAGCAGACTATCAACAGGCATGCTGCATCTCCCATGAGAGGCATCACTGCTTTCAGAAACTCAGAAAGTGCTTTCAGGAGGTGGTCTATCACCCTCATCCGATGTGGCATGGCCCTGTCAGAGCTCTACGAACTGGTGGATCTTCAATCAGGGGAGGAACCAGGTAGTCAGCTGAGGAAATGGAGAATTCGGTTTGACAATGCTAACATGAATTCAGTCACCATTACCCTGAACAACACATGCAATCCATTCACTAATGATGTTCCTGCTGTTCTTGTCAATATATCATCAGGAAAGGCAGCAAATGAGGTGACCAAGAAATTTCTCTTTGGGAAATTGGAACGGGGGAGCAAACTGCGACTCCAGTTTTGAGGATGAATGTTCGGTCGATGGTTCACGCTTTCTGAAGCCAGTGGCAAGAACCAAGATGTTTAAGTTTGCTGCAGATAATGTAAAGCAGTCTAAGACAGCAGTACGGAAAGTGAATGCGGCAGAGGGATGTCTTTGGACAAATGTGAGCTGTCACCGCCAAGATAAGCGATGCACTTGACCAACACTACATTCTTAGCTATCCTGTCACCGCCTCTTTTTCTTGCCAAGAGTGATGGGACTCCCCTTAAGACAGACAAGGCAGCTCTCACAAAAAAAAAAAACACTTTAAAGCAGACAGGAAGCTGTTCTCACAGACTCGAGCCTTCCCCCAATCACAGACACAGTGATAAATGGTGGCCTCTTCCTCCATGAAACTGTGATGCAACACAGCAAGTCCACATATGCAACCATGGTGGCTTGTGATCTTCTGGTTAAGGTTTGTTCATGTCACGGAGAACAGGTCCTCCTCGGAATCACCAAGTATCAGTCACCATCCCTCAAAGATGTTGAGCATAACCTGCATAGTTCAGGTACTCCAAAAGTATTCATCATTCCTGGGCCTGACTAGGCCCAGTGACAGAGTGATGCGGAGTTCCTCAAAAATGGATCATTCAAAGAAGAGTTTGCTCGCTTCCTCATGGAAGAATTGAAGAAACCCAAATATGAACCAATCCTTGGAAGAAAGACTGTGTATGTTTCACATAGTGGTTGGTACATGCATGAAGATGAAGAACGAGGATGAACTGCTGCAAATAGAAGAACCAAATCACCTCCAATGTCGACATGAAGAAGTTGATACCCTCATGATACCATCATGACTTTCATGCAAACAGCATTTCCAATGGGAATATTCTGGTAAGGTCCACCGATACGGACGTCATCATCACTCTTCTTGGGCTTTCTGAAAGGTCGGAAGGGATTAGCATCATCCTAGACTATGGATCTGGCATCCACTGGAGGTACATTGATGTCTCGAAGCTAGCTGCAATTCTTGAGGAGAAACAACCTGGGATCACTGAAGCACTAATAGGCTTTCATGCGCTGATTGGTTGTGACTTCACATCATGCTTCTTGAGAAAAGGAAAGGTGATGCCCTTCCAGCTGCTGGAGGCAGAACCAGATCATGTCATGGCACTGTGATCTCTCACTACAGAGGAAGTAGACATTCCAGGTGTCACCTCCTTTGTCTGCTCGCTGTACGGATTCCAAACATCCAACATCAATGAAGTAAGACGCAAAGCTTTTGTGTGCATGAGTGGTGGTACTCGGAAGGAACCCCTGGCCAGAACAAAGCAGATAAACTGTGCTTCTCTTCCACCATGCACCAATACACTTAACAATCAAATCAAAAGAGCACACACAGTATGAGGCAAGAATGTGGAAGAGGGCTGATCAGACTGAAGCAAGTTCCACAGACTATGGATGGAAGTTGACTTGAAACTGCTTGCAACCAGATTGGTACCCAGGAAGTTCACTCCCAGAGTCCCTTACACATGCATCAACAGATGATGGAGACAGTATGGGAGCTACGTCCACAGATGATGAAGAGTCGGACAATGTATGGAGTGATGACGGTGATGAGAATGATGAGGATATGTAAAACACAGCACAACAATATTGTTAGAATTGTGGCATTTTCTTCTGAGGAAGGAAAGTGACTGTATAAATGCCTCTACATAGTGTAGCTTGGTAGTGTAGGTTGAGGGATTCTCAAACCCATTGTTTATTGACTTGGTATTATTAAAATGTCAGTTTTAATATCAAATAAATGTGCATCATTTGCTTTTTTTTTCATTCAGCATCATTATTCATATATACTACTACATGATTAACTACACACTTTTCAACAATGAAACTTTTACAATTGGAATCATTGACCGTGAAAACATGGGTACAGACACCATATTTGTGATGATACCATGTACTGTAATGCAGATATTGAAGAAAATAGGATTTTCGGTAATGGCGTCAATAATCCAGTGATTTGGGGTACCAGGCCATGGCCCAGGTCAGGTCAGGTATGGGAGAATGTGCCAGAGCAGCGCATCGCTGCGTCCACTTTCCACCGGTACTCCAGGGGCCTCGGTCTGGCCATCCCCCAGGCAGATGCCAGGCCCATCCCCATCTCCTTGAGATGCTGGTCAACCTGCTGCAACCACGAGGCACGTGGTCGGCCCATTGGCCTCCTCCACTCACGAGACTCCCTCGCTGAGAGAATCTAGTGAGCAGGATCAGCGTCAGGAAAACGAGCCACATGTCCATACAGCCGCAGCTGACGCTCACGGACCATGCAGGTAACAAATCTCATCCGAGTCTCTCTCAGCAACTGCTCGTTGGACACAAAATCCGACCAGCGATAGCCAAGGATTCTCCGAAGAGACCTGGTATCAAAATAATTAAGTCTCCGTCTCAGATCCTTGGTCAGAGAATGCTCAGCCCAAGTTCGCACAGCTATTTTCCAATGATTAGGACAACGAGCTCCCCAACAGACTCCCACATAATCATCACCTGGCAAAATATATTCTTCTTATGCCCAGAGGCAGCACTGCACCAGTGTAACTCATACATTCGTAAAATTGAGAGCCTTCTTGAATGCTATGGTGACGTTTAAGAGGTCATGGTCATCATCAACGCTGAGCGTCATTCTCACGAAGCACATGAGAGCAGTATAATGTTGTAATGGCATGCGAGATGGCTGCAATCATGTCAGATGGAGACCAGGGTTACAACCATGACCTGGTTCATCAACCACGTAGAGGAGAGAAGCAGCAGATACACGCAATCCACAGATCATATGATCCTTAGCACCGTATGGTCCTCCCGTCTGAAGGGTCAAACGGCTGGAGAACGGATCTAACTGTCAATGTGATGGATCACACAAAGCCAAAAGTGAACAAGTCCAAGTGGCTGACAGCAAAATCAATTCTATCGGTTCCATCTTCAAGTCCATGACAGACACTCACAAGAACCTTCTTCTCTATGATTGCCAACTCATTCAACAGCACTTGACTGACCAATGGGCCAGAATGCAGCATTGGAAGCTACAGAAGCCATCACAAAGAGATCAAGGCAAAAAATAGGTCTCATGGATACTGTGAGAGCAGGGACAAAGTTAATCTTGTTTCTAACAGTCAATGGCTCTCCAGATGGTATGTTTCAAGATGCAATGTCCATTGTCAGTCCACATCTGCCATATTTGTTCATTACATTCAACCACAACCCTAACGGCTCTGAAATTCAGCAACTGCTTCTTTCAGGACAACACCCGCATCGTTGTCCAGACATCATTGTGCACCTGTGCGCTCCCATGCATCCACATCTTTCTCCCATTGGCAAGAGAAGACAAATTGAGGACACCCGAGGATGTGGACAAGTCAGTGTGTGCAGAACTACCAGATCCAGAGGATAAGCGGCTTTGGGATCACCAATCAAAATGGAGCTCCATTCAACCATTACCTCCTCATCCACTTCAAGGCTCACATGAACGTCGAAGTAGTCAGCTCTGTGGATTTCAGTTAAACACCTGTACACGTATATCCAAAAACGTCCTGACAAGGTCATGGTCTGAATTTCTGGAAAGGAACTGAGGTGATGATGAGATTAAGGGGGTACATCTGTGCACCTGAGGCAGCCTGGTGCATCTTTATCTTTGAACTTCATTTCAAGGACTTTCCAGTGGAGAAGCTCCCGTTGCCCAATGTCCAGAAACTACAAAGCTGAACACCTCATTTTACCTACGCAACAAATTTCAAAGGCCAGAGGCATCACTTACTCACATGGATGGAAACACAACACCGAGAAGCGCAATACTTGATGCAAGCACAATAAGCCCATTCAGAGAATCGATGACGGTGCTGGAGCACTGCCATTCACAGTCTGCCAGGTGCCACAAGCTTTCAAAACCTCCGAACTGTCAGTGGTGATGTTTACCCCACCTACAAGCACACAACCAGCTTATACCAGTACACCACTACCTATACCAGTACACCACTACCTATACACCTACACAAAGGAAACTGGAAGTGTGTGAGTGGGGGAATACTTTTGTAACCCCTCATGTGCATCCATATACCACCAGCTCATGCCAATTACGATGCAGGAATGATGATGATGATGCAGGAATGATGATGCAGGAATGATGATGATGATGCAGGAATGATGATGATGATGATGATGATGATGCAGGAATGATGATGATGATGCAGGAATGATGATGATGATGCAGGAATGATGATCATGCAGGGAATGATTGATGCAGGAAATGATGATGATGCAGATTGATGCAGGATGATGGATGATGATGATGCAGATGATATGGCAGATATTGATGATGATGATATGCAGATGATGATGATGATGATTGCATGATGATGATGATGATGATGCAGATGATGATTGATGCAGATGATGATGATGATGAATGATGCATGATGATGATGATGATGATGATGCAGATGATGATGATGATGAAGATGATGATGCATGATGATGATGCAGATGATGATGATGATGATGCAGATGATGATGCAGATGATGATGATGATGCAGATGATGATGATGATGCAGATGATGATGATGCAGATGATGATGATGATGATGATGATGATGATGATGATGATGATGATGACGACGACGTGGCTTTGTCTTGACACCTAAAGGGTCCTTATACTTCAGCATGTACGTGCCCGGAAATGAGTTGCGGGTCATCTGTAGAAACGGCTGCATGCTGAGGATAGGTCTCTCATCCATGTTTCAAAATACAGGACAATGCCCTCAACTCAGCCAAATGACAACTTCAGTCAAAAAATCGTTCATGTTAGGGCATCACTTCTGGTATCAAAAACTTTTTTGTTATTGCAATTCAGCGTGCATTAGGGCCATGGTGGTCCCAGCGTGCTGCACAATTCCATTTCCAGTTTTGGTCACTAATTACATCATCACCAACGTGGATTGTTTGGGTGTTTATTTTTCACTGGAAGTGATATTTTTGTTTGTTTATTGATTTCAAAAAAAAAATTCTCGATATGTTGTCATAATGTGTTCCGCCAAACATTCCTGTGGGTTCCATATCAACGTTCTTTTTGCATAACCTGAAGAGTTTTTCTCCAGCCATTGGTGCCTGCCAGCAGTTCTTAACAGCAAATGAGTTTTCATGATGTTTTGTTGCTATAATAATTGAGTGTTCTGACTTTTCTATTTTCCAAGAAATATATAATACAACGTAATTTTACTTCATTTGAAAACTCAATAAGTAACTCGAACAAAACCCTATTTTTATCTTTGGTGCCTCTTAGTCCTTTGTTGTTAATATCAACATAATTAACTGCATATAATTCAGAGACTTTGCTTCTGCTCTTGACTATTTAACATCCAGACCAAAACATGAGGGGCTGGCATGATAACCTCGAGGTATGCACAGCCTAAACTGTCTAGCCGAGGTTCGAATCCTGGTTCAGCTATAAATTGTCACCTTAGTGTTTCACAGGCAGGCTGAGCAGGGCAAGGCATCATCAAATACGTCCGCAATACAAGCAATTGCTCGTGGGCAATAAAGATGTCACGGTGATTTTTCGCTTATCTGAAATTGGAATTCCAGGTAAGGTATTGTCATCGTGCACTGTCCATCCGTCTCCTCTTTAGACTTCTCCGGTCAAACCGCTGGGCCAATCCGGCCGAAATTTGGCAGCAAGGTTCTGCTCCTGACTGGTTCCGGTCACGTGCCTTTAAGTAGGTCAAAATGGCCAACTTAGTAAATGTCTTCCAAAATCTTCTTCTCCAGACCCACCAGTCAGAATGCTACCAAATTTGGGTAACAACATTAGGCCAGGGCCCAGATAAGCTACACGTCCAGTGGTCATATTTTTGAAAAACAGTGGGCTGTTGATTCTACCAGGGACAATTCTAAACTCCTGCCCTGATCTACAGGGGCACTGCATTGGTGTAAGAGCTGCGTCTCAGCACCAAATTTAGCACTGTGTTGCGTCTCAGCACATCGGTCGAAGATGGAAACAGCCGACCAAATTTATGAATGAATCCCAGTCAAACATGAATGTGCTTCATGAGATTCGAGGTATTTTGGGTAGTGTTGCCTCCTCATAGGGATTATTTTAGTATCCATCCCAAGATTCCCCAAGGGCATTAAAAGTCAAGTACGTCACGAGGACTGGTACTCGCATCACATGTGCGAGGGACGTTAAAATAAATGATGCCAATGAGATGCAATAGTTCATGAAATGGTCTCAGCAAAGTGTAATTTTGTTGGCTTACCCGACATCATTGATAATTAAATAACACAAAAAAGTATGAGGCATCTCCGACATAGACATCTTCCTTCAGTATTTTGGGAATTTAAATTTTTTTTTAGACCTCCCCTAGAAACTTTCTGTTTGTGGTTTGTACCAAGAAACAAACACAAGTTTGTGTTGAAGCTCCTCTAACTGTGCTTGATGTTCTTGATCGAGGGAATTCAAAAGCCACGTACGACAAGGTGACTTGTGGGTGACAGCTCATTTATTGACAATCATCACCCTCTAGCCAATTGCAGAACAGCTTCCTCTTTGTCATTCTTTTACCACTATTACCATGGCCATTGCTCTGCAGAGCTAGCAGCTGCAGTTCCTCTACCCATGATGTACTCTAGCATCAGCTTTGCTCTGCAGATGTACATCATGTACATCATGATGTACTCTGCAGCTCCACTGGCTTGGCATCAGCTGGCCTCCTTTCACACGTCTCCTGTGCATACTTTCAGAACTGCAAAAGCAATAAACATGCATCGTCTTTCTTTTTTGTTTTGCAAAACTCTTTGAATAAGCTGCCTTTAACTGCGTTTTCACAATATCTACAACATTCAGCAGTCCAAGTATCTGATCAACAAGTCTTCCAATTTCATCCTCGTCATCTCGTTCCCCTTTTTATTTTTAATTTCTTCAGCCCATGCTTCCCAAATGCCTCCTTCCACTCCCTCAGTACTTCTTGCATCTCCTCCCCACTCTCCCCGCAACAGTGAGATCGTCCACATAGAGCATCCTCCCAATGCTACACCTCAAGCTCACCTTCCTGCTTTCCAGCTCCATCACCACGATAAACATGAGTGGGCTGAGAGTGCTTCCCTGCCTCAAAGCAATGTTCACGCTGAACTCCTCAGACGTCCGAGGACCAAACAAAACTCTTGAAAATCACCGTCATGCATGAAAATCACCCTTGGCCACTCATCTCTGAGTCAGCATGGAAAATTTCACCTGCCAAGCTGCAAATCACAATGATTAGATTTCTTGCATACCTTCCAGCAAGAAGCCCGAATGCATTCTGATGTCAAAGTATTTGATGATCCTCTTGTAGTAGGTGTGCTTCCGAGGGGTGATTCTTTAACATATGGTGAGTACAGTGCTCGGAACTCTACACCTTGGAACAATCGCCAGCTTCAGGGCTGTAAACTAATAGATGTGGTTTGGGATGTACACAAAGAAGACAGCTTGAAGGAGGCCACATGCAAGAAGAGAGGAAAGGGGAGGGGTCAGGATAAAAAAATTTCCCCTTAGACAAGGATGCCTGTAAACATTGCCACATTTCTGCAGGACCCGAGCAACAAAGAAGAACTACTTGCGCTGCTGATGAAAGATGTCAAGAAGAACTGCCTGTGATTACTCAGCAGGAAAAGTAGATAACACCTCCTGACAACCAGTTGTGCCAAAATGCAACAGCAAGCCAATGCTGGCATCCAATCAGATCAGGTCAGGTCAGGTATGGGAGCATGTGCCGGAGCAACGTGTCGCTGCGTCCACTTTCCGCCGGTACTCCAGGGGCCTCCGTCTGGCCATTCCCCAGCCAGATGCCTGACCCATCCCCATCTCCTTGAGATGCTGATCAACCTGCTGCAACCACGAGGCACATGATCGGCCCATTGGCATCCTCTACTCATGAGGCTCTCTCACAGAGAGAACCTGGTGAGCAGGATCAACATCAGGAAAATGAGCCACATGTCCATACAGCCACAGCTGATGCGCACAGACTATGCAGGTAACAAATCTCATTTGAATCTCTCTCACCAACTGCTTCTTGGACACAAAGTCCGACCAGCGATAGCCAAGGATTCTCTGAAGAGACCTGGTAACAAAGGAGGTAAGTCTCCATCTCAGATCCCTGGTCAGAGCCCAAGTCTCACATCCGTAGAGCAAGACTGGAAGCACCGAGGACCGGAAGACTTGTATTTTCATCATCCAACACAGGTACCGACAGCACCACACCCCATGATCCAGTGAATCCATGACTCCCCAGGCCCGACACAGATGTCTACTGACCTCTGTCTCGCAGCCAGCAGATACATGAATATCAATGCCAAGGCAAGTTAATCTCTCCGTGACCTCAACATCTTCACCACAAACAGGCACAGACAAGATAGCAGCATCCAAGATGTCATTGAAAGCCTGGATCTTAGTTTTATTCCAGGAAACACATAATCCCAGTGGCTCCGACTCCTCATTCAGCACCACGAGAGCCCGCAAAAGGATTTCCAGAGTCTCCGCAAAGATGACTGCATTGTCTGCGAAATCAAGGTCAGAGATTTTGACATTCCCAAATGATGCATCGCAGCTTGACCTCTCCAACATGTTCCACAGAATCCAGTTCATTCAAGTGCTGAAAAGTGTGGGGGCCAGGACACACCTCTGAAGAACTCCAGTTACAATTGGAAGTAAGTTGGAGATTATATCACCCCATATCACAGCACTCTCAAAACCGCAGTATAGTTCAGACATCACATTGATCGGTTTTGATGGCACCCCAAGAAGACCAAGAATCCTACAAAGGGCATCGCGAATCACTGAATCATACGCGTTACAGAGATCAACGTAGGCTGCAAGCAGCCCCTGCCCAAACTCTCATCTGTGTTCGGTGAGGATCCGAAGGACAAGGATATGGTCAATCGTTGACCTCTTTAGTGTAAAGCCTGACTGCTCTGGGTGCTCGTGCTCAAGAAGATGGTGGCGAACCCTATCAATAATTACCCAAGGAAAGACATTGCCCGGCACTGAGAGCAGCGTCACCCCTCCGTAGTTGTTGCAGTCCTGGCGATCACGCTTCCCTTTCGAGAGAGGGACGACAAAGCCCCTCTTCCAGTCAATTGAGATGATGCCTGTGTTCCAGGCAGAGCACAAAACTGAATGCAATGACATGAGTACAGCATTTCCACCAGCCTTGAGAAGTTCAGCATGGATGCCACAGATCCCTGGAGCTTTACACCATTTCAACTAGTTCACCGCAGCCTGTTTTCCCACAAATGAAGGTGGATCTCAGTTGATTGGAGGATCAGAAATATGGATGGTAACACCCCTGACATCCAAATCAACAGCTGGTGGATCAGCCTGGGACAGCCGCTCAAAGTAACCGACCTAACGGGCCTTCACTTCAAACTCCCCTGTCAAGAGCCCACCACCCTCCGCTCTAACTGCAGTACACCAAAGGACACACCTAGAGGAACGCAATGCATGAATTCCCTTGTATGGGCAGTGACGAAATCACTTGACCACAGGTTATGCTCTACCCCCCCTCTCCCCCCGTTTTATTTGTCAGTTTTATTTGTGTTTTTTCTGTGTTTTGTGGAGTGAAGTGTTTTATGGTGGCTGGAGTGTAAATCCTGCACCACCACCTCCTAACAAAAGTAACCCAACTGCAGGAGGATGTCCGCAGACACAGTTGGGCACGAGACATACATGGCAGTTAGCTCACATGGAGCTCTTCCGCCCTTTGACACGTTTTGTTTTAAATCCTGCTGGTTGTCCATATCCATACACCCTCCTCACCAGGAAACCTGATGGGGGAGACTACCTGACCAGGGAACAGGTTAGTACAGGTATACATGGTGCCTGCAGCAAGTCACAGATGTAATCTGGCCTGACCATCCTATCATGAGGAAGCTAACTCCAGAATGTGTCTTCATGTTGCCGATGCTGTGCAAAAGGGTGCAAGACTATTATGGTCAGCACCGTGGATGCAGATGTTGTTGTAATCCTGGTGGCTATATTCTTTGAGCAAAATGAGTGCCAGCTTGCTGGTATCCTGTGTCGGAGTGGCGACCCGTCCAGGATTGTTCCCAATAGCCAAGGAGACTGGTTAGGCAGCACCAACGCTCTGCACAGAGTATGGTCCCAATGGATGGATGGATGCCCTCCGCTGCCTCAGATTCTTCCTTCGTTTTTTTTTTTCCTTCTCTCACGAGCCTTCTCTCTCCACCATTGGTCCACAGCCGATGCGGGCGGGTCCACAACATCACTTGTGGAAAATACCACGCCCTTCTTCCAAGGGAAATTTCAACGCAGCCCCGGCCCCTCCCTTTATGCACCCAAAGCCACGACGAGAGCCCCAGCCCCCTCACTGCACGTGCAAAATGCCCACTCGAACTCTTCTACACGATACCACACCTGCGAGAATCACCGCACCTCTTAGGCCATGACGAGCACCAAGCATCATGAACATGCATGTGAGATGCCACATGAGCATACATGTGAGAGCACTCTATGGGTTAACGACCAGCCGGGTCGAACATGCAAAATCAAGCAATTCACGAATGGAGGGAACAGGGAGAGGAATACCGCCGGACTGAGGGACGACCGAACGGCCGTGGGGCCGAAGGTAAGACCGATGGGGTGAAAGAGGGATTGTTGAAAGGGTGTTTGATGGAGGGGAGATTATTATTGGTGAACCGTTGAAATGGGCCGATGATGTAAAGGAAGATTGAAAGTACCAGAGGGGGAGGGGAGAGACATTACACGGGACATAGACAGCCTAGCCAATGCATGCCCCCCAAACAGCCCTTTGACAATGGACCAAGGACTATCTATAGTCTATACAAAGACTAATGAAATAACTGATCCTCGGGTCACCTATGTGTCCATGTATGCTCTCTCCCCGGGGGTAAATTTTTTTCAACTTGATCGGACGCATGGTCTGGCAGGCAGAATTTATTATTTTTTTTTTTGAATAAGGTTCAGTTGGCTGTACCTGGATGGGTTTGAGGGTAGAGGAGTAGCAGCTGAAATGTGAATCCCCATCCAGGTTCCCTCCTGATGACTTCATCTTTGCATTTTGCTTGTTTGGGTTCCCTCCTGATGACTCCAATGCAGGACCACCTATTTTATTTGGTCTTCCATTTGATTTGAATTCAATTTGCTTTGTTACAAATTTGCCGCCGGAAGAGTTGGCTCGCACCAAGTCGTTCTCAAGACTGCACGGGGTAAGTATTCGCTGAATGCCGTCGAGTTTATAACTTGGTTTAGCGTTGTTATGTTTACAATCACTTCTCAACTAGTGCTATACATAATAATGTTAAAACTTATTTGTGTAATTTCAATTAAAAAAATTTTTTTTAATTCATTTAATTAATTTCATTTTTCTATTCAATGTTTGGTTGAGGTTATGAATAAATAAAAAGATGATACATGGCAAAACAGAGCTATTCATGAGCACGGTCGCAGGCATCCTGGATAACCTGAGTGTGACCGTGGGAGGTTGGGTGCGGGGATGAGGGGGGAGCAGAGTTAGGGGGACATCTTGCCTACTGCGGTTTACGCTCGTGGAAAAGTAATTATCTTTTGTGGCCTGAAAATCCATACACAACCCATTGACGACATAAACTTTCTGCCTTGTTTTTGCGCGTTTTCACACCTGCTGATAAGACAAAGGTCAGAGTCACTTTATTTTTTAAAGAATGAACCAGCATACGTCCAATGTGTGCATAATCAAAGCCATCTCAGGAGCATCGCAAGCGATTGTGGCGCGAAAGCGGCTTTGTAGCCATCAGTGGTGTTTTGAGTTTCTTAATTTTTTTTACAAGCTAGGGGTGGGGAGAATGATCTCTTGATTTCATAATAAAAAGCAATTGATCCATATACATTGAGCTTGGCTCATTCAAGAAAAAAATAAGAAATAATCTGTTGTGCCAATGCCCTTGTCCATGACGTCATTTCATTGTGCAACTAGCTCTTCAAAGACATCTGGAGAATTATTTCCTCCTGCTCTGTGCTCCAAAAGAGAAAACGTTTCAAGAATACAAACAGCAGGCATTTTCAAAGAAACGCACTCGTTGTCGAAAAACAACTCGATCAGTAAACGTAAACGCACTTGACATCCTGCAAAGTCTCTTTTGAATCCGTCGCCATAAGTTCCTGCAGGAACAACAAGGTCACGTTGAAATGAAACGCGGGGACGGTCTCACGGCCGGATTCAAACACGACAACCGATCAGCACCCTCACGGACATTGACAGGCTCACAGGAAGGATGGCCTAGACGTACGCACACTTACCTCTAAGCTGTGTAGCCTGGGTTTGAATCCCGACCTAGCTATAAACTGTCATCCCAGTGTTTCACAGGCACGGTGATTCATCAATGTGTGCGTCGTCGTTCTGATGGACGTTAAACTGGGTGTCCCATCTGCCAACATATGTTGGCAGATGTTAAAAGATCCCTCAATGTCCTTAGTGAAGAGAAGGCAAGGCTGTGGTGTAGCATCATTGGCTGATGGCGTAGCTGTGCTGCTGATGGCCCTCTTGCTGGTTAGGACAGGAATTTGTAATTCTGCCATGGTGCTGGCAATATCTGCTGTAGTTGATGATTCCACAGTTGAAACAAATCACTTTTGTGACAGGCCAAGTATATCCTAAATTTTAAATACTTTTTGCTTTTTTTTTAAAAAACGTTTCTCATTGACCTATTTTGATTATATATGTAAAAGAATAAAAACTACTTTATGAAATTGTTAACAGAGCAAGAGTAGAATATGTTTCAACCGACGTAAAAATTGATTACAGTAAATGATAATTTGAAATGTGTTCTTTTCATTTCATCCGAGTAATGTAATCCTTCTGAACAGCATAAGCCATTTCAATCTGGATGAAGTAAGCTGTGTCAAATGTATAGCATTTTATCAGGGACAAGTGGGCTGGAAAAAGGTCAGACAATTACTTCAAATCTTGTGTTGCAGTTGCGCTCATGTTTATCAGCTCGGCGGGAATTCATTAGGGGCCACCTACATTAGAGTAAATGGAGAGAATGTAAAGGAGTGGGAAAGGAAACATGAGAAATTCAGAAACAATGTTTCATTTATTTGTGCTATCAGAGTTTATGGAAAAAACAAAATGAATGCTAAAAGAGATGGATGATCAAACACAAACAAAATGTACTAACCGTGCGAGGAGTGTTGCCAATCAACAAAATCTTTTGCCATCGACGGACCAGAAATTACCAGTGAAATCGGATGTCAAAACGAAGCATTGCAATGAATGTGAACATATGCCACAGTAAGAAAGCGGGAAACTATCAAAGAAAAATTGTGAATTCACAATGGCACTGCAAGAGCATAAATGGTAAAAAATAGGACCACAAGTCTTGAACCTCACCTGGATCAAGAGCAGCAGTCGCTCAAGTCCCCCCGCAGATCCCCTTTGACCCTGATAAAAAATTTTTTAATGCTGTGAACAAACTTTGGTACATCATGTGTGATGAAAGTTGTGGTCAGGTTTCATTTAAGTTGTGTAGTTTCGGAGAAGAGAGCAAATACCTCTTTTTTGGAGGGGGGGGGGTCAAATACCACCCGTAGACCCCCATCATAAGCGTAGATTTTGATGCGGTCGACAGACATGGTTGTATTTTTGATCAACATTACAATTGCTGAAGATTTTTCTCAGTTGTTAGTATGATTTCTGAATTGTCAGATCGTATTCGAAAATCCCCGCCAGTGAATAATGTCTCATTCAAACTTAAGCAATATTTTGTCTCGCCGTATTGTATGTAGGTCATTTAAGAAAGATATTGTACATTTGTCTAATGAATTCTCACACCGGTGTTTTCCATTGATTCATTTATCGACTGACCCACTCATTCATCCTGTCAAATTGTTTGCCCATGAATACGTTTCTTTTATTTATACCCTGGTTTATCTATATCTGTTATGCAATTTGATGTGATTTCATAGTTGTTTTTTTTTAATGAATTTTATCTGTGTGTGTAAAGACGTTCCTGCTACAAGCTTGCTTTTTGGGATTCTGCCTCCTTCAGCTATTCAAATGTTTTATTTTATATCTGCTGCTTTTCTGGAAGGAAATCAAGGTTTTTGTGATTGATTGATTCGAAAGAGATGTAAAGGATGTAAATGTCTAAAATGTCTTAAAATGTCGAAAGGGTTAAGGGGTCTATAAGCATTTTAACCGGTTCTAGAGGGTCTAAAGTGTTGAAGGGGTATAAAGGGGTCTTAATGGTCTCAGGGGTCAAAAGGTCCAAAGGGTACATTATAATAGTAGTTGGGATCTCAGCATCTATCGTATCTTAAGGGGTCAAAAGGGTGTAAAGTGTCGAAAGGGTCTTAAAAGGACTAAAAAAGGGCTGAAAGGATTGTCCCCTCTCTGCCATTCACCCCAACTCTCTGTCCTTCCGAACCCCCCTTCTTTCCCAGTCTTCAAAGCAAGAGGATATTAATGACATTGAGGTTAAAATTTAATCAAGAGGTTAAATTAAATTGTGATTGAGATCAAATTAAATGAAGAGTTTAAATGAAGAGGTTTAAATAAACAATGATGAACCATCTCGTGAGGTGACAGAACCTCACGATTAGATATGTGATGGACTTTCAAACATGGATCATATTTTTGAGTTAATTATCTAATTATCTCACCACCTGGATGGAAATATTTAATAAGGGTTCCATTCCTTTTTGCGCATCGACGTCATGAATCATCGTGCCGAGTTTCAAAACGACCCGTTGAGCCACCTCGGAGTCGGGAAAAAAACGAAAAAATGTTAATGGACCCGCTGCCTTTTTTGAAAATTTCCATCGAGGTGGTGAGGTCATTAACTTAAAATGTAATTACGTAAATATTACGTACAATCTATACATAATAGAGCGAGTGTTTGTATGTATGTACGAGACTGCTCTTTGCAGCATTGCTTGCAAAAATGTTTAAAAAAAATTTTTTTTAATGGAAAAAAACTTTTTCAACAAAATATTCAAAGCACTTCTCATAAATACAGGCCTACAGGATGTCTAAAAAGTCTGGACTCACAGGGAAATATAGGCTTATATTTTTAAAATTAAACAAAAACAAACAAACAAATTAAACAAAAACAAACAAACAAACAAGCAGTCATAGACTGGTACTTACGAAATCGTCAACTTGACGTCTGACTCTTGTCTAATAAAAGCTGTCTCTAGAGAAGGTAGCGACGCAAACCAGAAGTTTTCTACGATGATTCTGTACCAAACCATCAAAAATCATAACGTCGACCGAAGCAAAAATCTCCATTTCTCCACGCAATTATTTAATATTATTTTATCAAAGTCACAAAACCGTAATATTCGGCCATCCACCAACAATCTTTACATAATCCGACGCGCTTAGCGAGTCAGGCATGCGACGATAACCTTTGATTGGGATAAAAAATGACTTTTAAACACCATCTTTATCGAAAACACCGTCAGCGCGCACACGCAAAACTTCAACGACGCGTCTGCTCGAGTGCGCTGCACCACGTGACGAGCCATGACGCGGCGAGTGAAATAT
>CM068959.1:120430433-120441287 GCA_035128595.1 Eptatretus atami
TTCCGTTGGACCAAGAGATCACCGAACGGCCACAGGGTTGAAGGTAAGACCGATGGTGTGAAGGAGGAATGATTGAAAGTAGCAGTGGGGGAGGGGGAGGCATTACACCATGGAAATACAACCGAACCAACGCAGGCCCCCCAAACAACCCTTCGACATGGGACAAAGGACTATCTACACAAAGACTAATTAAATAACTAATCCTCAGGCTACCTACGTGTCCATGTATGCTCTCCCCCTGGGGTAAGTTTCCAAAACGTTATATATATATGTATATATATGTTGGGATTTGTACCTTTTTCTTGTTAGCTTTGTTTGTTCCCAACTTTACTCACTCTCTTACAGTTAGGCAAAGTTACTCCCTAATGCTGCTCACAGCATTCTTGTGGATTACTCAAGCCTGACCCCATCTTTATCTATACACACAGCATTCGAATGTTCCTTTGTGAACAGCAAGCAGGAATATACTTTGATTAACTGTAAGAGAGTGAGTAAAGTTGGGAACAAAGCTAACAAGAAAAAGGTACAAGACTTAATAAACGCCAGCTGATGACTCGCTTACTGGGAATTCCTTGTTCGTGGGACACTGTCTCAAGCCCCAGTCCCCATCACGGACGGGGCTCAGCGGTTTACCCGAGCCTGTCAGCGAAGGGCAAGGTACAAATCCCAACATATATATATATATATATATATATACACATGTTGCACCAGAGTGGAGATGGTCAAACAATTTCCGACATATTTGCATACGTAATAAATAGATGTCATTAAAGACAAAAGTACAAAAAAACAACTCCTCATTTTAATAGATTCGCAGCATAGTAAACTTTAAATTACTTCGTATTGAAGCGTGGTTTTAAATTGTCTTTCAGTATACGATACAGTATCTAGGGAGAATTCCTCTGCATGTTTGTGATTATTTTGTCCGTTTTGTTTCGCGTGAAACAAAAAGCTTGCTACCTATACACCGTCTGAAAACCACAGCGAACACTGCGTACAAAGTCGTTTATTTTGTGTTACCTGCGAGGCTGTTTGTACGTTTCTCCACTTCTCATGGGCTTAGCCGTGTCGTCCCCACCCGATGTCCGACTCAGACAGAGGTTCCGATGAAGGCTATGGCTGGTGGTGAGTGCTAAAAGCTGCGGTCCGTGACTGGCTGACGTCGCATTCGCGAGATGCGCGCTTCCATCGCCCCACGTGACCACGAACCAGCGTCACAACGCAGACGCATTAGCGGAGCGATTTACATCCTAAAATGGGGCGATCAAAACAGCAAAGTGCACTGTGACGTAGGCCTTCAGGCTTCAATTCAAAGGTGTGCTGAGTCTGCTGACGTACGTGTGTGTGTGTGTGGATACACTTAGTGCGAGTTTCACATCTGCTAGAAACACCTGTACTTTTACCTTCGAGTCTCCGACATTATTGAACACCGAACGGTCCCAATTTTTCCCCATCTTGTGGATTGACTGCGGAGAGTTTTTCACCGAAATGTTTCACGAACTGGTTGGCTCAGACTGACTGACGTTCGACTGCAGTTTATTTATTTCTATGTCCATCACGAACGCGAGCAGGCACGACATCCGGGGCGTGCTCAGTTACCAAGCAGCGAACTTGCGGTCGGGAAGCCAGACGTTTCTTATCAACAGTTTCGAACGGAGTGCTTAAGCCACTTGGCGAGCTCTCTCCAAGAAACTTGGTAACTGAACTTTATGCACACACCTGTGGGAGGGCACGACTTGTGATGCAACAACACCTTCCCTGGGAAGCACCGATCCGACAGGTGATGTGTAGTCAGGACGTAAATGCGCTCTTTACACCATTCTGTGCCACCAACAAATGCCAAATGGAAGTTTATTAACTACCTGATATATACACACACATTGTGAGACGAGCTAAAACTTATTGTTCCTTCTTTTCTTGTGCACGAAATGAATTAAAAGCAGAGGTAAAGGTAATTGCTGGGATTTAGTAATGTGTTTACCTTCGTTGGGGAACTGCTTATTAAAGTAATAGTCGGCCGGTTTTTTTTAATGAAATATATATTCTACCTTGCTCATGTAAGCCCCTATGGCTGTCCCAGCAACAATATATATATATAATATAATATATATATATATATAATTATATATATATATATGTATATATATATATATATATATATGTCGGAGCGTCGATCACCCTTCACGAAGGTATGAAGACCTCGATGTACTTGAGGAAAACTGTTTATTGCCCACCAATACGTGCACACGGAGAGCAGCAAAACACCAGGAACACCAATTATGTAATTGAGGAAGCCCGGAGAGTGCTCTGGCTCTATTAGTTGAGCTACTCCCTATATACGGTTCTATCTTTGACAAATGCTTATCTCGCAATTGTCCTTTCTTCCAACCCAGGGCCAGTTGAGAGCAGCTTGCTTATATCCTTCAACAACTGTGAATCAAGCAAGATAATGAGGAAGCAAAGTTACTCCCTAATGCTGCTCACAGCATTCTTGTGGATTACTCAAGCCTGACCCCATCTTTATCTATACACACAGCATTCAATGTTCCTTTGTGAACAGCAAGCAGGAATATACTTTGATTAACTGTAAGAGAGTGAGTAAAGTTGGGAACAAACAAAGCTAACAAGAAAAAGTACAAATCCCAACATATATATACATATATATATACGTTTTGGAAACTTACCCAGGGGAGAGCATACATGGACACGTAGGTAGCCTGAGGATTAGTTATTTAATTAGTCTTTGTGTAGATATCCTTGTCCCATGTCGAAGGGTGTTTGGGGGCCTGCGTTGGTTCGGTTTGTATTTCCATGGTGTAATGCCTCCCCTCCCCACTGCTACTTTCAATCATTCCTCCTTCACACCATCGGTCTTACCTTCAACCCTGTGGCCGTTCGGTGATCTCTTGGTCCAACGGAAGCTCTCTCAGTTATCGCTCCATTCTCACGTGCACGTTCGTGAACACGAGGTGCGGCACTTCTTGCAGGCGTGGTACAGTGCAGGACTGTACGAGTGAATGCTTGTGTGCGAGGGAGGGGGAGGACGTTACGTCGTGCCTTGGGTGCGTGAAGGGAGGGGCGGGGGTGGGAACACCCTTCCATGAAGGTCGTCCTGCGGTCGTGATCCTGTCACACGAAGGACAAGGAGGGTGAACGGCAGCACCTCATCGACGGGCCTGAGGAGGAAAGAAGCTGAGGCAGAGGAGGGCAAATCGCATATCTAGCTCGCATATCTGGACAACCAGAGAGGACTCGCCTACTGAGTCCTGGCACCTCGGGAATGCGGCTGCGTGTCCATCGTGCCACATTTCCATTGTCCATCTTCCTCATCCATTTTCCTCCATATTCTCTCGTATATTTGGGCTGTATGAGGTGAGCAAAGAAAGAAAGGCTCCATTTTTCTTTTCTCCATAGTTCACTTTTATTTTAGTTTCAAGTCCTCCTGTTTTGTTCTTCTCCCTAAGTGAATGACAGGCAAGTCTTTGTTTCAGTAAGAATTGAATAAAAATACATATTATGGTTAAATTGCTCCAATGTGCCTTTTTGCTTTCTTGCTTATAAATTATTGCTTTTAAATGATTGCTTCCTTGTGTGTTTGTAATAAATAATTGTTTGTTGTCATTCCAATCTATCTCGGTTGTCTTTTCCTTTATTGGTCCGACACAGTACACAAGTATGGTTAGACGGGAAGTTGTACCCCACCTCATTTGCATATTAGCTGGTGCATACTTGGCAGCTCCACTTCGCTGCACCTGATATGGTAAGTTAACGCAGGTACGCATCGAGGGCACGAAACTCGCTTGGTTGAGCACATCACACCCGAAATGATAACACTTGAAGTAGTCTAAACCTGCCAGGATTGGCGGAACCAATCGGCATTCATGGATGCTTAGCAATCTGCCTGCACGTGAAATTATCTGTGCCCGACAGCCTCAGGACCATCACACCATTACACCACCAAGGCTAGGTAAACAACTACTTAATAATGGTTCCAACTCCAACAACTATAGATAGGTAAACCATAAGCAGGTAATGGAAAATCATCAGATAACTACAGATAGGTAAAATCAGGATATGGGATTAAAACTGGGTTCGCAGTGATCAATATGCAAGTGCTCAGATGGCAGCAACAAACAGGCCATTTAACTATTGTAGACCTGTATTGTTTTTTTACTCTGGCAAACAAACTTTCTCTTCAATATAGATAAAATTTATTTTTGTGTACGGCAGCTTGGCTGCCTGGGTATCCATCACTTTGTTGGGACACAACTATGCTCTGATGCTGTACCCCTATACAGTGCACTGGTACTCATTTTGCCAACCTCAGAAGGATGGCAGGCTGAGTCAACCCACCTGGTGTTAATTCAGAAGGAAAATGGGGCTCAAACTCAGGACCCGAAGATCCCAAGCCAGACACCAAAACCACTAAGCCAACACCAGGCTTTAGATAAAACTAATATCATGCTAGTTAACAATTCGATTTCAGAGCTTCCCGACCATATTAGTGTTAACGATATACACCTAGACAGAGTTGACTCGACTAAATTTATTGGATGTTCATTGATCATAATTGATCATGGAAAGTATTACCGACTATCTGCATAAATTGTTCTCACGAAATGTTACATTATTAATAAGTTAAAGGGTTTTCCCAAGTACATGTAGTACTTGTCTTATATTCTATCCCTTGTCTTGCTTTGCTTAAACTATGCAATTTTAGCCTGGGGAATGCATCAAATATTCAAATGGAGAGAATTTTAATTGACTAAAATATGACTAACTAACTAACTAAATTGACTTCGAATAATTAATATATCCCTGCTTACCAAAGGTTCGCATAGTGGAGGTTCACTACAATGAATGGTTTCATTTTGGACTATCATTGCATAAGGAAGGTCTTCATTCGTTAAAACAAGGAACTGTGGGAGAAATAATTATATAATGTACTCTCAATTATAATTGTTGCTGGTGTTTTATAAATTTAATTTTTATGCTATAATGTCAGTTATGCTTCCTTTTAGCCAGAGTCTTTTGACCTAAATGTGATAAAAGGAATGTTTGCTATGGAACAAAGTGACCTGGTTGATAACGCTGCAACTTTGCCATGATTACGTCATTTGCTTTTCACCTAGAAGACACGTATTGCAATTGGAGTTATTTTGCCTAAGGCTTATCAGCCCCCCTCCACTCCCAAAAGCATATAAATGCCAGAAAATGTCATCTTAGTTTAGTGGAAATACATTGTGGATGTATACCACCTCAGTGGTTTGACTCCATAGTACTACGTTAATAAAATTATCTGATGTAATGTACTTTTCGTTGTGGACAGTGATTAATTGTGGCTTTCATTTGAGTAACAGGATTTACATCGAGTCGGTTAAAACGTTAACTACAAAATTCTACAACAGAAACATCACAGTGTCATGGTGATTGTGCAATGTCACTTCAATGGCAATAACAAGTACGATGATTTTTCCAAGGGTTACCTTTTCATTGGGGGTGATTAACTTTTCAGAATGCTTGTGCATAATAATTAACTTTCAGAATGAAAGGGTGAAAATAACCATCTCCTCCACTACCATGCACTTCTGACTTCTCATACCGTTTTTGCCGTCTCGTCTCTCGCCTCCACTACCATTACGAAAGTTGGAATCAAGCTTGTTTTGGTAATTGTTACGACTAAATAACTTTATTGTTGTGCTACTGTCTCTATTATTAGGTAAATAATAATATTATAATGGCGTATGCAACTGAACCATTGTTATACCAAGCATGTGGCTTGGCTTTTAGACCGACACATTACGGTTAGGAACGAAGTGTTGATTTTCCATAGGAAAAAGTAAAAAAGACATTAAAAATGTCATAGCCCTCGCTGTTTTAGTAATTTTGCTGCACGAGTTAAAGGGCTAACCCATTTATGGACAACTAAAATGGCTGCCAGTCGACTAGTCGGCCATCTTGATCAGATCACAAAATAAAGTCGGTGCATGTGTACGCCATCATGTACTGTGCTTGTGCTAAGCTGAACAAAATCGGACCATGATGTCTGAGAAATGGTTGGGGACACGTTTAGGTAAAAAATGGCCACCAGTCGGCCATCTTGGATCTGAATCTCGCAAAAATGACGCACATATGTCAGCCATCATTCTTATCTGGGTGCCAAGTTCGAACAAGATCGGTAAATGCCTGTCTGAGAAATGGTTAAGGACGTGTTTGACAGCGGGTTTTTTTTTACAACTAAAATGGCCGCTAGTCGGCCATCTTGGATCTGATCTCCAAAGAAAAGACGTGCTTATGTAAGCCATCATTCCTTATCTGGGTGCCAAATTTGAACAAGATCGGTAAATGCATGCCTGAGACATGGTTATGGACGTGTTTGACACCGGGTTTTTGTTTTTTTTACAACTAAATGGCCGCCAGTCGGCCATCTTGGATCAGATCTCCAAAAGGAAATGACGTGCTTATGTAAGCCATCATTCTTTATCTGGGTGCCAAATTTGAACAAGATCGGTAAATGCATGCCTGAGACATGGTTATGGACGTGTTGACACGAGTTTTGTTTTTTTACAAACTAAAATGGCCGCGTGCGCCATCTTGGATCAGATCTCCAAAAGGAAATGACGTGCTTATGTAAGCCATCATTCTTTATCTGGGTGCCAATTTGAACAAGATCGGTAAATGCATGCCTGAGACATGGTTATGGACGTGTTTGACACCGGTTTTTTTTGTTTTTTTTACAACTAAAAAATGGCGCCAGTCGGCCATCTTGGATCAGATCTCCAAAAGGAAATGACGTGCTTATGTAAGCCATCATTCCTTATCTGGGTGCCAAATTTGAAACAAGATCGGTAAATGCATGCCTGAGACATGGTTAAGGACGTGTTTGACACCGGTTTTTTTTTTACAACTAAAATGGCCGCCAGTCGGCCATCTGGATCCGATCTCCAGGAAATGACATGCTCATGTAAGCCATCATTCCTTATCTGGGTGCAAGTTTGAACAAGATTGGTAAATGCATGCCTGAGACATGGTTAAGGACGTGTTCGACACCGGGTTTTTTTTTTTACAACTAAAATGGCCGCCAGTCGGCCATCTTGGATCAGATCTCAAAAGGAAATGACCTGCTTATGTAAGCCATCATTCTTTATCTGGGTGCCAAGTTTGAACAACATCGGGAAATGCATGCCTGAGACATGGTTATGGACGTGTTTGACACCGGTTTTTGTTTTTTTTACACTAAATGGCCGCCAGTCGCCATCTTGGATCAGATCTCCAAAAGGAAATGACGTGCTTATGTAAGCCATCATTCTTTATCTGGGTGCCAATTTGAACAAGATCGGTAAATGCATGCCTGAGACATGGTTAAGGACGTGTTTGACACCGGATTTTTTTTTTTACAACTAAATGGCCGCCAGTCGGCCATCTTGGATCCAATCTCCAAAAGGAAATGACGAGCTTATGTAAGCTATCATTCCTTATCTGGGTGCCAAGTTTGAACAGATCGGTAAATGCATGCCTGAGATATGGTTAAGGACGTGTTGACACCAGGTTTTTGTTTTTTTACAACTAAAATGGCCGCCAGTCGGCCATCTTGGATCTGATCTCCAAAAGGAAATGACGAGCTTATGTAAGCCATCATTCTTTATCTGGGTGCCAGGTTTGAACAACATCGGGAAATGATGCCTGAGAAATGTTTGAGGGCGTGTTCGACAGTGGGGGTTTTTGGTTTATTTTTACACAAATGGCCGCCAGTCGGTCATATGAGATTTGATGTCGAAAAAAAGACGTGCATATGTAAGCCATCGTTCATTATCTGTGTGCTAAGTTGAAACAACATCAGTAAATGCATGTCTGAGAAATGGTTGAGGACGTGTTCGACATTTGTTTTTTTTTACAACTATAATGGCCACCAGGTCCACAGTCGGCCATCTTTGATGAGATCGCAAAATAAAGTTATGTGCAAGTGCATGCCATGTATAACGTGCTTGTGCGAAAGTTTGAACAAATCGGACCATTGCATGTCGAGAAATGGTTGGGGAACATGTTTATGTAACAAAATGTTTGCCAGTCGGCCATCTTTAATCTGATCTCAAAAAAATGACATGCATGTGTGAGCCATCATTATTCTTATCGGTGTGCCAAGATTAAACAACATCGGTAAATGCAAGTCCGAGAAATGGTTGAGGACACATTCAACATCGGGTTTTTAAAATAACTAAAATGGCCGCCGGTAGGCATCTGGATCCGATGTCGAAAAAAATGACGTGCTTATGTACATACCATCATGTGTTGTCTTTTGTGCCAAGTACGATAAAACTCGGTCCAAACGCGTCTGAGATATGGTTGCGGACGGCCACGCACGCACGTGCAGACAAAAATCGAGACCAAATCCACAAGCCCCCATTTGTGGACTAAGTCCAACGGGGCTAATAATGACAAACGAGCTTCTGCAGAATGAAGGTTCACATAACCCAGGGTTCGCATTGTTACATAACCCCTTCAGTAAGCAGGAGATACCTGTACTGGTTTTTGCGACATTGACGTGTTACTTCCCAAAAATAAGATTCTGAAAGTTCATAATTTGTACCACCTCATTTTTGGGTGGTCGCTAGACTACCGTTATTCTCAGGTTTCCGTCTGTCTGTATGTAATGTAATGACAGCTCTGGAGGCCAGAGGAGTCAACCGATTTTGATGAAACTTGACTGTAGGTTCATACCAGGATCTAGTTGTATGCTTTTGAGCACCGTTGCTATGGACGCCACGTTGCCTAGCAACGGGACTTTGAAATTTTTTGAAAAAAATCCGAAAAATATTTATATATATATTTTTTCGAAAATCAAAAATCGGCTTCCGCGCTTTTATGCGCACTATAATCAACCTCTTTGTCAAAAAATTAAGCCCGATCCGTCAAAAACTGTATGACTCGTATGCAATTATATAGCGACCACCCATGTCGCCTACCGGCTTGTTACTTATGAAATCTGAAGATTTCGTAAGTAATATTGATGACTTCCGTCCTCTGTTTGTGTGTTTGTTTGTTGTGTGTGTGTTTTGTGTGTTTGTGTGTTTGTTTTGTAGGCACGATAACTCGAGAAACGGAAGAAGCTACCAATGTCAATTTACACCACGTGATTCAGGAGGGTGATGGCTAGCGCTGATTAGATTTTGGTCAAAATCGTCAAAGTCAAGGTCACAGTGAGGTCAACATAATTCCATAAATTCATGTGAAGAAATGGAGTATTTTTGCTTCGGTCGACGTTACGAGTTTCGTTTTAACTTCCATTTTAATTTTGTCTTCGGTTTTGCGATCGCTTAGGACACTTAACACTCGGTTGTCGAATTTCTGGTAAAAATCGGATGTTTTGGAGACGTTTTAAGATTGTATAAAAAAATTTTCACTCGCCGCGTCATGGCTCGTCACGTGGTGCAGCGCACTCGAGCAGACGCGTCGTTGAAGTTTTGGCGTGTGCGCGCTGACGTGTTTTCGATAAGATGGTGTTTAAAAGTCATTTTTTATCCCAATAAAGGTTATCGTCGCATGCCTGACTCGCTAAGCCGTCGGATTATGTAAAGATTGTTGTGGATGGCCGAATATTACGGTTTTGTGACTTTGATAAAATAATATTAAATAATTGCGTGGAGAAATGGAGATTTTTGCTTCGGTCGACGTTATGATTTTTGATGGTTTGGTACAGAATCATCGTAGAAACTTCTGGTTTGCGTCGCTACCTTCTCTAGAGACAGCTTTTATTAGACAAGGTCAGACGTCAAGTTACGATTTCGTAAGTACCAGTCTATGACTGCTTGTTTGTTGTTTGTTTTTGTTTAATTTGTTTTGTTTGTTTTGTTTAATTTTAAAAATATAAGCCTATATTTCCCTGTGAGTCCAGACTTTTTAGACATCCGTAGGCCTGTATTTATGAGAAGTGCTTTGAATATTTTGTTGAAAAAGTTTTTTCCATTAAAAAATTTTTTTAAACATTTTTGCAAGCAATGCTGCAAAGAGGCAGTCTCGTACATACATACAAACACTCGCTCTATATGTATAGATTGTACGTAATATTTACGTAATTACATTTTAAGTTAATGACCTCACACCTCGATGAAATTTTCAAAAAAGGCAGCGGGTCCATTAACATTTTTTCGTTTTTTTCCCGACTCCGAGGTGGCTCAACGGGTCGTTTTGAAACTCGGCACGATGATTCATGACGTCGATGCGCAAAAGGAATGGAACCCTTATTAATATTTCCATCCAGGTGGTGAGATAATTAGATAATTAACTCAAAATATGATCCATGTTTGAAGTCCATCACATATCTAATCGTGAGGTTCTGTCACTCACGAGATGGTTCATCATTGTTTATTTAAACCTCTTCATTTAAACTCTTCATTTAATTTGATCTCAATCACAATTTAATTTAACCTCTATTAAATTTAACCTCATGTCATTAATATCTCTTGCTTTGAAGACTGGGAAAGAGGGGGGTTCGAGGACAGAGAGTTGGGTGAATGGCAGAGAGGGGACAATCCTTTCAGCCCTTTTTTAGTCCTTTTAAGACCCTTTCGACACTTTACACCTTTTGACCCTAAGATACGATAGATGCTGAGATCCCAACTACATTATAATGTACCCTTTGGACCTTTTGACCCCTGAGACCATTAAGACCCCTTTATACCCCTTCAACACTTTAGACCCTCTAAGACACCGGTTAAAATGCTTATAGACCCCTTAACCCTTTCGACATTTTAAGACATTTTAGACATTTACATCCTTTACATCTCTTTCGAATCAATCAATCACAAAAACCTTGATTTCCTTCCAGAAAAGCAGCAGTTATAAAATAAAACATTG
>CM068959.1:120441312-120462128 GCA_035128595.1 Eptatretus atami
AAAACGGTTACTGCATTGTAATGCTATAACCAAAACGTTGTGTATCAAGAAGTACTTTGAACATTGTATTCCACTTACTGCATTAAAGTAAAATTACTACTGATACTCTGCATCAGTTCCTTTCTCAAACACACCACCCCAACATGTCGCGCAGAGCGCGGGTTATGCTAGTATATATAAATACAAATATATATATATATACATATATATATTATATATATATATATATATAAAATACAAAATATATAAATAATATATATATATTATATATATATATATTTATATATATAAATACAAACATATATAAATATATTGTTCGGATCTGGAAACCATATGCATTCAAACATACAGATGTCCCAAGAGTCAGTTATTCCGTTAAGTACATGTGAGACAGGTCCCTCTTTTGTCTGGTGGAGTATCAAAGGTGTGCATTGCGATGTTCTTTTAGGTAGGTTATTACATCCAATGAACCATCCACAAACATCTAAGATCATCCAACAAACAAACCCACAACACCACTGAACAAGACTTCACTCGCCTAACCGGCGACTCGCTGTCCGAGGCAGAATCTCTGGCAGTTCCTTCTCGGCTTCCACAAACTTTGTAACTTATTTTTGATGAGTATGGGCACATGTGGAGTGGGGGCGGGTTTTCCCAGCATGGCCGAAACACGCCCAGAAAGGGCGGACCAATGGGAGCCCCGTCCAATCAGGGCAGACAGTGATGTCTGTTCCACCGAGCCCCGCCCCGTTTGGGGAGGTCCATAAAAGTTACGACGCCATCCTCAGCGGAGAGTTCTAAGGGGGTTCAGTCGTTGGTTCTGAGTAAGTCTCTTGGAGGAGGAACGAGAGTTCTTTTGGAGGAGCAAGTTGGTTGGTATGCGCTCTACATTTTGCTGGCGTTCGTGGAGTTTTCCTGGTCCCGTCCGCGACCCTGATCTCCACCCTGGGACTCCGACTGCCCCGCTCGGTTTCCTCCATGGGCACGAGCCCCACGCATGTGACTGTGGGCCGAGCCACACGACCAATAGCAGGTGCCGCACCACGGAGCACTCCCTCCCTTCAACGTGCAGGTACCCACATGAACTGCGACCCACAGCTCCTCTCTCCCTCTCTGGCTGCGGGGATCTTTCAATAAATCGTCTGAGTGCATGGGCCATCTTATAAGTAGAACTGTTTGGTTTTCCATCATTGTAAATTCTTGCTTGCATATCCGCGATAAGCTTGCCCTGTGTCTTTTTTTATTTGTGAATAAAACAATTGTAGAAATGTTCCCAGTTCGTTTCCGTCTTTTCTTGCTTGGTCCAGCATGGTTCGGATCTGAGTTTAGGCGGATTTTTATCCCCGATAATCCGTTCATCCTAGCCAGCACGGCTTTGGCAGTTCCGCTCGACTGCACCCGAACCGGAGTTGGTCGTCGGTAGTTGGAACTCTACCGCAGTCGGTAGAGTGACCCGGTTCGAGCAAGTCATGCTGAGGGCGTGGTTCCCCGGTCGTTGAAATCGCGTAGTTAATTCGGTAAATTGGTTCTAGACAAAAAGAGTCTTCGCTACGCGGTTGAAATATTGGCGTCCACGGTCGGTTCAGCGACCCGCCGGCTCACGGAGTTATCCGAGAGCGACGGCCTACAATTCCGGGGAGTCTGCTGGGAGACACGTAACCTCCCCCACTAGTGGTCATTCTCGCCACCGACCCCAGACCGCAACAATATATATATATATATATATATATATATATATATATATAATATATATATATATAATATATATACAAACATATACAGCTCTGGGAAAAATAAGAGACCACTCAAAAAAAATTAAATCAGCATCTCTACATGTATGGCAGCCATTCCATTCCAGTGTCTGTTGAATTTCAACACAGGCACACCTCATTCTACTTAGTGAGGTACTGATTAGGTGATCACCTGAACCGAATCTTATTTAATAAAGAAAAGTATAAAAACACTGCTGTGGTCATCACTATCCTCTTGCAATAGGACCAGCTGGATGGCAAAAACAGTGCTAGTAGTACTCAAAAGTAATGGAATCAAAAAAATAACTATTGACCATGCCAGAAGAGTCGAAAAGAAAAGTTTTGAGTGAGGAAAAGAAGGGTTCAATTCTGGCTTTACTGCAGAGGGATACAGTGAGCGTCACGTTGCTTCCGTCCTTAAAATTTCAAAGACGGCGATTCATAAGAACAAGGTCAAGCAGCAGACATTGGGGACAACAAAGCTACAGACTGGCAGAGGGCAAAACGACTTTCCACTGACCGGATGACCGCCAATCATTCGAATGTCACTCAACAACCGTAGGATGACATCAAGTGACCTACAAAAAAGAATGGCAAACGGCAGCTGGGGTGAAGTGCACGGCGAGGACGGTTCGAAACAGCTCCTAGGGGCAGGTCTGAAGTCGTGCAAAGCTGGGAAAAAGCCCTTCATCAATGAGAGCAAAGAAGAGCCAGGCTGAGGTTTGCAAAAGACCATAAGGATTGGACCGTAGAGGACTGGAGTAAGGTCATCTTCTCTGATGAGTCCAATTTTCAGCTTTGCCCAACACCTGGTCATCTAATGGTTAGACGGAGACCTGGAGAGGCCTACAAGCCACAGTGTCTCGCACCCACTGTGAAATTTGGTGGAGGATCGGTGATGATCTGGGGGTGCTCAGCAAGGCTGGAATCGGCAGATTTGTCTTTGTGAAGGACTCATGAATCAAGCCACGTACAAGGTTGTCCTGGAAGAAAACTTGCTTCCTTCTGCTCTGACAATGTTCCCCAACTCTGAGGATTGGTTTTTCCAGCAGGACAATGCTCCATGCCACACAGCCAGGTCAATCAAGGTGTGGATGGAGGACCATCAGATCAAGACCCTGTCATGGCCAGCCCAATCTCCAGACCTGATCCCCATTGAAACCTCTGGAATGTGATCAAGAGAAGATGGATGGTCACAAGCCATCAAACAAAGCCGAGCTGCTTGATTTTTTGCACCAGGAGTGGCATAAAGTCACCCAACAGCAATGTGAAAGACTGGTGGGAGCATGCCAAGACGCATGAAAGCTGTGATTGAAAATCAGGGTTATTCCACAAAATATTGATTTCTGAACTCTAAGTTAAAACATTAGCATTGTGTTGTTTAAAAATGAATATGAACTTGTTTTGTTTGTATTATTTGAGGTCTGAAAACACTGAATCTTTGTGTTTATTTTGACCAGTTGTCATTTTCTGCAAATAAATGCTCCAAATGACAAATTTTTTATTCGGAATTTGGGAGAAATGTTGTCAATAGTTTGTAGAATAAAACAAAAATGTTCATTTTACTCAAACACATACTGTACCTAATAGAGTAAAACCAGAAAAACTGATAATTTTGCAGTGGTCTGTTAATTTTTTTCCAGAGCTGTATAAACATATATATAAATTTAAATACATGTATATACATACATTATATATATATATATATATATATATATATATATGTGCATTTTGTAAATATATATACATATCGATATATTTATATATGTTTGGATATATATATATATTATATATATATATATATATATATTATATATATATATACATACATATATATTACTGCAAATTATCGAGGCCGCATACAACACAAGTGTGTTGGTTTCTGTGTGAAATGATGTCACATGTCGAAGAGTGTTCCAACCGGCCCCCTGCCATTATGCATGTTTCTAAGCCCCGAAAATGTATACACCTTATTTCTCGAAATATTTTTCTTTGGAATCTGTCTGTATGTGTTTTTAATGGCCCAAGGGGTACGAGAAGGGACACAGTGAAAGTCGCCCCACACACCCACAAGGAACCCTCTCGAAGTCACGCCTGCTCGCTGATGTTTATAAAAGGTGGAGTGCAGTGCTGATCACCCCCCTTCTGCCCCTTCTTTTTGTGAGAGTGCTTCAGCTTCAGGCTTCGAGTGAGTTGCTCCAAGGCAAGTTGGGCCTGCTTGCTCAGGAGGGTTGCGGTGAGCAGCTCTTAAGCATCAGCGCTGCAAGGGTGAAACTGGACCGGAATGAGCACTAGCTCCACATCACCGAAACAGTGCCAGAGAGGATGCAGCATGACCCGGCAATCAGCCCAGGAGGAACATGGACTAGGACACGGCGAGTCTCGCCCACACGGCTTTCACTACTCCCGCCACAAACACAACCACCACGCACAAACATAGCATGTGGACAGGTTTCTTTCAGTCTTGTCTTCATCTATCTGTCTCTCATTTGAGTGTGTGTAGTCCTTCAAGTATTCCGAAGCTGACAAGGTTCTTTGTGGGAGCGGGGGGGTTGAAGTTTGGAATGGCCTTCTCCTTCAATGCAATATTGCTTCACTGTGCTCCCCTCCCCTTCTCTTTTCAATAAACCCTATTTGGAATTTATTTGGAGATTTGGGAACGGTAAACCAAGGCACAAGTGAAGTGGCGACCATTGGGAATAAGTGCGAACACCCCTCGATAAGAGGGTACAACCATGCTGGTTCGTCAAGGATCTTGCTCGACTCCCATCCTTTCTAACCGACGGACGCACCACAAGCCGCAGGCTTGTTGGACAAACTACATGTTGGAAACCAAAATGAAGATCTTTTGGCCTTTCCAGGCAGAAGGCATCGCAGTCCAAAGGACTCACTGTTGTGACATTGGTGACCGTCTGGATGGAAGACCTGACCTCGTGTCCACCCACCGGTCTACCATTACATTATATGCATATACCTGCCCTTGCTGCATCCAGAAGTTTTCAGCCACTCATCTACGATGCCCTGCTGGCTGCCCAATGATAATTACAGTTAATTAATGAGCAGCCAGCAAATACTATGGTATGTGGATGGACAATTCACCCTCGACGATGCCCAAGAACTTTCAAAAGTCAAATCTACTCGGAAAATAAAACCATTGATCTCACACTGATTAACACCTTTTCTGCTGCTGGAGAGATGAGAGATGAGTGTGACGTCACAGTGCACTAGAAAAAAAATGGAAAATAAAACTCACAAACGCTTTGGGAAAAAAAAAATGAAGGAAAAACACAAAAACGGATTAATACAGATGGAAGAGGACCGAATATCCAGGACGGTGTCGTATATTTTACGAGTCTCACCCATTCCCAATGTAGAAGTAGAGGGTATTGTTAGTGTGTGTGTGTGTTGTGTGTGTGTGTGTGTGTGTGTGTGTCGGTTTCCTGTCTGCCACCACTGGTCGGGTCATCTCCACACAGGGGCCCAAGAATGAACGGAAAAATAACTGAACTATTCAGTAAAATAGAAGGAAGAGCAATTTTCATTTACTCACATTTTGTGGACTAGAAACCAAAAAAGACAACAAGGATAACAAACCGCAGAAAAAAAAAAATCGTTTTTCTTTAACACACGCGCGAGCCGATGTCAGAACCAAAACGAAGAAGAAGAACTCTCTAACCCACCACGTTTCATTTGTTTCTCGGCTTTGCCTATTTCATACTTAAAAATAGAAGTGCACTCGGTGGAGTGCATACCTCTGCCGTGCAATGCCTGATCCACAAGAACATATCGGGCACAATACATTTTTGAAATATCATGATATATATCATTTTTGGCCCGATCTCTCAATGGTGAAGAATCACTTTAAAAATTAAAGTAGTCGAATCCGGATCCGGATCTTCACCAAAATCGAATCAGTTCGTCCAACCCGTCCACCAAATTTCATCCGGATCCGTCCACAACTTTTTGAGATATCCTGCACACAAACAAACAAACAAACAGACAGACAAACAGACAGGGGTGAAAACAAAATCTCCTTCCACCTTCGGTGGTGGAGGTAATAATCCGATGTACATATTTCGAAGCTAAAACATGCGTCCAGCATACGTGCATATATAAATACCATGTGGTTACACACCTGTGGTCATTCCAACTGAACTGGGCCACGGACAAACACCCAGGCCGAAGGCCTGCCAATTATGCTGCTACATGCAATGGCGGCGCATGATTTTATTTGGGTGGAGTCAAGCCAGCTGTCCAGCCAATTGGAATAAAGCAGTGGGGTGGAATCAAGGTAGCTGGACACTGAACTATGTGATGTTCTCTTAGACCAAAAAGGGCAAAACTCTGTGGAAAATTGAAGAAACGTCCTGAGGCTCGAACTGTTTATGTAACTGATCCCAATAAAGCCATGTACCAAGTTTCTGTTGAATATGTTAAAGGGTATGGGGGAAAAAGTCGGAAAAACCACAAGTCAGACAGACAGACAGAGAGAAAACCTACGGTCCCCAACAGTAAAACCGGAAGGGAACTAATAAAGATTCCATTCCAATATCCATTGAAAACTGGTGAACACCACCTCAACATGCTATAAAATAATGAAAATATAAAGTTGGTTTCACAGCTGGGGAAAAAAGAGGAACAAATGAGTAGAGGTGAGCAGTCATTCTTGATTTTGGGAGTTTCACTACAGGGGGTTGCTGGTGGACCAAGTGTGCCCTGCAGATACCTGTGGGGGCCAAAGAACGGAGAGGGTGCAAGATCAGAAAGGAGGCAGTGGACGACTGTGACCACTGACCTGTCTGTGATGGGAAACTGATCAGCCCGTACACTCAGCTTCATCATGAGTGATTCCAATAATCTTGAAGGCCTTGGTTTGATTTCCACAGCATCAAGCTGAGCAAAGTGTGAGGCAGGTGTGCGAGCCCAAAGGGGAGAGCAGAAGTCCATCAAGTAGCAGATGAAAGTCTTGGAGGTAGATAGGAGTTCAGGTGTGCCAAGGAAGGACTTTGAACAATGGAGGATGCCCAGATGACGACTGACTTTGGAGGCCAACCGTGAAATGAGGGTTTTCCCAAGAAAGATCACGACTGAGATTAGGACCTCGGAATCTGAATGACCAAACCTCCCTGAGAGGGCTGTTGAGAAAGTGGATGGAAGGGCCTGCCACACAGTCATTTTGGAGGGGGTGAGTGGGTGGGATCTCTCAGGGTTAAAAGACATATTCCATGTGTTTGAGGAGGTTGTGATTTTGTCAGGTCTGCAGAGAGGGAAGAGGCTGCAGCCTGCCTGTTTGAAGGATGAGGGATGTCACGGCAGAGGGTGAAGTCATCAGCAAAGAGATAAAGAGGATTTTCCAGAATGTAATCCTCTAACACCCTTTTACAGCAATCGCTTGCAAGACAATAGAAATGTCGAGTCTGACGACAGCAATCATGATGGTACTTCTTCGAGAAATTGTTATGACGAGCGATCGCAGTCGCACAGGAAGGGGTCAACCAAGGTTGAGAATTTGGTCTCATTTGGAAGATCTGAGAAGGGATGAAGAGCTCCATGCCAACACAAATCCACCGAGTACCGTCATCAGCAGCCTCTGATGGACTAGGACAAAGAACTGAGCTTCAAGGAATGTCACAAATAAAGGAGTGGAATGCACTCAAGTTAGCCTTGCCATCCTGAGAAACTGTCCGGTGAAAGGAATGAGCAGTTGTTGCATTTGAGTAATAGATAATATGGACAGCAATGGTGGCATGTTCTGAGTTACTTAGTGGGTCAAGAAGTTCAGCAACACAATCATTATGGTTAGAACACTGAAACATATCAACATATCAAGAAAAATGCTTGGAGAAGAAATAATCTGGTGAGTTCATGAGACAGGGTGAAGTTACACACATTCACACCTGGAACACCAGTGCAAAATGGAATGGGCCCACCATTCTTTGGTGGTGGTCATTAAAACCACCAAAGACTACGGAGAGAGCCGCATCAACACTATTGGACACAGGATGTAGAACAATGCAGTTGGGTAAAGGTCTTTTGAGAAATGTGGAGCAAGATACTCCTCTACTTACCCCTCCGTCACCCCCATAATCTCCTAATTCAATAACCTGAACGTTTGTACCGGAGGACTCTCTAACTGATGGTATTGCAGGCAACTGCAAATGAAAAACGTTCAGTGTACTTCACTGAACAAAAATACTGAATAGGATTACTTTGGTCCTATATTGGTGATGGAGCGTATGTGAAGTAGTAATATTATGTTTAGTGATGTAGGAGTACTCAAAAGGAGTCAAATTGTCTCACTTTTCCAAACATTTAGACCTAAAACGTGATTTCTGTTCAAACGGAATTGGATAACTCAACAACCACTGGGAAGGTGTCTGACACCCTGAAAACTACTTTTATTTTTTTATTTTTTTTTTGTTTACATAAGTCAAGATTCCTGGAAGAGTGGGATATGTTCCCAGCGGTTGGTGAGTTCTCCGATTCCGTTTGAACAGAAGTCACTTTTGTGTGAACAGAAGTACCGAGAAAGCGCATCAATATCTGTGCCAAGTTGTTTTTTGTTTGGTGAAGGGCCTTCATTGTTATCAAAAATATTTTTGAGAACCCCCCCCCCCCACCTCCCATCCCCCATATCACCGTTGATCGGATACAGTGGTGGCCTATGGTAAGAATGCCATAAAAATGTCAAAAACAAGACAACACACCTGTCATGATCAGCAAGGCTCAAAACCACCCAATCATAATAAACGTTTAATTTATTAGGCCGTCCCCATGTAGGTGTGTGTGTGTGTGTGTGTGTGTGTGTGTGTGTTAATGGTTTAATATTTCACTTGTCAAATTAATGCATGGAAGCAATCAACATGAGTATCATTGCAAACCAGCAGAGCCTACCTGTCGCTTCGCCGAAGGCACAATTAGCCGTCCTGTTTGGCAAAAAATTTGGGTGAGAAGGAGAAGGAAAGGAAAAACAAATTTACCCATGCGTGGAGTGCTTTAACCCTATCCGCACCCCCGTCCCCATCCTCACGTCCTACCACATTCCCCCCCCCTCCATTTTGTCCCCTGTTCATCTTGATGTCCCTTCCTGCTAGAAATGTCACACACACAATGACAGGCTTTGACAGGCCCACCGGGTTTTTTGTTTTTTGTTTTTGGGGTGGGGGGGGGGGGGAAGAAAGGAGGACAAATTTACCTGTGCAAAAAATGCTTTAATCTCAGCGTTGCCCAGGTAAAGAGGAATTGTAATACTCTCTGCCACCACCACCAGGTGGTGCTATACGATACACATTTACAAAAGATTTAAATCCCCCCCCCCCCTTTCCCGATATTCAAAACCACCATGCCCTATAACGAACGGTTCCTTGCAGGGTTGCCTTTATAATCCTTCAGAGGACAATTTGATTGGAGAGTGTTATGTCAATTCATGATTTGGTTAGTGGACAAGAACAAGCTGATTATATTTAGGTCTGGATGTAGATCCAACCTATCAGTGGATACAAAATGTTTAGAGGGAGAAAGGGAGTGGAGTGAGGAGAGAGGGAGAAGTTTCCTTCTGTATCCATCCTGTCCACCCCATCCCCCCCCCAACCACACACACACACACACCCATTGTTTGTCCAAATCTCCCTATATTTTGTTCTTCAAGTCCATTGTTGGTATCCCCCCAAACCCTCTACTGTTCCATTTGTCATGTTGTCCTCTGAGCCGTTCAGTGTTCTCGCTCTACAATGAGCCTTGACTGTGTATACGTGTATATAAAAAAAATAAACAATGTTCAGTCTGGCAGAGGTCTGCACTCTACCGCATGTCGTTCTGGTTAAATTATTGTGATGGGACTCATACATAGTCACATCTATGTCTGCATGAATCAATGTCAAGTGTTCTATTACGGTCTGCAGATTAAAATGTTCTGGAGATGCTGCTACCAGCTGGGACATTTGACGACGGTATATAGATTAGCGATGTGTTTGTGATGCAAACAGCTGGGACATCCATTGAAGCATAGATTGGATGGTTTACTTTTTTAGTATCTGATGTAAGAGCCTAGGGAGTATAAAAGCAATGTAGGGGTGGGGGTGGAGAGTAGAGTTGGGGAAAAGGCAAAAAAAACCTTCAAACATGCCATATTGTCCATCATAGGACATTGATAGCAACCACATTGGAGACAGGAACGATTTCAGGCAGACAAGAGAGGAAAATGACTGGCAGGATAGTAGGAGTACCTTTCAGCCGTTGAGTTTCGGCTCTTTTTCCCACCGCAAAAGATCCGACTCCAAACTGTTACCCTGATCTTCCAGCCAGGAAGCTGCATCTAGCTGTGTTTTCAGAGGAGACAGCCAGCTGGTATGTGTACTACTATTCACCTGTGATCCTATTAAAGAAAGCCGGTTACCTTTTGCAAAGGTAGGTTTCCGGGTGATGGTTTCTTTGCATACATAGTCGAGGCTCGTGGAAGAGAGAGCGCACTGAACGGATCAGGACGTAACAGATAAAAACAGGACGCAAAACACGCAAAACATGCTTGGAGAAGGAAAAACTGGAAAATTAGGAGGGATTTGGGTGGGGTTAACGAGGGTAGAAAAGATCATGGTTTTTGGATTGGGAATGATCTGACACGGCGGTGAACTGCCGTCTTGAAGACCTGGAAGGAAGAATGAGATTGATGAGGATGTTGAAGTCGATTCCGCGGGTGGAAAAAAAGAGGAACAAATGAGTGGAGGTGAGCAGTGATCCTGGATTTAGGTCGTTTTATCAGAAGAGGGTTGATGGTGGACCGTGTGAGTCCTGCAGAAACCTGGTGGGGGACACAGCACCGAAAGGGCAGAGGGTGCAAGATCAGAAAGGAGGCAGTGGAAGGCAGAGAGACCACCGGACCTGTCTCTGATGGTGAGTGAGAAGCCCATAGACTCAGCTTCATCACGAGAGATTACAATAATCTTGAAGGCCTTGGTTTCCATGGCATCAAGCTGAGCAAGATGTGAGCAGGGGACCAAGCCCAGATGGGAGAGTCATACTCCATCAAGCTGCAGATGAAGACCTTGTAGGTGGATAGGAGTTCAGGTGTGCCCAGGAAGAACTTTGTACGATGGAGGATGCCCAGTCGGCAGCTGGCTTTGGAGAACAACGTTGAAATGTGGTTTTTCCCACTAAAGATCATGACAGATAGTGAGACCCAGGAGTTTGAATGACTGAACTTCCTCAGTAGGATTGTTAATAAAGCAGATTGGAGGGCTTGCCATACGTTCCTTTCGGAGAGAGTTAGTGAGAGTGCAAGATTTGTCTGGATTGAAAGACATATTCCAAGTGTTTGACCAGCTTGTGATTTTTGTCAAAGTCTGAAGATAGGGAAGAGATTGCAGCCTGCCTGTCTGAAGGATGAGGGATGTCATGGCACAGGGTGGAGTCATCAGCAAAGAGATAAAGAGGATTTTCCAAAGAGTCAGAGAGATCATTGATGAAGATCAGGAACAGGACTGGGCCTAGAACACGACAGGTTGCCAGACTGTATCAAAAGCATGAGATATGTCCAGAGAGATGGCCCTGAACTCATTTCTGACATGGAGGGCATCTATCCATTATTGGGTGAGTAGAAGCAGCATGTACAAGGTTGAGTAACCTGGTCTCGTTAACCCCACCCAAATCCCTACTCTTTCCAATTTTCCTTCCTTGGGGGAGCTTCCTTTTGTATCCATTTTATCCACCCCGTGCATGAGTGTTTCGCGTCTGTTTTTGTCCGTTACGTCCTGATCCGTTCACTGTACTAGCTTCCAAGAGCCTCAACTATTTACAGTGTACAAAATAATCATAATAATAATAAATAATAATAATAATAAAAAAAGAGTCCCATCTTTTTGTACACCCTGTATGATCAGTTTTGCATTCCATTAAATCTGGAGAAATGTTGAAGAAGGAAACAAGTTGTTCATCGTGAACACCTTTCATCAATTTTATTTAATAAATAAATGTCATTTTTTCTGTTTGTCTCTCGATCTGTTTGTCTGTCTATCTGTGTGTAACACCAATCACACCAAAACTACTGAGCCAATTGCCACCAAACTTGGCACATGCACCAAGTTCGGCCTCCTGATGAACAGGGGCTACTTGGTTTCATCTGTAGTCGCAGGGGTTCGGGAGGGAAGGTTGACAAAAATTCTCTATGTAAATGTGTATCGTGTCACGCCACCTGGTGGTGGTGGCAGAAGGTATTACAAGTCAGCTGTAGAGATAACTTGCATTTTGAAGTGTGCATGTCCCAAGAGGGGAGAATTGAGATGAGGCAGGGAGCGGAAGGAGCGGGAGGAGGGACCCAGCTTTGCATGGCAACGCCAGGTATCCCTTGCAAGTACAAAATTAAACGGTTTGTTAGTTTACGCAGTTTTTTAAAAAAAATAAATATAAACAGTGGTTTGGTGGTTTAATGAGTTAAACCTGGTTGCATTGTTTTTCACCAGTGTGTGTTGGGTACCCATGGCAACAATGAAGAAAATTTATGTATGCGACTCCTGCAACAAAGTGTTGCCCTGTCAAGGATTGATGCTTTTCCAATTACAAACACTCATCTTTTTTCTACTGATTGCTCTTTGGAAACTTGAGTCTTTTATGGCTCACCTTCAGACAACAGGTGCACTATGATTCCTTCCACAATTGCAAGAATTTCGTGCCTGGAGATTTAGCATGTATCTAATTGGCTATGTAAAGTAAAAATTAGGTGAGGACGGTTTTCTCAATGACGGTAGTAAAAAAAAATCATTTCGCTGGTGAGATAACCTAAATTGGAGCAGGGTTGGCATGAAGCTGTCTCGTCTGGGTTCGATCAACACTCCCGTCATGGATCAATCCCAGACTCAGAGATGTGAATCGTGGCTGCAGGGATAGATTCATCCCAGGGCAAGTCTTTGTTCTGATCTATCAGATAGAGACAAAGCTGGTTTTGGAAACTTAAAGATCACGCAATATCTTTTGAAAACAGAATGCTGTTATGTGCTGGTACTTTGATCAATTTCCTTGCTGGGAATTTGCTGGATAATTGGGTCATTCCGTGTTAAATCAACAATTTTTCAGAAAAGTTCCAGGTCGACCATCTCAGATTTTCATGATTTTTTTTTGTGTGGGTTGGACAAATATTGAACAGAAAAAATGTCAAATATTAGTTCTGTATTCCAAGGAGTTTTTGAGATATGACCCCTAGAGCGTGTCAAGGTTGGTTGAAGAAAAACGACCCCCTAATTATCCTTCAATTTCAGCAACCCATTTCTTGGCATCTGTTTGAGATAAAGCAATGAATTTTTTTTTCCTAATGAAACTTTTATGGTATTTTAAAGAAAAAATAAAGCCGGATACATTGCAGAAAAAACGAGGCCTGCAGCCACCCTCAAAAATGGTAAAAATCAAAATAGCACGACTGAAACGGGCAAATTTGACCCATGTTAAATTACCTTTCATTTATTGTGTCACCCATGTAATTTTTTGTGTGTAATATACTTAAAATGTCTACCAAAATATGAATTACCAGGTGTCTACTGCATTTATTGTTTATTTTAGGCCCTTTCAAAAAGGGAAAAATATGAAATTTCATGATTTTCTGGTCAAAAAAATCACATGTGGCCTACCTTCAAAATAATGTGCTTGGTATCAAATGAAAGCTCCTTTCATGTACTATAACTGTACCAAATCTCATTTGTTTTATAGCAAATCCTTCATGTCCTACGAACCCCATCAATAAAGCTAAACAACATTATGCGTTAAATCTATTTATAACACACAGTACAAAACACCTTCCAAAAACGCAGCGCAATGCAATGCAATGTCAGTGTGGCCAGGCCATTAGTCAAAATAACTGTTAATTTCCACTTGAAAGCTTCAAAGTTGATCCCTTCAAATGACCAATACATCAACATATTACTGAAGTTATTCAGGCACTGATAATATTGTGCAAGTTTGTTTCGAATCCAATGACATCAAAGTAATGCACACATTAGCTCAACTACTGATTCATAAAATAGACTAAATTTAGAAAGAATCAGACATGCATTTGAAAATTGCCCTTTGTATGCATTTATTGTATTAGTAATAACTATAAAAAAAACCTTACCTGCAATAGGTTGTTTTATTGCATTCTGTTTCTTCTTGAAGAATAGAACCAACAGTACAAGTTTTTAATTGTTTTCTGCAGACCAGGTCCATCTTGTTAGTGTGCTTCCAAATTACAACTTTCAGAAACTTTGCACACCACCCAAGTTTAAAAATAAGCCATCCCTAGAACTAGGCTAGCTAAAAATAGATTCTGAGTCAGCTTCAGATTAAAGACTCTAGTACTTTAATTCTTTATGAAAGGTGAAACACATTATTGTTCAATGTTAAAAGTTTTTAAATATTAAAGCAAACAAACAAACCATTTCATCTGGAAGTGTATTTTTACTCATTAGCATTACCGGTACTTACAGATGGTCAATTATTCACCATGTTGGAGATGTGTAATGAAAAAATCACCTTAATAGACATGTGAGAATTGGTTTGTGCATTGATATTTTGGTATTTAATGCCTGGAAATTTTTATTTAAGTGAGACACAGAAATTAATTGACTTAACAGCTCACAAATGACATCGCAGTAATGAGTCAAATTCGTTTTGGGGCTTTATTGATGGGGTTGTAGGAACTGAAGGATTTCTACAAAACTAATGAAGATTTGGTAAAGTTATAGTACATGAAAGGAGCTTTCATTTGATACCAAACACGTATATTTGAAGGTAGCCACATGTGATTTTTTTTGACCTGAAAATCATGAAATTTCATTTTTTCCCTTTTGAAAGGGCCTAAAATAAACAATAAATGCAGTAGACACCTGGTAATTCATATTTTGGTAAACATTTAGTATATTTTCACACAAAAAAATTACATGGGTGAACAATAAATGAAAGGTACTTTAACATGGGTCAAATTGCCCGTTTCAGTCGTGCTATTTTGGTTTTTACATTTTGAGGTGGCTGCAGGCTCATTTTTTCTGCAATGTATCCGGCTTTATTTTTTCTTTAAAATCCATAAAAGTTGCATTAGGAAAAAAAATTCATTGCTTTATCTCAAACAGATGCCAAGAAATGGGTTGCTGAAATTGAAGGATAATTAGGGGGTCGTTTTCTTCAACCAACCTTGACACGCTCTAGGGTCATATCTCAAAAACTCCTTGGAATACAAAATAATATTTGACATTTTTTCTGCTCAATATTTGTCCAACCCACACAAAAAAAATCATGAAAATCGGAGATCGTCGACCTGGAGCATTTGTTGATTTGACAGAACGGAATGACCAATTAGCAAGAACCTGCGCTAGACTATGTGTGTATAATATATATATATATATATATATATATATATATATATATATATATATATATATAGTGTATAAGTTCGATTTGAAGAAACCGCTAATTATAAATGTGCACTCATGACACGTAGGTCCTTCAGAGTAGTTATTTCCATAATAAATGTTTAGAATAGTCCCTTCACCTTTACTTGGGCAGGTGGGATCCAAACTGCGTTGGAATGGGTAAATTAGGTTCACCCTCTGTTTTTCCTTTGCACGTGGAAGGTTGTCGGCAATGCGTTGGCAGCCATTTGATGCGGGTGTGTGCTGATCCCTTCCTTACATTGTCTTTATCATTAATTTTTTTTTCTTCCTTCTCTCTCGACTGAAGTTTGACACGATCTCTTCCTACACGCACGTAAAGGCAATCAAGACAGTAAGTACAGTTACATAACCTCAATCTCCCGACTCTAAAGGAGATCCCTCAACCCGCAACCCTCAACCATTAACCCCATTGTAAGTCTTCGTGATGGCCATCACACGCCCGGGCAATGTTTGATCAGCACTGACCTGAGAAGCATCATCTCCGTTGTTTCCCCCATAATCGTTTGTGGCGCATCAACAGCATATTAGGCAGGTTGGTCATAATGTTTTGGCCTCATCAGTGTATGTATATATATTATATATATATATGAAGACCACAAGGGAAACCAGAGATGTCACTTTTATAAATTTCAGGGTTATTGCACCTGCCAATAGTTGGCAACATAAGGTTTCCTCTCACAATATTAGTAAATTACTTTAACAAATAACCAGGGGGTCACATAATTTATACGGTATAAAGTTTAGCCGTGCAATGAAAAAAACAGTGTTGCCAAAGCTGAACAAGTAGAAACCCAGAGTGTCAGTACTTTACTCCTGGTTATCTCCCTTTCATTCATGTTAACGTTCCACCATAATATTCAGAGTTGAGAAATAAAATGAAAGGTTGTAAACTTTCACAGCATAAACTCTGAGCACTACAATGGCCTATTTGTTATATCATGGATCCATTATTTTTGATCACAGGTTTGTTGTTCTGCAAAGTATTAAAATTAAAGTTTTCACTCAGTAAGATTGGCTTTCTGCGTCATTCATGTTAACTGTTCCATCATAATATTCAAGTTGAGAAACTAAGTTATAAAAGGTTGTAAAACTATCACAGCATAACTCTGAGCATTACAATGGCCTATTTGGTTATATCATGGGCTCCGTAGTTGGTGCATATCGTGGTTTCAAGCCTGGTCAAACCTTTATGTGACTTTTATGGGACCCACGCCGTGGCTTAATGGTTAGCGCGTCTGAGTACCCATCCTCATTCGATGTACCCACCGCCCAATCAACCTGCTTAGAGTATATGGGGAGTCACATGAGGTGACTTCGACTATCGCGGGGGTGGTTTATCTTGGTTTCCTCCCGGTTTTCCATCACTATTAAGTAGTACGGAGTAAGAAATGGAGAATCAGTCGTCATATAAGGCGAAATACCCTTGAGGTATTGGCGTTGAACACCAATCAAACAAAAAACAATGACCGTTAATGTTGAAAAAAATAATCTATGATCACTAAGTCATGTATTGTATCTAATAACGCAACAAGCATGAATTTGCTACACATCCTGGGTTAAAAATTGTTATGGCAGTTATTAAACTAGGGAATAACCAGTGATTGCAGTTTGCAACATTGATTCGTCTTGCTCTTAAATTAAATAACACAGAAGCTTGGCAAATGCTACATGCTAATTTGATCGGCCAATGATCACTCTTCCTTTTACTGGAAAAGAAATCTATATGACAGTTATTAAACAGTCCACCAAAGTCTTGAAACTTTGTTTTTCAGTTTCTCAAAATTGACTTATCCTGACATCTCTGGTTTTCCCCTTGTGGTCTTCATATATATATGTGTGTGTGTGTATATGTATATATATATATATGTATACTAGCAAATACAACCCATCACTTTGTTGACGGGCATGTGAAGGGAGAGGGTGGAGAAAGAGAGAGAGGGGAGGGGATGGAGAGAGGGGAGCAGAGAGGATGAGAGAGAAGGGGAGGGGAGAGGAGGGAGGGAAGCGAGGATGGGTGAAGAAAGGGGAAAGCTCGGTTGAGAGGCAGAAGCACTAGTCCAGAGGGAGAGCAGTACTCCATCAGGCTGCAGACGAAGCTTTGTATGTGGTCATGAGCTCAGGTATGCCAAAGAAAGGACTTTGCACAGATGTGAGATTCCCAGTCGGCGACTGGCTTTGTAGGCCAGCTTGAAATGTAGTTTTCCCAGGAATAATCATGGCAGATAGTGAGACCCAGAAGCTTGAATGAAAGGAACTTCTTCAGGGATTGTTTGAGAAGTAGATGGGTGGGGGGGGAGGGGGGGAGTTCTTGACTGTCCTCTCAGGGAGACATTAGAGAGTGTTAATGAATTGTCAGGGTTGAAAGACATGTTCCACGTGTTGGACTAGTTGTATTTTTTCCCCAGATCTGCAGAAGAGTGAAGAGGCTGCTGCTTGCCGATCTGAGGGATGACAGATGGTACGGCAGAGGGTTTAATATATATATATATATATATATATATATATATATATATCTTCCCATATACATACATAATTGTACAAGAAATACACTGATGAGCCAAAACATTATGACCACTGACAGGTGAAGTGAATAACATTGATTATCTTGTACCTGGGAAGTGATGGCACCAGGATGCACTGTGGAAGACAAGCGGTGGAGGGAGTGTGATGCTCTGGGCAATGTTCTGCTGGGATACCCTGGGTCCGGCCATTCATGTGGACGTTCAATTGACACGTGTCACCTACCTAAACATCGTTGCAAACCAGGTTCACCCCTTCATGGCAATGGATTCCCTGATGGCAGTGGCCTCTTTCAGTAGATAATGCGCCCCTGCCCACATGCACACATTGTTCTCGGGAATGGTTTGAGGAACATGATGAAGTGTTCACGGTGTTGCCCTGGCCTCAAATTCTCCAAGATCTCAATCCGATTGAGCATCTGTGGGACGTGCTGGACCGCCAAGTCCGATCCACGGTGGCTCCACCTCGCAACTTTACAGGACTTGAAGGATCTGCTGCTAATGTTTTGGTGCCAGATACCACAGGACACCTTCAGGGTCTTGTATAGTCCACGCCTCGGCCGGTCGGCGCTTTTTGGTGGCACACGGAGACCAACAGCATATTAGGCAGGTGTCTAATGTTTGGCTCATCATGTAGTATATATATTATATATATATGTGTGTGGTGGTATATGTATATATATATTATATGTATACTAGCAAATACAACCCATCACTTCGTTGACGGGCGTGAAGGAGAGAGGGTGGAGAAAGAGAGAGGGGGAGGGGATGGAGAGAGGGGAGGCAGAAGGATGGAGAGAAGGAGGGGAGAGGAGGGAGGGAAGCGAGAGTGGGTGAAGAAAGGAAGCTCGGAGGTGAGAACATTGCTGTACATAGCGAGAGAGAGAGAGAGAGAGAGAGAGAGAGAGACAGAGAGGAGAGAGAGAGAGAAGAGAGAGAGAGAGCGAGAGAGAGAGAGAGAGACAGAGAGAGAGAGAGAGAGAGAGAGAGAAGAGAAGAGAGACAGAGAACAGACAAACAGACAGACGACAACAATGAGAGAGTGACAGAGGTGTGGAGGAGAATGCTGCATTTTTTCGGAGGGGGGATGAGGAGGGGACCAGACAGGACATGAGTGGGGAGGCTGGGGGTGGGGGGGGGGGGGGGGGGGGGGGGGGGGGGGGGGAGGGGGAGGAAAAAAAATAGAGAATACGTGAGGGGGTGGAGATGGCATAAAGCAAGGAGAGTGACATGTTTGCTTAATGACCAAACACAAATAAAAACAACTCATGTCAGAAAACAGCTGGATACAACAATACACAACAGAGTGTGTGAAGGTAATACCACTGGCCACATCTGCAAAAAATATCCCAGTTTCGGAAATTTGTGGGAACAATTAACCAAAAACTGGAAGTAACGCTCACGTAACGACCTAATGATCCCATCAAGCGTGAACATCGAAACCAAGCATGGCCGACCAGATATCATACTTAGGTACAAAAAAGAAGAGAAGCAAGTGCATTGCTGTATTGGGGTGTTAATACGATTATATTTATGGACTAAACGATGCAGAAATCAAGAAAATGACCAAATACCAAGACCATCAGAGAATGAAGTGAGAAGATCTGAAGCTGAGAATGCCAAAGTTGTACAAGTGATCCATGGACCTTACAGGAATGATGAAAACAGAACCTCACAGAGATATTAAAACAATCCCTGGGAATATTCGACAACGAAACTAACAGTTGGGAACGTCCGCGGGCTCAGGCGACGATCCTGCAAGCAAGCCCTCAGCACAAAAACTTAGAACAGAAAAACTTCCACAGGCTTGGTCCATGAATGATAATGTACCCCTGACTGAGATGAAGATGAACTTTTAGCCTAACCCTCGGGATGACTCCATTCCACACTCTAAACTCGCAAATATGAAGATTACCACATCAACGACACATACACACACACACCTGTCGGTGGACCTTAATTGATAATATACTATATAACATGTCTAAGTTCCTCTTTTGTCTGTTTGTTTGTTTGTAACCAATAGCTCCTAGACCAGTGAACCAATCTTGATTTGAAACTTTACACACATTATAGACCTAACATTCTCACTCCAGGATGCGCTAAGTGGCTTTCCCATAAAAATGAAAAATATTATTATAAAATAAATAATAGAATAAAAATTTCCTTTAAAAAAAGGCTTTCCGAAATAGTGCGCCAGCGTATTATCGTAACAAAAGGTTCATGGTTTAAAAACGCTATGGGTTTTTTTGAAAATACAAAATGTTCGTATTGTTGACTTTTTAAACATACCACATTCTTCCTCTGGGTTGTTTTGTTGGGTCGGTGTTATTTGAAATTCATCGAACTGCACCAGCGCCACGGAAACAGCTACTGCTTGTATAGATCTGCTCATGAAAGAGCCAGCCAAGCGGAGTCAGCTGCGAGGAGAGAGAAGATGAGAGATGAGATGAGGAAGAGACGAGAGAGAGGTCCGTCTTACTGCTGATATACTCTGCTCCATGAACGAGCCAGGCAAGCGGGCAGCTACAGAGAGAGAGAGAGTCATCTTACTACTGATATTATACTGCCTCATTGACGAGCCAGGCAAGGCGGATCAGCTGCACGAGAGGAGAGAGAGAGAGTCGTTCTTACTGCTGATATTATCTTGCTCCATGACGAAGCCAGGCAAGCAGAGTCAGCTGCAGAGAGAAGGAGAACGGTCGCCTAACTTGCAAATAGAACGCCAACACGACGGCGAGAGAGCACAAAACTCACGTTTCCAGCTTTTCTAGGTCCGTCGGTTTTGAGCAGGATATCAGGACAGTTGCCATGCTGCTAGAAACATTGAGTGCTCAAGGCCGCCTTCAACTATGACCTCTCTGAGGATTACGGCAGCATAAAGCCTTCCTTCCATAATCTGAGGAATAAGAAAGGCCTTCCTAATTTCTCCATACAACTATGCCTTCAGTCCTAACTAGCGTGAGGATAATAGGGCAAATTCCCGGTCATTACCGGGTACTTAGCTAGGTTATATATATTATAATATATATATATATATATAGGTATATATATATATTTAATATATATACATATATTGTTGCGAATTCCCGCCCGCCGGGTGCGAACGGCCACGTGACTCGAATCGTGGCACGTAT
>CM068959.1:120509024-120520632 GCA_035128595.1 Eptatretus atami
CGAGCCCAGCGACGAGACGAGCCCAGCGACCAGTGACGAGACGACACCACACTACAACTCGTTCCACACAGACTCGCGTCTTTTATAGACCGGAGGAGGAGCCTGTATGCAGATTTTATGATCAAAACGCGATTGGAGGCGGGGCCACGCCACCCTCTGTTCAGCCATTTGGTGTGTGGCAAAAAGGGCGTGAGCCTCTTTTGATCCGAATTTCTCTCCGTAAAGAATCCACATTCATCGCGCTTGGAGGCGGGGCCATACCGCCGACGCTCGCCATTGGACGGAGGAAAAGGGGCGTGAAGTCTTGATCCGAATTTCTCTCCTGAAAAGGCACCCATTTGTACCCGTGGCTCGACGCGTTCGGCATCAATTACCGAATGGGCCCTGGACAGTACGACGTTTGGCGTTGACTGGTGGTGGGGTCGATGGTTGTGGAAGGAGAAAGGCGAAGGTGTGGGGGTTTGCTGTGGTGGTTTGGTGGTTGTCGGGTCGTTTGGAATAGCGGTGAAGCGATGTTGCGGGATGGAGTTGTGGAGGTAAAGAGGCAAAGGGTGGTGTGTTTGAGTTGTTGGCGGCTTAATTGTCCAAAATAACGATAGAGAAAAGAATGGCTAACTCAAAGCGTCGCAGCCCGGATGAATCACACATATTCCCTCTAAACAACAGGTGTGGGCTAACTACACATGAACTTATCGATATATCTCACCTGAGGACCCTTTATGGTGTATTGCGAATTTCCACAGCCGTAACAATATATATATATATTATTATATATATATATATATATATATATAATATATTATATATCTAAAAGAACCCAGATCAAAAATATTGTTGCGAATTCGCGCCGCCAGCGTGCGAACGGCCACGTGACTCGAATCGCGACCGCCTCGCCCACCGGACGGACAATTCTGTCGTGACCCTCTCGGACTAACGCCGGGATCCAGTCACGGGTGGGCCTTTCAGCCTCCCACGATCGTGCCAATCGGCCACCCGCGTGGGATAGGGTGTTCGCCAAACTCGACCTACCTAAGTACCCACGCGGATGGTAAACCGGGCGACCGCACCTCGCCGCAGGTCGACTTCGGACACGGGCCGCTTAAGCGATCCGTTCCGTGCTATCGGGATAACCGAGCGGTGTTATCGTCGCCTCGACGGTTCCTGATTACTTATCGGGCGTATTAGCCATTACGTACCCGTTACGTGGTTCAAGATGGAAACCCACAAGGAAGGACGCAGCGAGACGGGGACAAATTCAACAAGCACGTTTAATTTATACCAATAGCACACATAAGACAGCAAGTATTCACAGCAAATAAAACACAAAAAGCAAATTCCAACAACAATTCAAATGCAGAGCTCCACCGAATACGCGACACACGGACCACTTACACAATACTACTTGCCGGACTGGCGCCACACACACACATTTACACAAAACCCCAAAAGAAATGGAAGTGCGACTTCCCTTTTGTGCTGAGTCCTCGGCGCCCGTTGCCGTGCTCGTGCCCCCGACCGAGCGTGGTTGGCGGGGCCTCTCCGCGCGCCTCGCGCCTGCCGACGTACCGGCCTCTCGACGCCTCGGACTCTGCACCGACCCACGGATAGCAGGACCAGAGCAGCCGCACGAGCAGCAGACAGCAGGAAGAGACAGCAACCAGCGGGGGCGAAGCACACGAAGTAAAAAAACTCTCTCTTTCCTTCCCTCCTTTCCTCCTGCTTCGCCGCGCCTTATACTGCCGCGCCCGCCCCTGTTCCTCCGCCCCTTTTTTTGGTTCCGCCCCCTTCGAGCGCGCCTCGAAGGCACTCGAAGCGGGGCGTGTCCTCTCGTTCCTCCCTCCTCTGTCTTTCGGGGGGCGAGGAATGCCCGCCTTGGCGCCCTTCAATAAAAAAATGAAAATGAATAGGAACCGCCGTAGCCTCTTCAACGCCGGGGGGAATGGGGATAGGGGGCCTCTGGCAGGGAGTCGTGCAGGTGGAGCTCAAAATAACGAGAGATAAAAGAAAAACGGCTACTAATGGAGATCGCAGCCCGAATGATCACATTAATTCCCTCTAAACAATGGGTTTGGGCTAACTACACATGTACTTCAGAAATAATCTTCACCTGCGGGACCTGAATGGTGTAATGCGAATTTCCACAGCCGTAACAATATTAAATAATTCTAGCTGCCAGAACATGTGTCCGATCAAGTTGAAATTTAAAACATTTATTCCCCATCACCACGAGATCATAATTGTGAAGTTTCATTTCCATTGATTAAGCGGTTCCAGAGAAAACATTATTTAATATTTTCTTCAATCTATTATGGCTGCCAAACCATGTGACCTATCAATTATTCCTTCATAAACTTGTACACACAAGGCTTGGGGAACATTTGTGTGAAGTTTCCCCTCGATCTGTCCAGCCATCCTGGAGAAGATTTTTTTATCGGTTTTAGTGTAAATCCAACATGGCTGCCAAACCATGTGACCTATGACATCATATGTGTGAACATTTTGTTCCTCATGGATGTCATATGTGTAAAGTTTCGCCTCGATCTGTGCAGCCACTTCAGATAAGATTTCTGAAGGTTTATTTATTTATTCATTTTAAAGCAATGTGGCTGCCAAATCACGTGACTGATGACATCATCAAATTTTTTTTCCTGTGGACCATTTTATCCCGAGATGACCCTCAAAAATGTTCATACTGATGAAATGTAGCGTATTACATTTGCAATTATGACGTCATAAAAATCACATATTCCCCATGAGAAGTCCGTGCGTGCTATGTGCCAAGTTTCCATTTTTTCCTTGGTGCGGTTTCAGAGATAGAGGTCCAAAGTTTTTCCGTTTTTTCCAACATGGCTGCCACACCACGAGATATATGACGTCAAAATTATGATTAAAACATTCTACATGAGTAGTCGCACCATTGGTGACAATTTCGTCTCAATCTGACGTAAGCGGTTGCGGAGGAAAATGCAAAAGTTATGTGCGGACAAAGAGACAGATAGACAGACACCCAAATGCAATGCCCTGTCCTTCAGTGAGGATAATAATGAAAAACGTCATGGGTCTGGGTCAGGTGTCCGATCAAAGTGGGACGTCTTGCTACCCGGTCATCATTGCCAGCAGTAATAAAGTGTCAGTTCTAGTTTTGTCTATTAATTACGCAACACCACACAAAACAAGTCCTGGTGAGGGTCTGCAATCTCTGTTTGCTCTTTCTAGTTTTTGTTTGCAGGACGTTGGTTCTCTTAGGTGTGAGCTCGTGTTGGAATTCAGTTGTGTTGCGTATTGTTGGAGAAAGCGAGCGGTTGCATTTGTGGTGTGGTCTAATGCTGCTTTGGTAAGGTCATCTGCGTAAGTAAGGATTGTCACCTGAGGAGGTTCTGGAATGTCATGGAAAGAAAAAGTGCTGGGGGAAAGAACGACTCACTGTGACACACTGGGGGGTTTTATATGATGAAAATCAAGGTGTTGTTTGATTGTAACACCTGCTTGTCTGCCAGAAAAGGTTTGAGATCCAAAGTTGTTGCTCATGTTTGTTGCGAGAATATTTTGGATCAATGTGTGTCTTGGTGGTGTCAAAAGATTTGTCAATGTCAATAGTGGTGAGGGAAGGTGTGTTTGGGGTAGTTAAATCAATATATAATGAGCATTAGAGAAGTCTGAATCTACGTTGGTGTTGAGCTCGAGGAATATGAGTGTTAATACAAGAGAGAACTAGCATCCGTTGAAGACAAAGTCTTCGATATCCCCCGCCATAGTAAATGAGGATTAACAAACTTATATTCCCTAAGCGTGTGCAATATGTATGTGAAGTTTCCCCTTGATCTGACCAGCCGTTCTGGAGAAGAAGATGTTTGAAAGTTTTAGGGTAAATTTAATATGGCCGCCAAACCATGTGACCTATCAATTAGAAATTAACAAACTTCTGAAAGGACGTCTTGGGGAAAGTGTATGTGAAATTTTGCCTCAATCTGTCCAGCCATTCTGGAGAAGAAGATTTTTAAAATTTATTAATTTTCAATCCAAGATGGCTGACGAACCATGTGACCTATGACATCATAAATTTACATTCTGCCTCCAATCCTCCAGTGGAATACGTGTGTGAAGTTTCGTGTTAATCGGATGAGGTGTGTTTTTCTATCCAAGATGGCCGCCAAACCATGTGACTTGTGACTTCATAATTTTTACTATGTATGCAGACATGATGGAAGATGACAGTTGCAAATTTTCACTTCGTTAGGTTATGTGATTCCTGAGAAAACATTATTTAATATTTTTCTTGAATCCAACATGGCTGCCAAACCATGTGACCTATCAATTAGAAAATATCAAAAGGCACCATTTCACCACTTGCTTGATATGTGTACCAAATTTCGTAAATATATCTTGAGGGGATTTGTAGTTAAGCTCCGGAAACGAAATGTGACGGACGGACGGACAGACGGGCGGAACCCATTTCTATATCCCCCGCCAACTTCGTTGGTTGGCGGGGGATAATGAGGTACTCGAATACTTGAGCTGCACAATAGGGTAATAGGGCCGCGCCCCGGCCTACGCAGCAACGTGTCTTGTCATTGGTTTGGTAAATAAATGGCCGCAGCAACGTGTCTTGTCATTGGTTGGTAAATAAATGGCCATAACTTGGGAACCACTTGTCCGATTAATATCAAACCTTGAAAAGGCACATCCACAGGTCCCCAGCAATATACCTGGCAAGTTTCAATTAGATCGGACCAGTGGTTGTCGAGAAACAGCGGTCACAGACACACAGACACACATTGCTGGAATTATAGATAGATTGTGGAAAAATGGCACGATAAGGTGGAACGATGCTCAAGCTGCTGTTTATACACCTTTTCAATGAGGGGGGTGGGGGCAATAAAACGGGAATTCCTCCAGAATTGTTTGCAATCGAGGCTAAAGCAACAGAGGCTAAGCGAGTGTGAAAATAATACGGAGTCTTCTTACTGGTGATACAATTGAGGGTTCTGAAGCGTCACTAGTAATACCCTCTCCCATCTCCACCGGGAGCTGCGCTACACGGTACACATTTTAAAAAGATCATTTGTGTTGCCCCATCTTCAGAACTCCTGGTAAGAGGGGCAAATCAAGTCGCTTACAACCTTTGCCTCATGGCCCCTAATCCCCTTAGTAAATTTAGTTGGTTGAGATTGCATAAGTAACAACCGAATACATCGACGTCAGACAGACGGGTGCCAAATTGATTATTTTTGTGTGTGTTAAACAGATTGACATGGCTCACGGCGACTCCACTGGGCCACTATTGTATTTAGCATGGGGCCCCCAAATGACTCACTCGGCCTCTGGTGAAGGGTTAGGGTTAAGAATACATTTCGTGCTTCTCTCGGGTAGTTGGCAGCATGTCCAGTTTCTATTGTAGTGTGAGATTGTTGTTAGGTTGGAGCGTGTTAGATGATTGCTTAATGTAATATATTGTTGCGAATTCGCGCCCGCCGGCGTGCGAACGGCCACGTAACTCGAATCGGTCTATCCCGCCGGTTAGGCACGGTCCGGCCCATCTCCGGCACCCGCAGACAATTCAGTCGATGACTCCTTCGACACAACGCAGCGAGCCTAGATCGCACGCGGTGCGCGAGGTTTAACCTCAAGCCGAACGATCGTTCGGCTCAATTCGCAGCCGCCGCCCCTCCCCCGCCCCCCCACCACCCCGCGCAGAGATAGGGGTTGCTCCGCAAATTCATCTACCTAAGTACCTGCGCGGAATGCTCGACCGGGCGATCGTACCACGCCACAGCCGACTCCGGACACGAACCGCTTAAGCGGTCCGTTTCCGTGCTACAGTGATAAACTGAGCGGTGTTATCGTCGCCTCGACGGTCGATTACTTACCGGGATGTTGCACCCACTACGAACCCCTTACGTGAGCAGATGGAGAGTCAAATAGAGAAAAAAGACCAAGCGAAACGGGCACAGTTCAACAAGCAAGCATTTTATTTCCCGGCACACGGAAAGCACGTATATACAGCCATACAGAATCAAAATGCACATAACAGCAAATGTAAGATGTTAAAACACGACTACGCGCACACACGGCAACACTTATACAGTTTTACTTCACAGACGGCGCCCAACACACATTTACACAAAAAGCAAAGGAAGAAGCCACCCTCACAGACGAGGGCAGACAGGCCTAGGCCAAATCGTCGCGTGCCTGAGGAGCGGCCAGGTCCGCGAGACCTGGAGGTCTTACCCGCGTCCTCGTGACGCGTTGGCGGGCAAGCCGCAAATGGCCGCGCCGCTGTGCCCCGACTCCGTGCCCCTTGGCGGTTTCGTTGGCACCACGTTTTGTGGGGTGGGAACGGGGCCCCCTTTTGCACTATCTCAGCGGGGGGAAAGGGGGATTTTATGCCCTGGGGGAGGGGATGCTGGGCTGGCTTGGGTCCCGCGACGAGACGAGCAATCCCACCACCGCAACCTCGTCGCCGACCGCCGTCCTTCTTGCTCCGACCCGAGCTCCCTTGCTTGCAGTTCCAACCGCGCGCACTCGACTCAACTCCACCAACGCAACTCTCCTTGTCCCCAAAAGCAACTTTCCGACGACACTCTCCAAGCAACTCCAAAACCCAACTCTCTCCAATTCGCCTTGCGCTCGCCTTTTATAGGCGGCGGAGCAGCCAATATGCAAATTTTAGGATCCAACACGATTGGAGGCGGGGCCACGCCGCCCCCCCGGTCAGCCATTGGTCGGGCAAAAATGGGCGTGAACCTCTCCTGATCCTAAAATTTGCATATACGGACTTCACTACACACACGCTTGGAGGCGCGGCCAAGCCGCTCCGCGTTCGCTAATTGGACGGAGAAGTGGCGTGAAGCGTTTCTGATCCGAATTTTCCCCTCAGAAAGGCCGCACTTCGCGCTCGCGGGCTCGGTGCGTTCGGCACCAATCGCCAAACAGCCCGACAGAAGCCCGATCAGTGTTCACAGGTGGTGCGGGAATGGCCGTAGAAGCGATGATGTGGGATGAATTCGTGAGGTAAAGGCGAAGGTGGTGGAGGGTCTTCTGTGGTGAGGTTGGCGTCTTGGTTGTTGTCTGAGGGTTGGAGCGTGTTAGTGGGTGACGTGGCTGCGTGGTGGTTAAGGTGGTTGTTGTTGTGATGCGGTTGAGACGTGGTTGGTTCAAATAACGACAGAAAAGAAAAAATGGCTAACTCAAAGCGTCGCAGCCCGGATGGAATCACATAAATTCCCTCTATACAACGGGTTTGGGCTAACTACACATGTTACCTATTGAGATATCTCACCTGCGGGCCCTTTATGGTGTAAGGCGAATTTCCACAGCCGTAACAATATAGATGAAGCCAGGAATGGCTTCATCTTCTATACTTTTGCATTGAATGGAGATGTGCCTTCTTGTTATGGGTCTGTTGCATTTATAGGAGACGCAGAGGGGTCCCAGGTTCCATTATGTCTCCAGCTAATAAGAGGGACAGGAGAAGAAAGGTGGCATTCTGTTCCAGCATCGAAGAAAAGGTAGAGAAGAAAAGGGTAAAATGTTCAAAAATGGTGACAGGTTCTTTTGTAGAAATAAAGGCACTTTCAGAGCTAAACGACAGAAATCGAGAGTTTTCCAGACTGACTGGGAGAGAAAGGGGAACAGGAGGGTGATGAATGGACAGAGGAAAGAGAGGGCAGGTGGAGCCAGTAGCAGAATTTTCTTATCCCTTTGCCTCTCCACAACAATGGTTGTCAGGCAACTCCACATCCATTGAAACCATTTTGCATCCCACTGTTCTTGCAGAAATGTTACCACCACCACCACCGAGTTGGGAAAGCAACTAATTTTGAGGTCAAAGGTCAACTCAAGGTCAAACTTCTAAAATCATCAATTTTGAACTGAAAAAATCCATTTACATCCCATTAACTTGAAAGTTGAACAAGATTTTCAGAGCACATTCACTGAATTGGGAAAGCAACTATTTTTGAGGTCAAATGTCAAACTTCTAAAATCATCAAATTTCACCTGAAAAATCGTCAATTTTCATCCGATTAACCTGAGAATTAAGCAGCAATTGCATACTACATCACTGAATTTGGAAAGCAACTGTTTTTGAGGTCAAAAGATCAAAGGTCAACTCAAGGTCAAACTTCTAAAATCATCCATTTCAATCTGAAAAATAATAATCAATTTTCATACGATTGACCTGAGCTTTGATTAAGATTGTCAATTTTTATCTTAATGAAATGGACAATTTGATGTATCCATGGCAACTTTTGGAAAAAAGGGGGGGGGTGGTTTTTGCAAGTATTGTGCTCTGCACGACGTCATTTTCTTGTTTGTTTGTTATTTGTAAAATCGAAGATTGTTCAATTATAATCGGTTAGTCGATTTTGTTATTCTGTCTGTCTGTTTTTTTTGTTTGTCTGTCTGTTTGTCGCCTACAGGGTACTATTCTAAAACCGATCTTCACGAAACTTCACCACATGGTAGAGTTTGTCATAAGGAAGAAGCCTATTGTTTTGGAGGTCAAAAGGTCAACATAGTCCAAAGGTCAACATAAGCCAGATTTCTAAAATTGTCAATTTTCATCCGACTGACTTGAAATTTGAAAAGAGTTGCATATTTGGTCATTGAATTCAACCACCAATTATTGTTGAGGTCAAATTTGTTTTGTGGATTTTGCAAGTATCATGCTCTGCACGATGTCTTCTTCTTGTTTGTTTGTTTGTGTGCAGGATATCTCAAAAAGTTGTGGACGGATTCGGACGAAACTTGGTGGACACGTTGGGTGTGTGTGTCAAGGAAGAATTGATTCGATTTTGGTGAAGATCCGAATCCGATAAATTTTTTAATTGTTAAAGTGATTCTTCACCTTCGAGAGATCGGGCCAAAAACGACATATAGCACAATATCTCAAAAATGTACTGGGCCCGATATGTTCTCATGGATCAGGCATTACATGGTGAAGGTACGCGCTCTACCGAGTGCCCTTCTTGTTATCAAAGTTTTTAACTTCTTTTGTCAAAAAAAACAAAACAATGAAGTTGCATTTCCTGCAGAATGAATGCATTTTATTTATCGAGTAATATATTGTATAAGATTCAAAAACAACCAGATCTATAAATTCTCCGATTTTGAAATTCCACTTTTATTTCAATTCCGTTTCATTTCTTCTAATTGGGTTAGAAACAAGAAGCTGTTAGCTAACCCATTTAACTCGTATTTGCGATGACACGTATCATTTCATGATAATCAGGTTAATATTGTTCAGCCATTGTTATATCGTGCCTTATGTAAGTAAAAAAAAAAAAGGAAGCTTGCAATTTACCTACGCATTCACAAACCAGGTCAGTCCAATTGTCATACAACCTGGCTGTCAGTTGCCATTGTTAATGCATCTGCTTTCATTATTCAACCGTTAATTGACTGAATGTAGTTTCACAGCGTCGAGACGAGCGAGGCGATTGTATTGTGTCCCTTTGTCACTTCTCATTACTGTGATGTGGATTGTTATGAAACTTGAGGCATCTAATGCAGTCCTATAAATTTGGACAAAAAGGGGTTGATGGAAATGCTCAAACAGAAAATTTCTGCAACCGAGTAAGGATATTGGACTGTGATTGAATACCGAGTGAAAGCCACTGGTTGAATCATTTACTGCAGTGCCCCTGAGTATTAGCGTAGGAATTAGGAATTTGTTCAGGGAGCCGGTGATAGCTCGGCTACTCTTAGTGTAGGACGGAGCGTCCACCAACAACCATTGCTGGGAGAAGGGCCACCTAGTTTAACCGTTGTGGGATTGCACACAATTGATTTAGTGCTCCATACTTGGAAACACCGGCTTGACGTGAGTAAGGTGAGAATATAGAATATAGAAAACTTTATCAAAGAGTAGGTGTTATTCAGGGCAACAAAATGTGGATTCAAGGATGACTTTGAGATGAGATAAGGCAAAACTTAAGCACAGTTAATAGACAACAAACTTCCTGAAAGCATTATTTGGTGGGTAGATAGTCATATATATATATATATATATATATATATATATATATATATATATATATATATATATATATGTGTGTGTGTGATAGGTTGGCGACATGGCTGGGACTCCTCGACCTACAGGAAGGCACACTCACCTCTCAGCTGTCTCGCCTGGGTTAGATTCCAGACCCAGCTATAAAACGTCATCCTGGTGTTTCACAGGCAGAGTGATTCATCAAGGTGTGTTAAATCCGTCCCTCGGATGAACGTTAAACTTGGCATACTGCCGGCCAACATTAGTTGTGGAGCTTAAAGATCTCAGTGGAGGTTTAAGTTTAAATCCTGTATCCTTCGTGAAGAGTCGGCGAGCTATCGCCGGCACCCTGAACAAATTCCAAATTCCGACCCTGACTTCCTGAGTCGGAGTTGTGACCTGGCCGGGATTGTAGCCTCATAACTGCTTCAGCAGCACCAACTCTCTCCATAGGACATGGTACATGATGATGATGATGATGATGATGATGATGATGTATTCGTTTTCGCATCAAATATAGCAATTTATGACAAATTAAATTAATTTTATACATCTCATTTCTTTACATCACTGACATTTCTTTACATCGTGTTAATCCTTTACTATGTTGAAGAATATTCATACACTACTACTACTACTACTACTACCCAATTGTTCCCACCACCTCGTGGAGTCGACCGGGGAATGTTTTTGGCCCGTGTCTTTCACGAACCAGCCGGCCAGGTGTGATTATACTGTATGCCAAGGTTTATGAATTATATCACTGGGGAACAACTTTTTTTCTTATTATCTGTTGCATGAGATTTTTCAACTTATTCTACGTATTTTTTTTTTCAACGCTGATTTCAAATCTGAAATCGGTTTTCCTCTACATGCTCTAGTTTTCATGCAATTTGAAACTTGCGATTTTCGCAAAAAAAAGGACACCCATGGCTATTTGCACTAGGGATAACTTGAGAACTCGGGGTGCGATTTTGGACTTTAGTGGAAATACACGATGCCTAAACTGCTAAATAACTATAGACCGTATTCGTTTGCTGCTAACGATTTTGCTCACGATTTATTTGGCATCAATTTTCTTTATTTTTGATATTTATTTATCTTTATTGATATATATGTTCTTTAACTTTATGTTTTTCTTTGTTTCAGATCTGATCATGGCTTCTTCAATAAGACATAAATGTGTAAATAATCCTGATGCATTCTGTTATGTATTGGCTGCTACACACTACTTCGTCAAAAGCAAATAAACATCGTTTGTAAGGCTGTGCCTATAAAGCCTATTTTGATGTTCCCTTGGCGACCAAGACAAGAAATGGGCTCCTCATATTGTACGTCATAATTGTGAGGAAATGCTTCGTGACTGGACAAAAGGAAAACGAAAGGGTCTGCCTTTTGGAGTTCCCATGGTTTGGCGAGAACCCAAGGACCACGTAACTGACTGCTATTTTGCCTGGTCAACACAAAGGGTGTCGGCAAGAAAAAAATCTACTTGACCACTCTGCAAATGTTTCATATTTCCGAAAGCGGGACCAGATCTTTGTCGCCTTTTTTCTCAGAACACAAGCAATTTGTTTACTGCCACGATATCCCAGGTCTTCTCAGGCAATTAGG
>CM068959.1:120520738-120535741 GCA_035128595.1 Eptatretus atami
AACATTGTGAATGACCCAATCGTCAGCCGAGAGAAGATCGTTTTTCCCCCACTCCATATCAGGCTCGGCTTGATGAAACAGTTCGTGAAGGCATTGAGTACTGATTGTGATGTTTTTCATATAGTTTCCTGCTTTTCTGCTTTGTCTTTCGGAGAAGATCAAAGCAGGTGTGTTCGATGGACATAATTCGTGCCCTTGTACGTGATGAGGAATTTGTAAGGAAGATGAATGACAAGGAGAAGACGGCGTGGCTGTCTTTCGTCGCAGTTATACAAACTTTAATAGTAACAAAAAGGCAGCTTACGAGTTTTTGGTTACTAGAATGCTGTTGGCTTTTCGAAATCTTGGGTGAACATGAGTGTCAAGCTCCATTTCCTGAATAGTCACCTTGATCAATTCCCTGAGAACTTGGGGCTGTAAGTGAGGAACAGGGAGAGCGCTTCCATCAGGCCTCATGATGATGGAAGAGCGCTACCAAGGGCGATGGGACAAAAATATGATGGCAGACTACTGCTGGAGCATCAAACGAGAATTGCCCTGTGGAAGTCCACAAACGCAAGAGCTACAAGCGCAAATTATTGCCTGAATAGGACCTATTTGAACTTTGCATCCATCCTTAATCATTGTTCTGAATCACCTATCGTCTTTATGTCGAAATATATGTTAATTTAAATTTGCTTTTCATTCAAATTGTAACTTACCAAATAAATCTTGAAAATGTTGAACTGCAAAATATATGTTTAATATAAATTTGCTTTTAATACAAATTGTAACTTACCAAATAAATGTTTGGTGGATGCAAAAGATCTTAGAGCTTACAGAGAGAAACTAACTTCAGATTAATTCAGCCACACTCAAATTAGGTAAGATCAAGTGCTGGTATCAATGCAACAAAAACTTTGCTCCCCAGTGTTATGAGTTTGAGTTGTGTTTGACGACGCAATAATTTGAACACTGCATTTGGCACAAGACTAAAGGGGTTTTGTTAGTATTATCAGCTGAAAACCTGAAATTCATATCACCATTAGTATACAGGAAAAGAGCAAACCGTATCTGGCACATACACGTAACAGACATAACTAGAAGGGTACTCGGTAGAGCGCATACCTCCGCCACGTAGTGCCTGATCCACGAGAACATATCGGGCCCAATACTTTTTTGAAATATCATGCTATTCTGTACTATATCGTTTTTGGCACTATCTCTCAATGGTGAAAAATCACCTGGATTTGGTTTGAAGTCGATACGACCATTTTAGCGGATGTTATTGTCAAAATAAGAATTTCGGTTTTTCGGTGACCTTGACCTTGAGCTTTGACCTAGATTCACCAAAAACGACAAGTGTCTAAGTTGGACCATGGCCGACGTCTGTACCCAGTTTGGTCATGATCGCTGAAACGGTGTGGCTGCTACAGGGTAAACAAACACACAAACAAACAGACAGACAGACAGACACACAGAATGACACACACAACCGACCAACATAATTGCCGAAATCCGAAGGATTCCGGCAATTAACAAGAAGAGGACGTCATACAGAGCACAATTCTTGCAAAATCCATAAAACAAATTTGACCTCAAAACTAATTGGTGGTTGAATTCAATGACCAAATATGTAAATGCTCTTCAAATTTCAAGTCGATCGGATGAAAATTGAGGATTATAGCAATCTCACCAAAGTTGTTGACCTTTGGCCTCTGTTGACCTTTTGACCTTTTGACCCCAAAAACAATAGGCTTCTTCCTTATGACAAACTCTACCAAGTGTTGAAGTTTTGTGAAGATCGGTTGAAAGATTGTGGCCTGCAGGTGACAAACAGACAGAGAAACAGACCAACGGACAAACAGACAGACAGACAGACAGACAGACAGAATAACAAAATCGACTGACCAATATACTTGGAAAAATCTTCGATATTGCGAGCAACAACAGACGGAGAGAGGTGAAAACATAACCAACTTCACCTTTGGTGGCTGATGTATAAAATAGTTCACTTATGTCACTATATCATGAAGCTTCCTGAGTGGGACTTTGTCGTACTCTTTCAAGTTGCAAGTGTCTCATTATTTCTTATCAGACACACCCATGAATGTAACCATTCGTGTCTCAGCGAGGAGATCATGTCTTGGCAACATGACCATGAGTGGCCAATCAACAGGTGGTTCAAGCGACGCTTCTTCTCACTCTATATCTTCACCGCAAGCTCGACGTCAAGTTCAATCATCATGTAACTAATTGGTCATTTTTCGACCTTATGCACAGTTTATTTTTAGGATTCTTTAATTCTATTTTCGAGCGCTCAGACTCTCATTCAATGTGTCACATATTTGTAGAGCAACGTAGTTTTAGCTTTTCTCACCGAGTGGATTGCTACGCCAACATCCAGGCATTTCCATCTTGAACACCATCTTGGATCTTTTGAATCGATACCAGCACCAACTTGGATCCGAGCTCATCAATCAACGCCGCAACTTATTTAGACTTCTTTGAGATCAGCTTTAACTTCGGTGGACGATGCTGCCGCCAAACCATCTGAGTAACCTTTTCCACAAAGGATGACCGACTTAAGGAAGACCTCCTCATTCTGACGAGGAACCCCAGGTCTAGTCATAATTCGACATTCTCGATTATGTGGTTGAATATTTATTCCGGTGGTTATGCTTATCACCACTAACCCACAACTTCACTCAGAATTGGTGACCATGACGTGATCCATTACACATTACATCATGTTGAATGATAGTCCTACCTTTGTCATCTCTCCTGTCGCAGGTGTTATCCTGATGCTACCTCCACTTTTGTCTAACAATCCTACCACCTGGTTTACTCGAGTTGAGGTCCAGTTTATAAACCAAGGCATCACGGTGCAGGAGACCGAATTAGCACATGTTGTGGTATCACTTCAGCCAGAGATAGTTTAAGAGGGAAAGGACCTTCTCATAATAAAGCCACCAACAGAAAGACCCCAGGACTCCCTCAAAACAGAGCTCGTCTGTCACACATCTGCTTCAGAACAAAAGTGCATCCTTAATAACAAAAGATTATTACATCCTTAATCTGCTCGGTGACCTCCTCACACAGCAAGCAATTATTCTGGACAGTTATCTGGTCTGGACCGACAAATGTGCTGCAGCTTTAACCACAGTAAAGTCCAATCTTGCAGAGGCTGTGATGCTTGTCCACCCCAAGCCAGGTGCACCGCTTCGTCTCATGGTAGACGTGTCAGATGTAGCAGTGGGTGAAGGACTTTAAGAGCAAGTAGAAGGAATCTGCTAACCAATCTCTTCCTTTTCCAAAAAGTTACAGTGAACAAAGACCAGATACAGCGCTTTCAGCCATGAGTTACGGAGTGGTTTACCTGGCAATCCACAATTTTCATCACACACTTGAGGGTAAGAAGTTCTGTGTTTACACTGATCACAAGCCATTGACACACACTTTCCAGGCAAAGTCTGATCACTATAAACTAGGAGTAGTCCGATGTGTCTAACTGTGCCCCCCACTGCGACACTGAAACATTTCTGACCTGAGAAACCAGGAGGTGAAGTGTCACGCGATAGGTTTCCTGCTGGAATGCTCGTCACTGCACAGGTTCATACATGCACGAATTTAGACCCTGACATTTGTTAACTGGTGAGTGTACTGGAATCTGATGAGAATGGCTCATTGTTGAGTTGGATTAATTGATGCATTTCAATCAATCCCATGATGTATTTTGCAAGTCGTAACGAATCCTGGAAAATATTTTCTTTTCTTTAATACCCTCGTCCTTGAAGGATTGGACAATGGCTCAAGGCATTATCTTTGAAGAAGCAGTGACCTTTTCTTTTTCTCATTCTAATGCTTGGGTAATCACTATTATATCAGGATAGCTGCTCGTGAAAAGATCTTTAAATAGGCATTCGTTTAGCCTTTGTTTTCCATGTGTAACCTTTTGATGTTGTGAATGTGAGTTCTACGTACTCAAATTATTGTATTTCAGGGGTTATGATTGCAATGGAAACTTTACGACGGCTCAATTTATTTTCACTTTGGTTTTTGGAATGAATTGAAATAGTTCGGGAGATTGGGTAACATGGACCCTAATCAATCCCTGGCCATGAATGCACGCACATGTGAAATCTATGATAAAAATAATTCCATGAAAATAAATCCTTTTTGAGTCGATAATTATTTTTGGACACTTTTATGACATTTAATTAAGGGGTCGAGAAGATCAGGGGGAAAAAGATGTCGATTGGTTGGACTTTTTTGCAGTTTGGTGTTGGACATTTTAGCTAACCCTAACGTAGCAGTTTGGTGCCATAGTGAATGATGCCAGATGGTACAAGGAAAATCTTTAAGGGGTCATTAGGACTCACCTGGATTATGCAATTCATCAGTGCATTGTCCTTGTTAACAATTCCTTAATACTCACAAAACTGCAAGATTATCAAGATTTGGAATATGCGTCACTGGAAAGCCATCGAACCAATGACAACAGGAGTTATGTGGGTTTTTGTTTTTATAATTGTGGCGTTACCCATTTGGGAGACCAACTACATGTCTATGCATGTACTGATTATATATATATTGTTGCGAATTCGCGCCCGCCAGCGTGCGAACGGCCACGTAACTCGAATCGCGGCACGTCGCCCACCGGACGGACAATTCTGTCGTGACCCTCTCGGACTAACGCCGGGAGCCAGTCACGGGTGGGGGTTTAACCTCACCACAACCCAGTCAGCATTCTACCCGCGCGAAATAGGGTGAATCGCCGAAAGTCGATATACCTAAGTACTCGCACGGGTAACCTACCGAGGGGTTGTACCACGCCACAGGTCGACTTCGGACACGAACCGCTTAAGCGGCTCGTTCCGTGCTACAGGGATAACCGAGCGGAGTTATCGTCGACCTTGACGGTTCCAATTAATTATCGGGCGTATTACGCCCACTCGAACCCTTTACGTGAAGCAAGATGGAGACCCAACAAAGGAAAGGACGCAGCGAAACGGGGAACAATTCAACACAAAGCACATTTATTTCACACACAGATAGCACACATATACAGCACGTATTTACAGCCAAACAGTCAGAGATGCACATATATCAAATAAAAGAAAAGAAACAGTGACGCAGAGTTAACACCGACTAAGACCGACACACGGCAACACTTAATAGTTCTACTTCACAAGACACGGCGCCAACAGCAAGTTCCACACAAAATAAACCCCGAAAAGAACAAAGGACTTCCCTTGGTGCGGCCGTCGAGCCCTCCTCCCACGACCTCAACTGCGAGCTCCGTCTCCTTCCGCCGTCCTCCACTACCGACGACTCCTCACAGAGGGGAAAAAGACCGAGAGCTTTGGTTCCACACGAAGGGGAAAAAGACCGAGAGCTTTGGTTCCACACGAAGGGGAAAAAGACAGAAGTCCTTGCACGCCCGGCCGTGTCCGTCTTTATAGCGCGGGGCCCCGCCCTCCACTCCGCCCCCGTTTTCGGCTCCACCCTCCTTCGAGAGGGTTCCCAAAAGGGCGTGCCCTCTCGTTCCCCCTCCCGCGCCATGCGGGGGCGAGGAAAGTCAGTCTTGGCGCAGGGCCAGGGAATTATTCCCCCAAAAGAGGCCCCTCCTTTACATGACCTCTGACCTTTGACCTGCATCGCCCTCCTCCACTCCAAAGCGCGGGGAAGCCAGACGGGAGAAACAGGCGGGAAAACCTGCGCATCCTCGCAGTTCCCTCTGCGGAGATCGTAACCGCACGGAGCTTGTTGAATGGCGAGTGGTGAAGATGCTGGTAGCGCAGTTGTGGAGGTGGCGTCAGTGGAGTGATTGTTGCGTCGAGTGTTGTGGCGTTCGTGGAGTGAATGGGAGTGATCGTGGAGATGTTGGTTGTGGCGATGTTTGTTGTTGTTTTGTGCACCAACATAACAATAAGAACAGAAAAATGGCTAACTCAAAGGATCGCAGCCCGAATGAATCACATAAATCCCTCTAAACAACGGGTTTGGGCTAACTACACATGTACTTCAGAATACCTCACCTACGGGACCTGAATGGTGGTTGCGAATTTCCACAGCCTCTAATATATATATTGTTGCGAATTCGCGCCGCCGGCGTGCGAACGGCACGTGACTCGAATCGCGGCACGCTCGCCCCCGGACGGACAATTCTGTCGTGACCCTCTCGGACTAACGCCGGGACCAGTCACGGGTGGGCTTTCGCCTACCACAATCGTGCCAATCCCAACCGCGTGGGATAGGGTTGTTCGCCAAATCGACCTACCTAAGTACCCACGCGGAGGTAAACCGGGCGATCGCACCTCGCCGCAGGTCGACTTCGGACACGAACCGCTTAAGCGGTCCGTCCGTGCTTCGGGATAACCGAGCGGTGTATCATCGCCTCTGACGGTTCCAATTAATTATCGGGCTATCACGCCCACTCGAACCCTTTACGTGAAGCAAGATGGAGACTTCAATTAAAGAAAAGACGAAGCGAAACGGCACAGTTCAACAAGTAAGCACATTATTCACGACACACGGATAGCCACACATATACAGCCATACAGTAAGAATGCAAAGAAAGAATTACTAACGAATACAAGCAAAGATTTATTTACATGCACTTAAACAGTTTCTACTTTACAAGACACGGCGCCAACAACACGCATTCACACAAAGCAAAGGAAAAGACCCCCTCAAAGGCAAGGGAGTCAGACTGGGCCCGTGGGCCTAATGCGCATGGAACCTGGGTGAGCGGCCAGGTCCACGAGACCAAAGGGTCCTACCCGCGCCCTCATGGCGGGCAAGCCGCAATGTCAGTGTAGCTGCGCCTGGCTTCGTGCCCTGGCGTGGTCGGCGAGCTCTCTCCGGCGCTCCCCGTCTGCCTTTCCCGTCGGCTTCGAGCTCCGTCTCCCGACTCGACTCCCTGCCGACACTGCAGACTTGACTTCGTCTCCCGACACCTCGCCGCGCCACTCCACTGCTCCCACTTGGTTCTCTGCCGACGTACTGCGCAACTTGACTTCCTCCGAGTACTGCACCGTCCACTTGACTTCTGCCGACGTACTGCACCGCTTCCACTTGACTTCCTGCCGACGTACTGCACCGCTTCCACCTGACTTCCTGCCGACGTACTGCACCGCTTCCACTTGACTTCCTGCCGACGTATCTGCACCGCTTCCACTTGACTTCCTCTTCTCTTCCCGCCCCGAGCTCGTGCCTATATAGCCCGGGGAGGGGCGTATATGTAAATTTCTGGATCACAGCGGGTTCGGAGGCGGGCTACACTACCGATGCTCGGTCATTGGATGGATGAAAAGGGGGCGTGAAGCATTCCTGATCCGATTCTTGAGGCGAAAGGAACGCATTCACAGCGGGTTCGGAGGCGGGCTACATTACCCGATGCTCGGTCATTGGATGGATGAAAAGGGGGCGTGAAGCATTCTGATCCGCTTTTCGGGCGAAAGGAACGCATTCACAGCGGGTCGGAGGCGGGGCTACATTACCCGATGCTCGGTCATTGGATGATGAAAAAGGGGCGTGAAGCATTCCTGATCCGATTCTTGAGGCGAAAGGAACGCATCCACAGCCCATGGCACGACGTGTGTAGAAAGGCGGAGGTGGTGGGAGTTTGGTTGTGGCGGGCGTCTTTTGAGAATGGCGGTGAAGCGATGTTTGTGGGTGGAGTTGTGAGGTAAAGAGGCGAAGGTGTGGTGTTTGAGTTGTTGGCGGGCATCGTTTGAGAATGGCGGTGAAGCGATGTTTGCGGGATGGAGTTGTGGAGGTAAAGAGGCGAAGGTGGCGGTGTTTGAGTTGTTGGGGGATTATTGGTCCAAAATAACGATAGAGAAAGAAAAAAAGGGCTAACTCAAAGGATCACAGCCCCTGTAACACAAATTCCCTCTAAACAACGGGTTTGGGGCTAACTATACATGTACTTAGAATATCTCACTACGGGACCTGAATGGTGTTGCGAATTTCCACAGCCGTAACAATATGTATATATATATATATATATATATATATATATATATATATATATATATATATATATACACACACACACACGAGCAAATACAACCCGTCACTTCACTGATTGGGTTTTTAAGGGGAAGGGGGGGGAGGGAAAGATAGGAAGAGAGAAGGGAGCGGAGAGTGAGGGAGGCAGAGCGAATGGTGGGAAGGGAGGGGAGAGGATGGAGGGAGGGGAGAGGATGGAGGGAGGGGAGAGGATGGAGGGAGGGGAAGCTAGGAGGGTGAAATAGGGGGACGGAGCTAGGAAGGGGGGAAGAGCGAGGAAGGAGGAGAGGTGCGGAGAGCGACGCCTCACCAAATGTTGCTATATGTACACTGTGGAGGGAGGGGTGTGAGGAGGGGGTGAGAGAGAGAGAGAGAGGGGGGTAGGAGAAGAGTGCTGCATTATATAATGGAACGGGGGGGAAAGCGAGGAGGGACAGACGAGAGAGAGAGAGAGAGAGAGAAGAGAGAGAGAGAGAGAGAGAGAGACTGAGTACAAAAAAAAGAGAGAAAGGTGAAGGGTGGAAGTGGGGTTAGCAAAGAGAATGATATGTTACGCTTAATGACCAAGCACACAAACAAACTCATGTCAGAACAGCTGTACACACAACAACATAACAAAGTTTATAATGTAATCCGCTGGCACATCTGTAAAAACTTTGATGTCCCAGTTCCAGAAAATTTGTGGGAACATGAACCAAAAGCAATCACTGAAAACATAGAAGTACCTACCGCTCACGTACGACCTAATGATCCCATCGAGCGTGAACATCGAAAACAAAGTATTGCGACCAGATATCATACTTATGTACAAAAAAGAGAGAAGAAGGCATTGCTTATTGAGGTGTGAATACCGATAATTTTGGACTAAATGATGCAGAAATCAAGAAAATGACCAAATACCAAAACCTCAAGAATGAAGTGAGAAGATCCTGGAAGCGGAAGAATGCCAAAGTTGTACCAATGATCACTGGAGCAACAGGGATGATGACAAAGAACCTCACAGAGATATTAAAAACCATCCCTGGGAATATTACTACAAACGAACTACAGTTGGAAGCTGTCCGGTGCTTAGTGACGAACCTGAAGAGAACTCTCCGCACAAAACTTTGAGAACAGAAAACTTCACAGTTTGGTCCATGACTGGTGACCCCTTACTGAAATGAAGGTGAATACTTTGAGCCTGCCCTGGGAGGACTGCATTCCACATTCTGAAACTCACATATGTAGATACCAATCAACGACACACACACACACACACACACACATATACACACATACACACACACACACACACACACACGAATTGAGATTTCAGCTCCCATCAATTTTGGCCTTAAAATAATGCAGAAATCAAGAAAATGACCAAATACCAAGATCTCAAAAATAAAGTGAAAAGATGCTGAAAGTTGAAGAGGTCTGAAATTGTACTCGTGATCATTGGAGCAACAGGAATGGTAAAGAAGAACCTCACAGAGATATTAAAATTAATCCCTGGGAATATTACTACAAACGACCTGCAAGAGGAAGCCGTCCTGGGCTCAGTGATGTTCTCAAGACTTTCAGAAGACTTTGAGTGTTGAGCACTCAAGACTTTGAGAACGTAACTTTACACCTGGGTCCATGATTTGTGACCGCCATTACCGAAACGGAGGTGGATACTTCGAGACCTGGGAAGACTCCATTCCACCTTCTGAAACCCACATATGGAGATAACAATCAACAACAACACACACACCGGTGCCAAGTGCTGTTGCGGTAATACAGTTTATGTACATACACACACACGTGCAAATGTTCACACGCATCCATAAAAACGACAAACACAAGGATTTACCTCGAAACAGAGTTCTTTGAAAGAGGAATTCAAGTGGGAAATTAGCGAAATTCTATAAAAAAATATATATCAAGGCACAAAACACAAAATGTCGGTCCGTACGCCATCACTACATTCACAGCGAGAACAAACATGGCGAACACGAGGTCGATGGACCTTATTGTTTTTCACCTCCGTCACTGAAGGTGAAGGAGGTCATGTTTTCATCCCTCTCTATGTCTATGTCTATCTCTATGTCTATCTCTATATGTCTCTCTCTCTCTCTCTCTCTCTCTCATCTTTCTCTCTAACCCTATGTCCTCTCTCACTCTATGTTCTCTCTCACTCTATGTCTCTTCTTCACTCTATGTCTCTCTCACCTATGTCTCTCTCACCCTATGTCTCTCTCACCTATTGTCTCTCTCACCCTATGTCTCTCTCACCCTATGTCTCTCTCACCCTATGTCTCTCTCACCCTATGTCTCTCCTCACTCTATGTCTCTCTCACTCTATGTCTCTCTCACTCTATGTCTCTCTCACTATGTCTCTCTCACTCTATGTCTCTCTCACTCTATGTCTCCCTCACTCTATGTCTCTCTCACTCTATGTCTCTCTCACTCTATGTCTCTCTCACTCTATGTCTCCCTCACTCTATGTCTCTGTCTCTCTCTGTCTCTGTCTCTGTCTCTGTCTCTCTCTCTCTCTCTCTCTCTCTCTCTCTCTCTCTCTCTCTCTCTCTCTCTCTCTCTGTCTCTCTCTGTCTGTCTCTGTCTGTCTGTCTCTGTCTGTCTATGTTTCCCTCACTCTATGTCTCTCTCACTCTATGTCTCTCTCACTCTATGTCTCTCTCACTCTATGTCTCCCTCACTCTATGTCTCTGTCTCTCTCTGTCTCTGTCTCTGTCTCTTGTCTCTCTCTCTCTCTCTCTCTCTCTTCTCTCTCTCTCTCTCTCTCTCTCTCTCTCTGTTCTCTCTCTGTCTGTCTCTGTCTGTCTGTCTCTGTCTGTCTATGTCTCCCTCACTCTATGTCTCTTCTCACTCTATGTCTCTCTCACTCTATGTCTCTCTCACTCTATGTCTCTCTCACTCTATGTCTCCCTCACTCTATGTCTCTGTCTGTCTCTTCTGTGTCTCTCTCTGTCTGTCTCTCCTCTCTCTCTCTCTCTCTCTCTCTCTCCTCCTCTCTCTCTCTCTCTCTCTCTCTCTGTGTGTGTGTTTGTGACGTGCAAAATCGAAGATTTTTCAACTATATTGGTCAGTCGATTTTGTTATTCTGTCTGTCTGTTTGTTTGACTGTCAATCGCCTACAGGTCACAATTTAAAACCGATCTTCACTAAACTTCACCAACTTGTGGAGGTCGTCTCAACTGAGAAGCTTATTGATTTTGAGGTCAAAGGTCAAATTTCCAAAGTCGTCATTTTTCAGCCGATTGACTTAAAATTGGAACAGGATTTGAATATTTCGTCACTGATTTGGAAACCAACTATTGTTGATCAAAAGATCAAAGGTCAACTCAAGGTCAAACTTCTAAAATCATCAATTTCAATCTGAAAAATAATCAATCTTCATCCGATTGACCTGAACTTTGATTAAGATTGTGAATTTTAATCTTAATGAAATGGACAATTTGATGTATCCATGGCAACCTTTGGAGAGGGTGGGGTGGATTTTGCAAGTATCATGCTCTGCATGACATCTTTTTCTTGTTTGTTTGTTTATCTGTTTGTCTATCTGTCTGTGTGCAGGCTATCTCAAAAAGTTGACAGATCCGGATGAAATTTGGTAGGCAGGATGGGTGTGTAACCAGCACGAAATGATTAGATTTTACTGAAGATCCAGATCCGGATCTAACAACTAAAATTATTAATGTGATTCTTCACCATTGAGAGATGGGGCTAATAAGGATATTGCATACCTCAAAAAGTTGTGGGTGAATTCGGATGAAACTTGGTGGACATGCTGGGTGTGTGAAAATGACGAATTGATTCGGATTTTGGTGAAGATCTGAATCCAGATTCGGATTCGAGAATTTTTCAAGTGATTCTTCACCATTGAATAAGAGAGCCAAAAATGATCGACAGCACAATATCTCAAAAAGTTGTAGATGGATTCGGATGAAACTTGGTCGACATGTTGAGTGTGTTGCAAGGAAGAATTGATTCAATTTTAGTGAAGATCCGGATCCGGATCCGGATCCAGATCTGATAATTTTTTAAAGTGATTCTTCACCATTGAGAGATGGGGCCAAAATCGATATATAGCACGATATCTCAAAAATGTATGAGGCCTGATATGTTCTCGTGGATCAGGTATTACGTGGCGGAGGTATACGCTCTACCCAGTGCCCTTTTAGTTTTGTATGTATCAATGTCAAAGTGAGGGGTGGATTATAAAAGCAAAATCGCATAAAAATGTTAAACAAAGTGATGGCCTGCAAAAATAAAATTGCACGTTTTCAGCAGATGAGATGCCTCCTGAGGCTCCCACCGCATGGCACCGCAGGGCCCAACAAAGGCAAAAACGAATATCTAATCGATTTTATATTGAAAACTCGGGTACTTTTCCCAAAAAGAACAACCAAGCAGCTTGGAGAGCGCTCGCCAAGTCGCTAAAGCAATCATGCAAGCACTCCAACAAAGCGGTTGATAAGGAACGGCTGGCTTGGCAATTGATGAGCATTGCTTATCCATCATATTCAATACATACACACACACACCTCCCGGAGATGCTGAAATGTCAAATATGTCAGAATTGGACAAAAGAACACTTCTTTTTTTTGCAGTCAGAACTGCTGCTAAGTTAAAATCTGGAGATTAAATTTTGTAATTCGGCTTTGTTTAAGAGGTTCTTGAGGTTATGGCATGTGCGGAAATGAAATAAAAACACGAACGCTGGTGTCTCTGGGAGTTTATAAGCATTACAATGTATCCAGCAATTCATAGGTATTGATAATATGAGTGAGGAGAGTGCAAAAAAAAACTTAATCGTGAAGAAATTGTTGCAGCCTGTTCAAAGTCAAGGCATCGTTGAGCAGGCCAAAAAACATGGTGGTGTCAGACCCCAACAAGGTAACCCAAGATACGCCTGAAAACCCCAGAGAGCAAGGTGGCCGAGTATCGCCTGATAAAGGATCGACAACACAAAGATTTACCTCCAAACAGAGGTCTTGAAAAGAGGAATTCAAGTGGGAAATTAGCAAAATTCAATTCAAATATATATATATATATATGGGCACAGAACACAAAATGGCGGTCCATACTCTATCACTATACCTTCACAGATAGAACAAACTTGTCTAACACGAGGTCGATGGACCTTATTGTTCTTTTATATGTATCGATGTCGAAGTGAGGGGTGAATTATAAAAGCAGATCACACAAAAATGTTTAACAAAGCAACGTCCTGTAAAAATAAAATTACAGATTTTCAGCCGATGAGACGCCTCCTGAGGCACCGCATGGCACCGCACTGCCCAACAAGGGTGGAATTGTATATCTAATCCATTTTATACTGAAAGCTCGGGTAATTTTAGCAAAACGACCAACCAAGCAGCTTGGAGAGTCCTCGCCAAGTGGCTTAAGCAATCAAGCAAGCGTGCATGTGCGTGTGCGAGTGCGTGTGCGTATGTGTGTCCATGTGAGGCACACTTTTTGTGTCTAATAATTATGTACGTCGATTCATTAATTACATTCTATTGGAATGTACCTTTAGGCCCTTTAGAATGCTCAAACCCCTTTGACCTTTGAAGACCCTTTAAGACCCCCATGACCCTAAAGAGCCTGAAGACCCAAAAGTCCCAAAAGGTTCCTGAGGACCCAAAAGTCCCAAAAGTTCCCGAGGACTCAAATGCCCCAAAAGTCCCAAAATGTTCCCAAGGATGCAAAAGTCCCAAAAGTTCCCAAGGACCCAAAAAGTTCCAAAAGTTCACAAGGACCCAAAAGTCTCCAAAGTTCTCGAGGACCCAAATGTCCCAAAAGTTCTCAAGGACCCAAAAGTCCCAAAAGTTCCCAAGGACACAAGACTCTGAAGACCCCTAAAACCCCAGGGACCCAAAATACCCCTAAGACTATGTAGATCCTGTTGACCGTTTAAGAATCGACTGTACAACAAAAAATCCATTAGAATTCCCATGTTTTAAACGCATGCCATGTTAAGGTAAATAAAGCAGCTTAATACGTCATTCTACCACGGCATGGCATTGTAATTACAAAAAATATATAAAAAAACAATTATGAAAGGCTTAGTGAAAGGCAAGCTAATGCTCAAGCAGGACATCAGGCAGGTGTGCAACAAGGCTGTGAAGACCAATGAAAATTTGGTCCATCGGACGAACGGGCCCTCTAGTATAATTAAACAAGGCCATTAATTATCTTCAAAAGGGTGTTTTAATTAACCCAAACACCCAATTTTCACTCCTGCACTTCCTTGGAGTTTCCTTTGTATGCATGCAAAGTTTAAGGCTGCTCGGTTTCGTGGTTTTGGAGTTATGGAGGAGACACGGATGTCTAAATGAAGAAAAAAAGACACCCAGGGCTCTCAGCCGCCATTTTGATTCGGCCGATTCAAACATGCCTTGCCTTGGAAACACAAATGCACAATTGGAGAAATGATTGTTTCCAAAGAAGATTGAGGTAGGTGCTGCGTTCGTATTATCCATGGTTTTTACGTAATCCCGTGGCTGAAATGGCACTTAAGATAAGCCCGGTCATACTAAACACCGCGCGGAGATGATGTCCGGAAACACTTGTTTGTTTGTTTGTTGTTGTCTTTTTAAAAGCAAATTAACACTTTGTAAGCAGTCGGAACTGCTGCGAAGCTCATTTCCGCAGTTTAAATTTTGAAACTCAGTTCTGGTGAAGCGATTTTAGAGCTTATCGCATTTTTGTTGTTATTAAGTGTGTGCACTGCCTGGAAATACAAATCGAACCCCGATAAGGCATGAACACCACCCAGCGATGCTCGGGGAGTTGTAAGGGGGCGTGAGGGGAAGGGAAAATAAGGCATCCCCATAGAATATGGCTTTATTTTAATTACAACTTTATTCAATGAAGTGCCTTTATTACTGCTTCAAAGAGTTCCAATTCCATGATAGTGGGTACACAGGGTGACAGGGGTGTGGTGGGAGTCTGGAGGGGTTGGGATGTGAGGGGGAAAGTGTGGGAGGAGGGAGAGGAGGGGGTGGGGTGGTAGCC
>CM068959.1:120544521-120595440 GCA_035128595.1 Eptatretus atami
CCACCACATGTAACATGTGGTGAAGCTTCAATTTCCTCCTTCGAACGGTTTTCGATGTGTGCCCTAAACAAAAAATCAACACAATCCTGCAACGTTGATCATGATGCCTCGTCGCCTTGCCTGCAACACACCAGAATGACGGTCCATAGATGGATCCAGACTCGAACCCCGACAGCTCTGGGGCAAGTGGTAACAACTCGTAAAAAAAAAACCCAATGACATACGGTTGTTGTGAAGGGAAGTGGTTTTATTCAGGGTTTATTCTAACGTGCAGTTGTAAATCCAGATTTGTGCAGTTGTCAATTTGTTCTTTGTTTGAATTTGCATGGCTAGGGTGTATAAACTAGGAAGGAACCACAATAGACGTCACTGATAGTCTGATAGCTGACCAAACTTATTTTTTATTAACCTTACAATATAATGCAATCATTACATATTACATAAATCATAATATATGACATAGACTCCCACATTTCACATTACAAATTATATTCTAAACAGTGAGGATTATCAAACGTATTTACAGTAGATGTGAAACCACAAGTGGTGCTCATAGTCACACAAAGAACAAAATCATAACCTGAGCCTGAGGTTGACTATGACTAACATTAGAACCAAGTTTCAGTAAGTCCAACTCGCTACTGTTTGGCATGAGTAAGATTAAACAAAATCTGTAGAACTTAACGAAAATGAACATTTGAACCTGTCCAAGTAAGCAAAACTGTAAGAAGTTAGAATTTCTTGACCTTCTTCTTTAGGTGGTACCTCCACCTCGTCAGGCTCGTCATCCTCTACTTTGTGTTCTGCTCTGTGAAAACTCCCTTGAAGTGGACTTGAAACTTTGCTTTGTCATGGCTTTTGTTCTGCGTCCTTTGATGACAGCCAAATGATAACCGCCTCCCTTGGATCAAATGCTTCTAATGGTGGCATGTTGTAATGTATGCACAAATACAGATTTTCCGTCTCCACTGACATTCTTGATCTTTCACATGTTTTCAGAGCATTGCTGCTACTTATAAGACGCTCAACCTGCTCTGAATGAGGCTTGGCAGCCACAACTCTGCTTAATGCCTTCACCAGATTTGGAAACAGTTCTTTAGACACCAGATACTTGACCAGCTTGTTGAGAGTTAAGTCTTTTCCTTGTCCAGAAGACACAAATCTTGGTATTCCATACCGAGTTCCTCAAGTCCAAATCTGGACATATCAGCTGATGAACAACCTTGATGTCAGCATCTTGTAGCTTCAAGAAGGGCACCAGTACTCCATCATGTGCTTGTCAATGTCACTGTCAAACCGCTGTACCAGGAACTCTGACAGGGATTGCACAAGCTCGTTTTGTATGGCTGCATTGTCCTTTTCCACTAACAAAGAGGTGGTGGTCTTTGCTGCGCGCCCTCTTCCCTCACCTGTAAACACATATCATATATATATATTTAGATTAGATTGGTTGTAATCGTTCATCCTCCATTTAAATTAAAAATTGATTGGAATCTGAGATAATTACATTCCATTAGAAAGTGAATTTCATCTTCAACTTTCCCGCTATTGTACAGAGCGCATTTTCTATCACACAGTGCAGTTTTTGGTTTCTTAAAACGGCCGGTTTCCACAGCAAGCGGTAAAACATCCTGATCGGATGTAAAAAGAATACGTCCGCGTGGTCATAGAGTTAGAATGGTTTAAAATTTGACCAATTGTTCTTGTTGATAGTTACAAAAAAACTTTAAAGACGAAAAATGTTGATTGTTAAGAAAAAGCTCACCAAGTGTGATATTCTTCAGTCTGTAGTGGCATGCCCTCTTCCTCTGTGACTCAGTTGTGTCTGCAAGGTGCAACCCAGCCACCAGCAGTGGAGTTCCTTGAGTTTCGCCGGTTTGATGTCACAAGAGATGTTTCAATATCCAAGTTAAGCAGGGTCACACTGTCCGACTGAATCTTCTTCTGGAATCTGTGAAACACAGCTCGTACATCGGCAACAAATGCCATTAGCTCAAGCACAGATTTGTTGGTCAATAGCGTCAGGAAACCATTAGCTGCTTTGTCTTCATTCCCGGAAGTATAGAACAGAACATGCCATGAAGTCAAGATTGCATTGACAAGAGATAATGTGAACTCTGTCCAGCGTATTTCAAACATCCTTGGCAAGGCACAGCACTTCAGTCCTTGTTTGATGGCAAGGCATTCAACTCTCTTGTTCTCACCCCTGAGGTGTGGAAGAATGATGATATCCCACTGAGTGTTTGGATCAGATGACTCATTTCATTTATGCCGTATTTTCCAGTGATTGATTTCCATGCAAGTTGGGACCTATGACTGCACACCAAATCTTCATCTTTGGAACCTCTGACTCAATTCTGCAAATGCTGCCCAAATCCCATTCTTGTCACCAGTGTTCACACTTGCTCCATCTGTCACTATGGAAACATATTGGAGAAGATCTTTTGGGTTGCTTCTTTGCCAACAGTGTCTTGCAAGCCTGTTCCACCGCATTGAACACACCATGAGCTCCCCTAGTCTCAGGTTCATGAGCACCAAGGAAAATGGTATCTTCACCCCACTCACGGTTATCAGCTTAGCCAACACATAAATCTTGTCTACCTGGTTCTGTCCACGGAGCCATCACACCTGAGTGAAATGGCAATGGAATTGTGAATCTTTTGGGTAGTGATTGTCTATCTGACTCTACAATGCACTTGAGCAAACTCGAGGTGGCTCGCCGAGTCACATACTGGAGGTCCTTGTCAAGCTTTACTTCCTGGGAGGATCATTGAAGCTGAAGCTGTGTGACTTTATGTAAGTCACTACTCTCATGGGAAGGAATTTGCAGATAGAGACAGCTTCTTGCCATCTCCGTACACCAGAATTGGTCGACTGCCAATTTTGTTTGCAAGGTCTTCATTTGCTGTTGATATTAATTTATCCAAATGAGAGACTTGCGCAACTCCATCCTGGAAAGTGAATCTAGTCTTTGTTTTTCATGACTGTCTGTGCATTTCAGATTTAACATGAACATCTGTGACAGCTTTTCGGTACACAGTTCCTCTGGTAGGTGATAGGAGGTAATTTCCCCTTTGGCGCATACTTCCCAACATGAGACTCCTTCATACAAGGATCACAGTAAACTAAGTGTCTCCCATGTCTGTGAAGGTGGACAAAACATCCTTGATCACTGTTGGTTGAGATGGATTTGAGTTATCTGCTGGAGGTCATTTGTGTTTCACTACCTTCAGAAGTACTTCTTTCCAATTCGTATTCTCTTGATTCATCTTCTACACTTTCTGTATCTGCCTCAGACTGTTTGTCTTCATCTGCAGCTGTTGATGTACCTGCATGGTATCATCATCCTCACCAGGTTTATGCTACACCACCAGCTGGACTAAACCATTTTCCTGATATCCATCTGACCGATGACCATGCCTGTCAAAAAATAATTATATAAATTATCTCACATATACTAAAAACAGTATCTATTTGTTTATTTATTAACTTACTTATTTATTTAGTTTTCAGTCTATTGTTTTATTATTATATATATAGTCTGAAAAGAGACGTTACAATAGGTATGGGTGACTGGTATATTTGGTTTTGCGGATATGTATCACGTGACGATGATTCATACCAAGAGTTACAGTAGCCCACTCTTAAATGTGTGTATAATTAATTAGATATCGTTTTCTTGCCAAATAGCCATATATGGCAGATTGACAGATGAAACGGTCAAGACACCCTCAAATGCACCACAGAGCATCTAGAAATCAAAAATTTTCTGGGGGAACCCCCCAGAGCCACCCGGCGGGAGGGATACCCTCCCACACCCTCCCGCGCTTTGCGCGCCTTGCCTAGGCTGCGCCGTCGTGCTCGGCTGCTTCGCAGCCTCCATTTTTTCCCGCCCTGCCTCGCATCAGAGTTTGTGCAGTGTGTAAATTTTCCTTAGAATAAACCCTGGTTTTATTAATTTTCATTTCAACACAATATGTTTCCCTCAGTCGGTATCTCTTGACATGACTCTGCCCTGAGGAAACCCTGACATGGCAATCTCAAAATATCCACCCTGGCAAGACAAGCAGAACTAGTTTAGATTCGGTATCTGATTAGGTCATGCGAAACTGGCCAAACGTGACCTTTACGTAACTTCAAACTTTCCTCGATCAACTCCCTCAAATGTCATCCGAATCACACGATGACAATTGCAGAACCACTAATGATTCACATGAAACAATACGCACACGATGCACGTGCCATGCTCAGAGCAAGAAATTATGATGTCTATTCGTGGAGAGACAGGATGAATACGTGGCTCGAACTCGGGCTCGACAACTGAAAGGTGAGGGTTCACACCTCGAGGCTCATCCTGCCAGTTGGTGCTTGTGGTGAGAGGAGTGCTGAATGAGCCGCAGTCACAGTTGCAGAGTTTTGTTTGTTTGTTTGTTTCATAATTGTGTCTGAAGCAAGTGGGTTAACTCCCATAAACCCAGAGCTCCTTGGACTTTCGGATCCCTGGAAAAAAAAATCCGACCGCTCGGGTATATGGGGGTTTGAATCGTGACCGGTAAACCAGCCGCTCGGGTATGTGGAGGTTTGAATAGTGGCCGGTATAGGCCGCTCGGTATATGGAGGTTTGAATCGTGGCCGGTAAACCAGCCGCTCGGGTATGTGGAGGTTTGAATAGTGGCTGGTAAACCAGCCGCTCGGGTATGTGGAGGTTTGAATCGTGGCCCGGTAAACCAGCCGCTCGGTAATGGAGGTTTGAATGGCGGCCGGTAAAGCAGCCGCTCGGGTATATGGAGGTTTGAATGGCGGCCGGTAAGCAGCCGCTCGGGTATTTGGAGGTTTGAATGCGCGGTAACCAGCCGCTCGGTATATGGAGGTTTGAATGGCGGCCGGTAACAGCCGCTCGGGTATGTGGAGGTTTGAATAGTGCCCGGTAAACCAGCCACTCGGGTATGTGGAGGTTTGAATAGTGGCCGGTAAACCAGCCTCTCGGGTATGTGAGGTTTGAATGGTGCCGGTAAACCACGCCGCTCGGGTATGTGGAGGTTTGAATAGTGGCCGGTAACCAGCCCTCGGGTATGTGGAGGTTTGAATGGCGGCCGGTAAAGCAGCCGCTCGCTATGTGGAGGTTTGAATGGCGGCCGGTTAACCAGCTGCTCGGTGTATGGAGGTTTGAATGTGGCTGGTAAACCAGCCGCTCGGGTATGTGGAGGTTTGAATAGTGGCGGTAAAGCAGCGGCTGCGGGTATATGGGGTTTGAATGGCAGCCGGTAAACCAGCCGCTCGGGTATATGGAGGTTTGAATGGCGGCCGGTAAAGCAGCCGCTCGGGTATATGGAGGTTTGAATGGGCCGGTAACCAGCGCTCGGGATGGTTGGCGGCGGTAAGCAGCCGCTCAGGTATGTGGAGGTTTGAATGGCGGCCGGTTAACCAGCTGTTCGGGTATATGGAGGTTTGAATAGTGGCCGGTAACCCAGCACTCGGGTGTATGGAGGTTTGAATCGTGGCCGGTAAACCAGCCGCTCGGGTATGTGGAGGTTTGAATGGTGGCCGGTAACCAGCCGCTCGGGTATGTGGAGTTTGAATAGTGGCCGGTAAACCAGCCACTGGGTATATGGAGGTTTGAATGGCGGCCGGTAAAGCAGCCGCTCGGGTATTGGAGGTTTGAATGGCGGCCGGTAAACCAGCCGCTCGGTATATGGAGGTTTGAATGGTGGCCGGAAACCAGGCGCTCGGGTATGTTGGAGGTTTGAATGTGGCCGTAAACCAGCCCTGGGTATTGGAGGTTTGAATGTGGGCCGGTAAACCAGCCTCTCGGATGTGGAGGTTTGAATGGGGCCGTAAAAACCAGCCGCTCGGGTATGTGGAGTTTGAATGTGGCCGGTAAACCAGCCCTCGGTATGTGGAGGTTTGAATGGGCCGTAAAGCAGCCGCTCGCGTATGTGGAGGTTTGAATGGCGGCCGGTTAACCAGCTGCTCGGGTGTATGGAGGTTTGAATCGTGGCTGGTAAACCAGCCGCTCGGGTATGTGGAGGTTTGAATAGTGGCCGGTAAGCAGCGCTCGGGTATATGGAGGTTTGAATGGCAGCCGGTAAACCAGCCGCTCGGGTATATGGAGGTTTGAATAGTGGCCGGTAAGCAGCGCCCGGGTGTATGGAGGTTTGAATCGTGGCCGGTAAACACCGCTCGGTATGTGGAGGTTTGAATAGTGGCCGGTAAACCAGCGCTCGGGTATGTGGAATTTGAATAGTGGCCGGTAAACCAGCCACTCGGGTATATGGAGGTTTGAATGGCGGCCGGTAAAGCAGCCGCTCGGGTATGTGGAGGTTTGAATGGCGGCGGTTACCAGCTGCTCTCGGGTATATGGAGGTTTGATAGTGGCCGGAAACCGGCCACTCGGGTGTATGGAGGTTTGAATGGCGGCCGGTAACCACCGCTCGGTTATATGGAGGTTTGAATGGCGGCCGTAAACCAGCCACTCGGGTATGTGGAGGTTTGAATGGCGGCCAGCAAACCAGCCGCTCGGGTATATGGAGCTTTGAATGGCGGCCAGCAAACCAGCCGCTCGGGTATGTGGAGGTTTGAATAGTGGCCGTTAACCAGCAGCTCGGGTATATAGAGGTTTGAATGGCGGCCGGTAAACCAGCCGCTCGGGTGTATGGAGGTTTGAATGGCGGCAGCAAACCAGCCGCTCGGTATATGGAGCTTTGAATGGCGGCCAGCAAACCAGCCGCTCGGGTATGTGGAGGTTTGAATAGTGGCCGTTAAACCAGCAGCTCGGGTATATAGAGGTTTGAATGGCGGCCGGTAAACCAGCCGCTCGGGTATGTTGAGGTTTGAATGGCGGCCGGTAAACCAGCCGCTCGGTATATGGAGCTTTGAATGGCGGCCGCAAACCAGCCGCTCGGGTATGTGGAGGTTTGAATGTGGCCGTTAAACCAGCCGCTCGGGTATTAGAGGTTTGAATAGCGACCGGTAAACCAGCCTCGGTATGTTGAGGTTTGAATGGCGGCCGGTAAACCAGCGGCTGGGGTATATGGAGGTTTGAATGGCAGCTGGTAAACCAGCCGCTCGGCATATGGAGGTTTAATGGCGGCCGGTAAACCAGCCGCTCGGTATGTGGAGGTTTGAATGGCGGCGGTAAACCAGCCGCTCGGTTGTATGGAGGTTTGAATAGTGGCCGGTAAACCAGCCGTTCGGGTATGGAGGTTTGAATAGTGGCGTAAACGGCCCCTCGGGTCTATGGAGGTTTGAATGGCGGCGGTAACAGCCGCTCGGGTGTATGGAGGTTTGAATGGCGGCCGGTAAACCAGCCGCTCGGCTGTATGGAGTTTGAATAGTGGCCGGTAAACCAGCCGTTCGGGTATATGGAGGTTTGAATAGTGGCCGGTAAACCAGCCGCTCGGGTGTATGGAGGTTGAATAGTGGCCAGTAAACCGCTCGGGTATATGGATGTTTGAATGGCGGCCGGTAAACCAGCCTTGGGTGTATGGAGTTTGAATAGTGGCCGGTAAACCAGCCGTTCGGGTTATGGAGGTTTGAATAGTGGCCGGTAAACCAGCCGCTCGGATTATGGAGGTTTGATAGCGGCCGGTAAACCAGCCGCGGGTATATGGAGGTTTGAATAGTGGCAGGTAAACCAGCTGCTCGGGTATATGGAGGTTTGAATGGTGGCCGGTAAAGCAGCTGCTCGGGTATGTGGAGGTTTGAATGGCGGCCGGTAAACGCCGTCGGTATATGGAGGTTTGAATGGCGGCCGGTAAACCAGCCGCTCGGGTATATGGAGGTTTGAATGGCGGCCGGTAAACCAGCCTCGGGTATATGGAGGTTTGAATGGCGGCCGGTAAACCAGCTGCTCGGTATATGGAGGTTTGAATGGCGGCCGGTAAACCAGCCGCTCGGGTATATGGAGGTTTGAATGGCGGCCGGTAAACCAGCTGCTCGGGTATATGGAGGTTGAATGGCGGCCGGTAAACCAGCCGCTCGGGTATATGGAGGTTTGAATGGAGGCCGGTAAAGCAGCTGCTCGGGTGTATGAATGTTTGAATGGTGGCCGGTAAACAGCCGCTCGGGTATGTGGAGGTTTGAATAGTGGCGCGGTAACCAGCCGCGAGGGTTCAAGGGTTAACTAGGAAGGTTAGCATTGACGGCATGTAAAGCTCATGCCAGGTGCTGAAGCATTTGTCTCCCACAACAAATTGATCAAGAGTCTCGACATCTTGTTGATCTTGCACTTTTCGATCAATGAGATGTCAAAAAAATTCCTGCCACAAGTGGTTGTGGCTGGCGGGATTGGCTCGGGGTACGCATACTCGTCTCTGAGCCGTCTAGCCCGGGTTCAAAATGTCGACACAGCTACAAACTGTCATCCTGCTGTCTCGCAGGTAGGGTGAGGTATCAATGTGTGTGCTGTCCCTCGGAGAGACATTAAACTCGGTGTCCCATCTGCCAGCGTTAGTTGGTGGACGTTCAAGATCCCACAGTGTCGTTCATGAAGAGTATGCAAGCTGGAGATGGCATCCTGAACAAATGACAAATTCCTTCTCGAACACGCAGGGGCATGGCATCAGCGGCAGAGCCACATCCTCAGCCAATGATGCTACTGTCTTGTGCTGCGTATGAAAGGAGAAGATGGTTCCGCAGCAGATGAGATGGGCAATACGGAAGCTTCTGCAGGAGGGTCAAACAGTGATTTAATGTACTAGTCCTGGAAACAGTCGTCAATGATACCTCGAGTCTTGGCCTCAGAAGACTGGAAAAGAATGTTGTTACTGAAAGGCAATTCTGTCTGACATCTTGTTTGGTAACAAATATTGTATCTCCACCTCTTGGCTGTGAGATGGAGTTTTCGTTATTGATGAATGATGTGTGAGTCTAACGTGAGGCCATGAGACTAACGAAAGAAGATAGTTTTTGGTTGTGTTTTTTTACCTCCGCCACCGAAGGTCAAGGAAGTTATGTTTTCACCCCTTTCTGTCTGTTTGTTTGTTTGTCTGTTTCTTTGTTTGTGTACAGGATATCTCAAAAAGTTGTCGACGGATTCGGATGAAACTTGGTGGACACGTTGGGTGTGTGACAAGGATGTCGACGGATTCGGATGAAACTTGGTGGACACCTTGGGTGTGTGACAAGGAAGAATTGATTCGATTTTGGTGAAGATCCAGATCCGGATCTGACCACTCGAATTTTTTAAGTGATTCTTCACCATTGAGAGATGGGGCCAAAAACGATACAGTAATGTATAGCATGATATTTCAAACATGTATTGGGCCCGATATGTTCTCGTGGATCAGGCATTACGTGGCGGAGGTATGCGCTCTACTGAGTGCTCTTCTAGTTTTCTCTGTTTTCTCTGCAACAGCTTCTCCGGTTGACCCGAAATATTCACCATCGGTGTGACGTCTCATGTGGAATGTTTTATTGATAACTATGACATCATAGATCACGTGGTGTAGCAGTCATCTTGGAAAAAAGGAATAAATTTGGACCTCTGTTTCTCTGAAACCGCTCCATGGAAAAATTTGAAACTCCACCGTTGGAAATGTGTGATTTTTTTTGTTTGATGATGTCATTGGTGGCTCCGTTATGACGTCATAATTGCATACATCGATTGCCTTATCCAATCAGTATGAAAAATTTGGCGGGACATCTTGGGCTTCATCAATTGACGTGACACTTCGCAATTACGTTCTGGTAGTCATGGGGAATATATGTTTTAAGTTTCAACCTGATCGATCGCATGGTCTGGCAGCCAGAATTATTTAATATTTTGAATCTTGGTTCAGCTATTGAAATCAAAGTTGGTCCAAGGATGAATAATGATGTAATAATGTGGGTGGAGGCATATCTGGTGACGTCGAAGAGGGCCCTTTTATATTTACATGATCTAAGGCTCGCAGTGGAGCTCACACTCACACACATACACACACACACACACACACGTACTTAGCCAATGATCCGGACCAAAGGAGTGAGATAACAACCTTTATTCAATCCGCAATTATCCTCTCTCCCTGCTGCTTTCTCCATCCCTTCACGAGCACCCTCTCATGTCCAAAATCACATGAGCATTTACATTGTCAGTGTAAGTAATACGAGAACACAACATTTCCCCTTCTTTACTACAAAAGGAGCTGTGCGTGCATCCGAGTACCACCTGAATCCACCCACAATTTTTACACTGCGGCCACCATATTGGTGCTTACTGCGATGCGAAGTTAGACATCTTCGGAGCTGTCATATTTACAATCACCATTCCCTCCCTATAAGTTTTCCCTTCCCTAAAAGGATTTTGAGCTGATAGCCGTCGCGGGTCTTGTGAAGATAAGCCTCAGCGATCGAGGCAGCGGTCTATTTTTTATACACTGGCCAAATAACTATGTGGCATTCTCTCAAGCAGCACTTTTACTACGGAGGATACACAGGTCCTCTCTATTTTTTCCGACTATTTTCTCTTCAATGACTCGACCAAGGACCATAAAACCCATGTCATTATAAAGGTCTTTGGTGAGGACTTCCCAGAATCTCGTAACATTGCGAAAGAAAACATGTCATTATTTACTTTTCATGATGGTGTGATATATATATAATAATTATATATATAATTTATATCGTCATCGAATTTAAGCCTGGTGTTGGCGCAGTGGTTAGGGCAGCGGCTTGGGATCCAAAAGGTCCTGAGTTCAAGCCCCGTTCGGCCACTGAATTAATACACCAGGGGTTGACTCAGCCTGTCATCCTTCCGAGGTCGGCGAAATGAGTACCAGTAATACTGGGCCGGTGTATACCCCTGTTAAAATAGGTGTACCATATCCCTGTGTCGTAAGAGGCGACCAGGGTTGCGTCAGGAAGGGCATCCGGCGTAAAACATGTGCAAAATCACTATGCGGATCATACGGATGATCCGCTGTGGCGACCTAACGGGAGCAGCCGAAAGAAGAAGAAGAAGAATATATATATATATATATATATATATATATATATATATATATATATATATATAATTATATATGCACTGGAAGAAGATAATTTATTTCGGGTCTCATGGTCACTTGACGGTTGCATTTCCACGGGGTTTCTGCATATCTCTCGGGATTGTGGATTGGATCGGTGACCATGACGGGCCATGACATGAAGGAGCTGTTTTGATCACGTTTTCTTTGAACTTGGTGATGGCATGATCGGGGAGGGGAAAGTGTTAAATGTTCCGCTGTTTTGATGTGGGAATGCCCATTTGTTTTTATCAGCAGGGGGAGGCCAAGTACAATAACTGTCAATGTTTCATTCTATTGTTACGTGTCCACCTCAAGGCACCGGAGCGAGTGCACCAGTTACCCGGAGGATGTCACGCCAGAAAAGATTTAAGGACAATAATATGCCCCGTTTGTTGCTTTACCGGTGAAACCAAAATTCAACAAGAGACGGAAGGATTTTTTATAAGTAATATTTATTAATCCCTATTGTCTGCCTTTATGCCTGGTGGTGGCTTACTGGTTAGGGTGGCAGGCTTGGGATCCTAGAGTCCTGATTTCAAATTCTGCTTGGTTGTTGAATTAATGCCAGGTAGAGTTGACTTAGCCTGTCATCCTTCTGAGGTTGGCAAAATGAGTACCAGTGTACCGGAGTAATAATTATTCAGGGTAACCTGTGTTGGAGTGGTGCCCTGTCCAGGACTGTACTCCCAGCAAAGGAAACTGTCATGGCAGCCATATGTGCCTTTATGGCATGAAAAGAATGGTATTATTATCTATATATTAATACTGAAGGACCAATTTTGTGCTCCTCATAGCGGTCGCGTCATGTTTTTCTCGGTACTGTGACCTGGACTGAAAGAAACTTCGTACCTGTAAGAGTGCATTGCACATAGTGGCAATAGTCAACCTTCAACTCTGAAGCAGAATAAACACTTTTCGTCCAAAAAAATCCTTAGCAGATGAATACTTTACTCCATGATGAAACGTCACAGCCCCGTCATCGAAGTCCCTACCCGGGTTAAGGTCACAGCCGCGTCATCGAAGTCCCTACCCAGGTTAAGGTCACAGCCGCGTCATCGAAGTCCCTACCCGGGATACGGTCTCACGTTAGACTTCTAGTTCAACCCGGGTTAAGGTCTCACGTTAGAGACTTCATACACTTCATATTTGGTACCTATCTATGTGTCCTATGTCCTATGCCTATGTAACTATTTTGAGTCCAAAAAAATTCAGTGTCATATTTGTGTGGTCATAATTTGTGCGACCGACAGTGAAAACCAAAAATTAAAAAGGAGTAGTGTACACCAAAATGTCGTGTACAAGGATGTTTTGTAGGCCTCATTAGGTAAGGCCATGGAGTACATTGACTGGGATCCGGCTCTTACAAGAGCCGCCACTGATTGTCATATTGGGCTCATGGAACGGAATCCGTCTGTGACGGGGTTTCGGCTAGTTATTATTATTACTAGTGCATGCCCGTAGGTGCGTGCCCGTACGTGCAAACAAAAAAAAAAAAAAAAAAACTTTCAAACCGCGTGCCAGAAACAACAACTACACAGGCCGTTCCTTCGCTCTCGTAAACGACACACACACACACACACACACACACACACACCACACACATTGCTGGAATTATAGATAGATGAAATGAGGTCAATGAGATGACAAATGAAGGGTTGAATGCAGACTGCAGAGCAATGAGTAAGGAAACCTGTCGTTGTGAATCGTTTTTACCACCAAATTGAGATGTATTTCGTTGGCAAGCATGTTGAGTAGAGCTGAATTCCTCAACACTTCAAATGCCACACCGTTTTGACAATTGGAAACAAAAAAAAGTTGTGCACGTTTTTTGATAAATTATTTTCGGAACAATTTTCTTCAATAAATAAATAATAATAAAAATTGTCTCCATGTACACACCTTTATCTCGTTAGCACCTCTTCATAAACAACATTGCTGAGGAAACGGCGCTTCTTCTTTGTTCCTCGTCCAGGCGAAGACTGGGAGGCTGCTGGATCTGCCAACGTTTTATAAATTATTCGTTTAATGGCCAATTATTCAATTAGCGCCACGTATTTTGCCTTTTCACAATGTCGTCGCAAGGAAAAACACAAAGAGAAGAGAAGAGAAGAAAAAAAAAACGTTCGTGCAAAAAAAAATAAATTACTTCCTGGTTCGGAGCATACCAGCTCACTCGATGTTACCGAAATTTATGCACCATCTAATATGAAAACGAACATAACTTGGGGCATTGTGTTTATCTATAAATGCGCATAAGAAATCGAGAAATTATTAGAATACACGAAGTCATCATTATCCGGAAGTCCGTACGTTGTAACCCGTAAGGGAACGTGGCTGAGGTTCCCTTCCCCCATCGCCACGCCACGCAGCAACGTGTCTTGTCATTGGTTGGTAAATAAATGGCCATAACTTGGGAAGCACTGTCCGATTAATATCAAACCTTGAAAAGGCACATCCTCGGGTCCCCAGCAATATACCTGGCAAGTTTCAATTAGATCGACCAGTGGTTGTCGAGAAACAGCGGTCCACGACGACACACACACACACAGACACACAGACACACACACAGAGATTGCTGGAATTCTAGATAGATGATTACCGTCTACCTTTAAAATCAAGCTGGAGTCGACAGATCAAGCTGTGCGAGACATTGAATTCGGGACTGTATGCTGTCAAGGACAATGCGTACTGGAAGCAGGTGAGGAGAGAGTGAAGGAACAGGCAGGTTGCCATCTCAATACAGACAGCGAGGAGATGCCTGCTTTGAAATTGTTTCCGAGACGATAGTTGGGCAGCAGATTTGACGAATCGACTGACCAGTAGCGAGAGCGACCAGCATACATTGGGGTGCAGCTGGTTCTTTAGTCAGGGAATGGAGTTGCTGAACCATTTCAGGTTCACATCCAGAAGACTCATGATTCCCCCTTTACTGGTTGAGCCGGGTTTTTTTTTTAATGAATTCTGCCACAAGAATTGCAGTACACAACCATTCCTTTCCCTCATCTATATTTTCCACTGTCCTGTCTTCTGACGCAAACTGTTGGTATTTTACATCCTTTGCACACTGTCAGAGTTTCTTAGATCTTCACTGATCCAGAGATATTTTTTGGCTGGCAAGGTCACAATGGCAATCTACTGCCTCTTATCTCAAGAGCAGATGGTCTTCTAACCCTATTGCTTTGCATTGGGCTTGCAACTGTTTCATTCCTTTAATTTCCCTCCTTGATCGGCATTAGTGCAGACTCTGGATAGAAGACCAGGTGGGATGCATTCCATTTTTTTTTCCATCACGAAGCACAAATGTGCTCGGTCCAATTATTCTCCTGACTCAACGTCGGGTCAGTGTATTTTGAAGTCCCTGTACTCACATGCATGGGTTTCTTTACTCGCACATCATCCCCTGGTTTAAATGTTGGAATCTTCGGTCCCTTTCTTTGGTCAGCGTACTGTTTGATTTTTGTCTATATTTTGATGACCGTGTCCCTCACGTTCAGGAGCAGTTCGGAGCAGCAGAGTTTCATGCTGATAGTTACGTACCAGTTATCGATCAATTTCTCAGCTCTCTGGCACAACGTCTCTGCTTATGAACTTATCTGTTCTCGATTTTGGTTTCTTGTGTCAAGTGGAAACGCTCAGTCCTTAAGAGATCCAGGATGCGGTGAAGAATCTCATCAACAACTTCAGAGATGATCTGGGTCAATGCCTTGGTATCAAGTTTCTCCAGTTCGCTGAATTCTCAAAGATGTTCAAAGATAAGGAGGGCAATGATATAGGCAGAGAACACTTCCTGTATCAGTTAATAATTTATAAGTGTGTGAAGGATAGGATACATTTCCTAATCAAGAAATAGTACTTCATATGTATCTCCTGCTGATGGTCACCAACTGCAGTGCTGAGCGGTTCTGTTTATTTTTATTTTTTTCTGAAAATGAACCACATCAAGAATAGGCTTCACACAACCATGACACAGGAATGGCTCACCTATCCAGCACTAATAATTATAGAATATGACATTTCGCATGAGGTAGACTTTGACGAGCTCATCGGTGACTTTGCTAGTCGCAAGGCTCACAAGGCGCGTGGTCTTTTCCTTGATTGAGTGAAATTGACAGTACAGTATACTGTCATGTAAACTGCAGTTGCTGTTGCTTTTTCCATACGTACACTGTAATAAGTGTAGTGTTCTTGTCTCAGTTTTCTGTCATGCTCTTGTTCAGTTGTACGTCGCTTCTTTATCTGCAGGCGTATATTCTGCAATAAATACAATTGTTCTATGATGCAGATTTGTGTTCTAAATTATAAAATGTCGTGTTGTGTTGTGAAGTCCAAACTGTAGTCGGTATGGAGGAGTGAGAACTATTGTCATTGTGATATTGTGATAAGATCATGGGATTGCCGGTCAATCACTGCCCAGGGACCTCCATAGTCCTAACTCCGGCCCTCATGATTCAGGTCCTCGATACATTATGTTACACAAGTAAATATTACAAGATTTTTCTCCCTAACCCCCTGCCTTTGCATTCCCAAACCCTAAACTTTTAGAAGGCACCGCAACTGTAATCATTCGTACGTTTTCAATTGTCGGGTTGGTATGTTTCAAGCATGCTCCAACCTGCGATGTGTTGTCATTACGTTTACCGTTGGTGGGGGTTGACGCAGGTGGACATTTGATGCATTGTAAAGCCTTTCCTGAAAGTGCGGTCACATTGGGGAAATGTGAACGTCTAGCTGTTATCTAATTACTGGACCACAAGATGATGTGATTCCATAGTGGAAATAAGATTCGCGACTCAGAATGTGCATGGGATTTGCAATGTATTTGCTTATCATCATTATTATTATTATTATTATTATTATTATTATTATGTATGCATCCTGTCCATCCATCCATCCATCAGGACCAGACTCTGTGCAGAGCGTTGGTACTGCCGAAGCAGTCTCTTCGGCTATTGGGCACAATGCTGGACGGGTCACCACTCCAACACAGGATACCAGCAAGCTGGAACTCATTTGTGCCGACCTCGGAAGGATGACAGGCTGTCAACCCCACCTGGTATTAATTCAACATCCAAGCAGGATTTGAACTCAGGACCCTGGGATCCCAAATCCACCACTCCAACCATTAAGCCATTAAGCCACCACCAGTGTTATTGAACAAGTTTCTCAGCATAAGTATTTGGACACAGTGATCGATGACAAGTTGAAATGAAATAAGAATTCCCAAATGTTGGTCCATAAAGCAAACCAAAGATTGTACTTTTTCAAGGAAATTGAACTGCAGTTTAAGGTCAAGTAATAGCATTTTGATTATTTTCTATCAGTCTTTGATCCAAAGTATTCTTACTTTCAGTTTGGTATGGACATTCAGTGATTTCTTTCAAAAAAAAATAAAAAAAGGATGTTAAGAAATTGGCAAGACCCATGGAGATTGCTTGACGTGTAATACGGACAAATCCTCCCTCAATTTGTACCTGGTATGAGAAACATGGTGTATTGAGGGTTCACAGGATAATGTGGGACCCATCGCACCCGCTTCGTAATTACCCCGCACACCCAAAGTGAAAAGCGGGATTAAGCATTTGGTTTACTAGCATTCTGCTGTCTTTCCATCTGTCTACAAATGTCAGTTTATGATCGAGGAACAACTCAATTTTAATTCAACGTTTTATTTTGAAGACCAATCGGAACATGAGTCCGAAAAGGAACCTGTAGTTTAGCAGAACTTTGAAGCTCAAGAAAGTTTCTGAAGAGTTAGTGGACCAAAGTCCATTCAGTGGACACTTTCCATGGACATGTGCGAACCGACATGAATCCAATAATTGAGACAAATCGAGGTATTAGGAACGTGTGAAGGACATTTGATCCATCATACCTGTGACTGCAGGTCATGCTAATTATGCAGATATTATTGCAAACATTATAATCCCTATTAAAGCCCTTGAACGAATTGGTTTAATTTTGAGAGAAGATCCAGATCTAGATAAGCCAAGTGTTTGCTGAACGGTTCAGGTGGCTGGCTTAAAATGTTAGGGTCATGAGTTTGAGCCCCTGTCGTTGCGTTCAAATAACACCAGGTGAGTTGACTCAGTCTGTCATCCTTCTGAAGTTGGCAAAATGAGTACCAGCCTGCTGGGGGTAATTAGCCATTTGAGTATCCTGATTGAAGTGGATGACCCGTCAGGACTGCTGCTCCTCAGTCAAATGAAACTGCCTTTGCAGCTCTATGTGTCACACAAAAGAAATGGTTATTATTATTATATTATATTATTATTAATTTTATTATCCACATCCGCATACGAGAATAAAACAAAATTCCAAGTGATTCTTCACAATTGAGAGATAAGGCCCAAAATGATTTTCGCACAATACCTCAAAAATGTGGACGAGTTATGACAAAAGTTGTGGATATGTTGGGTAGGTGACGAACAAGCCGATTAGATTTTGGTTCAGTTCTGGATCCAGAGTCCGGCCTATCGGTGGGATACAAAATGTGAACTGGTCATCCTGGCCGAGGTATGCGCTCTACCGAGTACCCTTCTCATTGCCCTCGCCACCAAAAGTGGGCAGAGGTTGTGTTTTCACTCCTGTCTGCTTGTTTTTCTGTTTGTCTGTGAGCAGGATGTCTCGATAACTTCTGGACGGATTCGGACAAAACTTGGTGGACACGTTGAATGTGTGACAAGGACAAATTGATTCAATTTTGGTGACGATCCAGATCGGGATACAAGAATGAAGAAAATTAATTAAAGTAATTCTTTACCATTGAGAGATGGGGCCAAAAATGATCCATAACACGATCTCTCTAAAGGTTGTGGATGGAATTATGACAAAACTAGGTGAATGAGTTGGTTTGGTGACAAGAACAAGCTGATTCGATTTTGGTTCAGGAAGATCCAGATCCAACCGATCAGTGGATATAAAACGTAAACTTTCAATCCTGACAAATCTCACGCTCTCACTATCTCTCTCCGAAAGGACCATCTGGCAATTCCTCCCATCTACTTTCTTAACAATACTCTTGAGGAAGTTCAGTCATTCACACTCCTGGGTCTCACAATCAGCCATGATCTTCCTTGGGCAAACCACATTTCAAAGTTGGCCTCCAAAGCCAGCTGTCGACTGGGCATCCTCCATCGTACAAAGTCCTTTCTTGGCACACCTGAAGTCCTATGCACGCAACTTGATGGAGTACTGCTCTCCCATCTGGGCTGGCTCTCCTGCCACACATTTTGCTCAGCTTGATGCCATGGAAACCAAGGCCTTCAAGATCATTGGCATCTCCCACGCTGAAGCTGAGTCTATGGGCCTATCACTTAACTATCGCAGACATGTTGGTGGTCTCTCTGTGTTCTACCGCCTCCTTTCTGGTCTTTCCCTTCCCCTTTCACCCTCTGCTCTTTCCGTGATTTGTCCCCCCCCAGGTTTCTGCAGGGCTCACACGGCCCAACATCAACCCTCTTCTGGTGAACCTGTGTAAATCCAGGATCATTGCTCACCTCCACCTATTTCTTCCTCTTTTTTCCTGCCTGTGGAATCAACTTCCACATCCTCTTCAATCTCATTCGTCCCTCCAGGTCTTCAAGACAGCTGTTCCCCACCATCTCAGATCGTCCTCAATCCAAAACCATGATCTTCTCTACCCTCGTTAACCCCAAACAAACACCTCCTCCTTCAAATTTTCCAGTTTTTCCTCCTTCCAGTTGCCTTCTGTATCCATCTTGTCCACCCCATGCATACGTGTGTTGAGTCCTGTTTTTTTTTTCTTCTGTTACATCCTGATCCATTCAGTGTACTAGCTCTTCCATGAGTGTCAACTATATGTACACAAAAGAAACTGTTCAGCTTGGTGAGCAGTATGTTGTCGACTGCGTGCCGTTCTAGTTCCCCTTGTGGAAGGGTCGCTGCTTGACAAACCTCATCATCCTCGCTTTCGAATGACTTTATCAGCTAACCTGTTGATATGTTATGATTGGTTCTGCAAGAGGCTGCAATTCTGCAATTTGGGGGAAAAGTAGTGATGATTCTTCATACCCTTTTCCTAGATGAAAACATGTTAATTGTGAGACTATGTGATGTATTTTATTTTAAAATGACAGCACAACCAACAAGCTACTGCTGCCCATGAAAGCAAGGCTCAGATCTGACGTTTTCACCACCGAGTCCCCGATGAAGACCACTCTAGGGTCGAAACGTCATCGGACCTAACCCTTGCCTTTTCTGGGCAGCTGTGCCCAATTATTAGCTCCCAACAAACTACCACCATTGTTTGGGTTTAATTTTTCTGTTTTGTTTATTTTTTTCTGGTGAAAGTGTGCGCCAGGTAACAAAATGAAGGTGACGTATTGAAATCAAGAGACATTTATTGAGTAATCGATAGAAATGAAAAACAAAATATCTCAACACGCCAGTAAATCTGATTCATTGTGTCAGTTGTTGAACTCAAACGTCATCCTTCGGAAGCCCATCAGGGGGCATCGTGAGACCAAAGGTGTCCTGTACGACAGGACAACGCAAGAAGATCGTTCCGCCGAAACGCCAGCAATCGATTGATTCCCATTATCATCAGAATTCGTGCCTCGTGTCTCATGTCCATCAGAGCTAACCATTGACTTCTCAGCACGACTTGTTGGCAAACAAAACGTACTATCATCGGCCCAAGGGACAATACACATATTACATATGCAACCATGCACACGCCCCCTTCTTTTCCCTGTGATATGGCACATACCCCCCTCCCCAACCGTTTTCTTATTTTTCTGAACGTCATCTTGTCAATTTACCCCACAGTCCATGTCGTTGTCCTTTGCAAGTGAATCATATCGATGGCGCCTAATTTTACACAAGAGAGTAGTACAAACATACTAGTCAGTTTGAAACTGCCCGCGAATCAGTAGGTCAGTAGGTTATCCATCATGGAAGAATACAAAATTTCCCCTCCAACAAAAAAAACTCTGCAATACAAAACTAACTAACCAGCACATCACTTAGAAGGAACACAAGCAACAACGTTTCAAAGGGGACTTGTAAAGGTCAAGAACTTTCATTGCCTTTCAACGTTACAAATACAAGTCAACAACATCAACATAAAACTCAATCTCTCGAGGCTGTTCAGTGACGTCGATCAATTTTAAAATATGCTCACACGACGAGACCTTCGACAAGAACTGCTTTACACATTTTAAATGGAGGTTTCCGCAAATATGTCTGGTGTTGGCTTAAATGGCTGGAGTGGTGGGCTTGTGGATCCTATTGGGATCCTGAGGTCCTGAGTTCAACTCCCACTTGCCTGTTCAATTAATACCAGGTGGGCTTGAACTCTGCCTGTCATCCTTCAGGAGTTGGGAAAATGAGTACCAGCTTGCTGGTATCCTGTGTCAGAGTGGTTACCTGTCCAGGATTGGGTCTAATTGTCCAGGAGGCTGCTCAGGTGGCACCAGTGCTCGGCACAGAGTATGGTCCCAATGGATGGATGGATTATATGTATTTGGAGGTCCTATATAAATTTGATCCTTTTATTTATTTTTTCTCAAAGCCGTCTCAGAAATGTTTAACCTTTGTTCCCACCTTATCCAGATTCTGCTGTCGACCCCAACTGGCGATTGCTCAAGAAAGAAGACATAAAATACAGTGTTAGTGACAATCTTGATGGTAGGTATACAAAATAAAGGGAATTTCTTACTACCTCCTCAACCATTTCCCGCACACCCACCTCCATTATTTTCCCTCCCAACCTCCTCTCCAGTATCACCCCCTTTCTTTTCTCAATCTAAATCCCCCCCATCCTTAACAAGTTTAGTAATATGAAGATAACTCCTGAAGGCAAGAGGAGTGTGTGTGTGTGTGTACATTCTTGGAAGTCACAAAATGTTATAATTCGAACAATTTTTAGTTGCGATACCCCACCTTTTAAAAAACTTTTAAACATTCACTGTAACAGACCACAAAGACCAACCTTCAAAAGCACCTTCCCATTGATTGCTCTTATTGAAGGTGTTCTTTATCTGTAATATTAGTTTTATTCTCCACTGCCACGTCCTTTCTCAATTAGACAGGAACCCGCCGGGCTGTCTCGGGCTCCAATGCACGTGCTTTCGTGTCGTTTCACCGGCATGTTGTGGGAGATTATCTCCTTCCCACAGTCTTCCAGGTTCATAGCAGGTCCCACAAGAGAACGCGGCTTGAATGTGTACGACAACAGCACTGTGTCTGGGGCATTGTGTGTACTGTTTTCTGCTGGCTCGCATATTCCAGGGAGAAGAGGAAGCTGGAATGTCAGATCTGAGAAAAGTAAAAGTGAATTTAGAATTTTATAGCTTTGAGCAAAGACCTTGCATCTCTCCCATAATGACAAAATCCCATGCTGATTCAATTAAACAAATGACGAGAAAGTACTTCTTATAACTTCGGCAGAGACGGACATTGTTCATTAAAAAAAATAAAAAAAATCTCCAAACCCAAGAGTGCAATGAAACAGGATGACACACTTTGGTTGGTTCCAAAGGCCTCAATTACAAGTGTCAAGACGATTGTCTTCCATAATAAAGATCGCCTTTCATGAATGAAAATATTATTGTCGAGCCATTTGTTTTACGACCAAACTCGTGCTCTCTGTCTCTCTGTCTCTCTGTGTCTCTGTCTCTTTCTCTGTCTCTGTCTCTCTGTGTCTCTGTCTCTGTCTCTCTCGCTCTCTCTCAACCAGCTGGTAGCACCTCCCACATGACCAAAACCACCAACACACCATGAAGGAAGGAAATTTATATTTGCACCACAAAAGTGGAGAGGCGCATAAGAAGGGTAACAGTAATATGCTTAAATATCATAAGACTGATGAGAGCAAAGCAACACTTCTCAGATTTTTGGGAGGAAAAGTCTTCTTTTTTTATGCAGCACAAGGCTGTGGGGTAGCATCATTGACTGAGGGCACGGCTGTGCCAATGATGCAATGCCCTCTGTAGGTTAGAGCAATAATTTGTAATTTGGCCGTGGTGATGGCATAGCTCGCCTACTCTTTGTGAAGGACATTGTGGAATCTTTAACTTACACCAACACTGCCGCTGACGAGACCGGTTTAACATCCATCCGAGGGACGGCGCACACATTGATGAATCACTGCTGCACCCTGGCAAATTAATTTATGTTATATATATATATAATATATATATATATATATATATATATATAATATATATATATATATATGTACACGTAAAGTGCCTTCACAAGGTATTCACACCCTTTGGCTTTTTCACATTTTGTTGTTACCACCTGAAACTTAAAATGGATTAAATTGAAATTGTCCCCGATCTGCACAAAATACCCTATAAAGACAAAGTGAAAACGTGTTTTAAGAAAATTTCCCAATTTCATTAAAAAATGAAATACAGAAATATATAATTTACATAAGTATTCAACCCCTGAGTCAATATTTTGTCGAAACGCCTTTAGCAGTGATTACAGCTTCGAGTCTTCTTGGACGTGTCTGTATGAGCTTTGAACATCTGGATTTGGGGATTTTCTTCCTTTCTACCTTGCAGATTTGCTCAAGCTCTGTCAAGTTGGATGGGGAGCGACGATGAACAGCAATCTTCAAGTCTTTCCACAGATTCTCAATGTGATTCAAGTCTGGGCTTTGGCTGGGCCACTCAAGGACTTTCACGTTCTTGTTCAGAAGCCATTCCAGTGTTGCTTTGGCTGTATGCTTGGGGTCATTGTCCTGTTAGAACGTAAATCTTCGCCGCAGTCTAAGGTCTTTTTCAGTCTGAAGCAGGTTCTCCCCTGGATTTGCCTGTATTTGGCTCCATTCATTGTTCCCTCTGTCCTTACAAGTCTCCCAGTCCCCGCCACTGAAAAGCATCCCCAAAGCATGATGATGCCACCACCATGTTTCACAGTAGGATGGTGTTCGATGGGTGATGAGCTGTCAACGATGGGACCTTATATAGAAATGTTTCTTTCTAAATCAAGTCCAATCAATTGAATTGGCCACAGGTGGACTCCAATCAAGTTATAGAGACACATCTCAAGGTTGATCAAAGGAAATTGGATGTGCCTGAGCTCAATTTGAAATGTCACAGCAAAGGGATTGAATACTTATTGACAGAAGACATTTCAGATTTTCATTTTTTATTAATTTGTAAAAAAATTCTAAAAAACAAAGAATTCCATTGACATTATGGGGTGTTTTGTGTAGGTTGGTGACAAAGCAATCTCAATTTAATCCATTTTAAATTCAGGCTTTAACACAACAAAATGTGACAAAAGTCAAGGGCTGTGAATACTTTCTGAAGGCAGTGTGTGTGTGTGTGTGTGTGTGTGTGTATACATATATATATATATATATATATATATATATATGTATTTCCAATTTTTATTTATTTACAAGGCACTCTGATGTACAACACCACCTCGGATTACAGAGCAATCCAAACTGTCTCTAATATTTATTTGCAACTTGACTCACCATCATTGTTCATTGATGGTGGGTTGAGATGAGATCCAGACAGGTTTCTGGAATGGGTCATGGACACCTTTCCTGGTTGGCTCACACTTGACCTCTTTCGGCGACGAAAAGCCAGAGTGGCAAGACCACAAAAGATCGAGATCAGAAGAACAGCGAGGAGTGGGCCAGCCAACATTAATCCGCTGAAGCCTCCAGGTGATGGTTGCGTGATCGCTTTTTCACCTCTGACCCCGGTGGTCGAACGTATCTGGCGATGCAATCGTGATCCTTCGAGAGGGGTGCTGTTGCCTTTCTCTGCACAACAAAACATACAACATTAATTTGCGAAACCTCTTATAACTTGAGGTTTAAATTTCCCACCATTTTCCTTCTAATTTGAAACGTAATTTCTGCAATTAACAAACAGTGATGACGACGAGTCGTTAATGGCCTTAATTATTCCCACTTTGTTCGACTGAACATGTGAGAGCAGGAATTTGGAATTTGGCCAGGGTGCCGACGATAGCTTGCCTACTTTTCGCAAAAGACACCAATGGGATTTTTAACGTCTTCCAAATACTGCTAACAAATGGGACGCCCAGGTTCACGTGCATTCCAGGGATGCAACATACATTGATGAATCAGCTTGCGGACAAAATACTGGGATGACAGTTTATAGCTGGATCGAGAATCGAACCAAATTTGGACAACTCAGAGGCGAGTGTTAACAGACAGTACAAAAATAAATAAATAAATAAACAACAATAAAAAACGGTTGTTGTGAAGGGAAGTGGTAATATTAATTTCAACACAATATGCTTCCCACAGTCGGCTCCTCTTGACATGACTCTGCCCCGAGGGCACCCTGACATGGCAATCTCAATAATGTCAACTCTTTGACCAGACGGCAGAACTAGTTTAGATTCGGTATCTGATTACGTAGTGCGAAAGTGGTCAAACGTGACCTTTACGTAATTTCAAACTTTTCTCGATCAACTCCCTCAAATGTCATCCAAATCACACGATGACAATTGCAGAACCACGGATGATTCACATCAAACAATATGCACACGATGCATATGCCATGCTCAGAGCAAGAAATTTTAACGTGTATTTTTGGAGAGACGGGGGATTAACACATGATGTTTCCAAAAACTGAGGAATCGTCAAAATTTCAGGGTTGATTAATGTGTGCAGCCTCGAGTTTAAACTATGGAAATAAAAAATAAGGTGATTGGTCATTTATGAATAACACATTTTTATAACAAAATGATGCAGACAATAAAACAGCATTATAATTCGTTTGCAATGCTCGGAAATATTATCTGAAGGAGGTGATGCAATTGGAGGGTAAGATAATGGGGGGGGAAACATTTTAATGTGACCAAAACCGCATGTTCTTTTTACGTGTGAACGTGATGACCCCTCTGAGTAAACATGGTCTAAGTTTTTACTGGATAGAAAAACAAATCAAGAATGAATGAAATTAACTTTTTTTTAAAAAAAAAACAGAGATAGAAGAAAAATGGTAAAATGGGAGTAGGTTTGGGTTAGGTTCTGAAAATCTCCATTTAAAATGCTCTTTGAACTAGATACTCAGAATAGTGTAAAGATATACTGTGTGTTTATATTTATATATATATATTAGTTGCTTGCAGAATGCAAGGCCCATTGTGCTTGCATTCTGCAAACAGTTGTCCTTCGCAAAGCGTAGGCGAGCCATCTCTGGCATCACGGCTAAATTTCAAATTCCTGCCCTAATTACTGCTGGGAAGGCAACAGCAAATCACCCAGTGTATCTCTAGCCAATAAAACTGCTTCAGCAGCACCGACGCTCTGTAAAAGAGTCTGGTACATCAGAATCGGTATACAATAGTATACATGTATATGTATATATATATTTTTTTTTTTATCAACACGAGCAAGTTTCCCGTGCCCGCATCACATTATAAACGGGTTTGGGATGGAGGAAGAAAAAAAATGCAAAAGTCCTCCGTCATCGAGCTGGCAAGCTGGGAGCAACAATTCACATTTATTGCCACATCTGATACAATTTAAATGCTCTAATGGTGGCGAGATCCTCCATTTGAAACTGTTTGTTTGACATATGTAGCTTGTGGGTGCCTGGGGTCGGTAATAATTATTTGTATTGGTGTCAAAGCCAGTGACCAATTGCAAATTAATAGTAGCATAACTAAAGGCCAAATCACATCTCTCACCCATAATTGGAGGGAACAACCAAGCAGTTGTCATGTTATCAATTAACCCAAGCTGTGACCGGGACTTTATAACTCATGATCTCACTGTTATACCAGGCCAAAGAAAGCTGTATCAAGGTCCACTGAGGCTCTTGCACAGTTGCAGACATTTACAAGTAGCACATGCATGAGTTCTCGTGCACGTTGTCCTTGTGATTGTCTGTGGTGGATTGTTGGTGTTTCCCCCTTCTCCACTGTTCTTTTTGTTCTGTTGTGTCCTGGTCTGTTCAGTGTTCGAGCTCTTCCACGAGCCTTGACCCTGTAAACAAATAAAAACTCCAATGCTACGCACCCCCCATCAGCCACTGAACCAGTTTCATCACCTATGGGAGAGTTATCAGTGACAGCGGAGACAGAAACGCACACCACAGAGGCTGCCAAGCATATACCATGTGCAATGCCGATAGCAATCAACCTATGAATACTCAAGTCCCAATCACATCTCTCACCAGTAATTGAAGGGAACAATTTGTTCTTTGCTCGTCCATATAATCTACGTAATCGTTTTTCAAGGTCTATGGAAACGAATGTATTTTGATACGATAACCCAAACGAGGAAATTCGTTATTAAGCTCCTTTTATGGTTGCATATTTATTACCAAGAGCATTTTATTGTCAGGAATGTCCTATTACCTGAATCTGCTAATAAAAGATGGGTCGGCTGATTCAAGCATCATCATGAATTAGCAATCCCCCAACATATAATGAAAGCTTTAGATGTGTGGAGGAGCCAAGATCGGAAGTTAGTAGAAAAAGCATGGCAGACATTGCTGAAAAACCTACTTTGTCAATAGACTCCTTAGTTGGATTTTGTCAAACTATTTGCATGTGAAGAAACTGTCGTCGCATGATAGGTGCATCTTTCATGCTTAAGTACTTTCTACACGGTCGGAAAGCTTCTGTGCAATGTTCCGTTAAAAAAACCAACTATTTCAAGTTTTTTTTTTTTATGAGAGCATAATAGGTTGGCTTCACAAAGAGTGTTTAAGTAAAATTGTAGAAAGGCACCATCTTGAAAAATGCATAAAAGCAAAATGTATGACCTCAGTGTTTTCCGTTTGCACATGATCATTATTTTTTTTAATTATCTCCCTGTTTTACATCGATGGCATGAACACAAAAAGTGAGAAACAACAGTTGTTCATAAGTGTTTTATCCTTGCATGGTGTGCTTCTCACCGCAGTATATGTCGCACTGACGTGGGTGCTGCCCACATACGCTTTCACAGGACACGCAGTGACGGAGCAGGACATCCCAGTAGGCGTCACTGTTCGCACCTTCCTTGCACATTGAGTTCCGATTACCTGGGGTACACGTGTAAAATGCTCATTGACACCAGCTTCTCTGCCATGTCAAATTCCGTTTAATAATTTAAGGAAGATTAAAGTGTGTCACAGAGATCTATCTGTGCAGGTGGTGCAAATATTCCTGCAGAGATTAGAGGACTGTCATTCACCAAATGGATGCCACTGATGAAATTATCAGACATCTGCATGCCAGGGTAAATGTTCAGTGGGAAATGACATTCATCAGATCTATGTACATCTGTACAGACCATTCTACAGATGCAATTATATATACATGTATAATTGTATATACTGTATATGAAAAACAATGACCCACTCACATCTCTTATTTGTGAATGGAGGGAATAACCAATTAGCTCTCACCTAATCAACTAAACCCAGGTGGCTAGGATTATAAAAATAAATAAACTCCTCCCATTCTCTTCTCGCCAAAGAAGTTACATAAAGTAACCATGAAAGGCTACACAAGGTAAGCCCTTTGTTGTTTCAAACCCTTCCCAGAGTTCCCTCACAGCTGTAAAGGCACTCACAAATAGTACACACATGAGAATCCCAATGCTACACACCCCCTCAGCTGCCGGACCGGTTTCATCAGCAGATATAGCTAACTTCACCAAATGTACAAATCTACATACACACTCCATGATATACATCCTATAGCTTAAAACAAGCGATTTTGATGCATATACCCTGTAATGTTGTTTAGAGAGTTCATTCCGATCATCTAACAACAAAGCTTTTTAAAAAAATTTTTTGATTTTTAACAAAGAAAACAAAGATTTTGAATATCTCATTTAATTAGGCCGTGATGATCTTTGGCGATCGGGACAACTGGTGCATTTTAAACTCAGGCCATTATAAATTCCACAGGCTGTAGCTTGAAAATTGCAAGTCATACAGTACAAGTTAAACAAATAAATTAAGTGAAAGCCAGATCAGATACGCATTGAATGATACAAGTTAGAGGGGTGAAAAAAAAAAACGAGATTTGGAGTTGTTACGGCACTCGTGGGGCAGTTGTACCATCATGAACTATGGTAAATCCATATATACAATGCCTGCCGCGCAACCCTTGTGCTGCCATTTCCAAGCCGCCACATGCCAATGTGTAAACCCCCAACAACCACCTCACAATAAGGAGGTAAGTTGTTTTGCTGTTTGCTTGTTTGTTTGTGACCTCACTGCTTTGAGCTCCTAAAGTTAATTGCAATGAAACTTTCCACGATCAGGTTTTTAACCACAATGCCCCTGAATAGTGGTTTCAAACAGTCAGGAAGAGTTCATTTGGCCCGCCATTGCCCTGTTGCACACCCGAGGAAATTTCTTCACTACAGCTTCACTCCTTTACACCATTTAGACACCATTACACCGTTGAGCTCCTTAGACCCTTGACACCCCTTAGACATTTACATCCTTTCGACCCCTTCACACCCATTTCGACCCTTTTGAGACATATACACTTTCTTTGACCCTTTTGACACTTTTCAGATATACTGTATAGACTTTTTAAGACCATTTGGACACTTTTAGACTATTTGGATACTTTAAACCCCTTTTGCTCTTTCATCCTTCGATCCCCTTTATGACACCTAAAATACTTTAGACCCCTAGACCCTTTATACCGCTAAAATCCATTCAACGGGTCAGACCATTAGACCCATTTTGACCTTTTAAGACCCTTAAGCCCCATTACACCCCTTAGGAAATAGAAAATAGAAAAAAAATTCCCCCAAAAATAGTTTTTGATGACGTATTTTTTTGCATCACAAGTTGCAATGATGAATCAAAACGGATATATCAAAGTGAAACTGAAACTACTGATCTATGGATCATCGGATGGGAAACCAGGATGAAATTCTGTGAGAAATACGGAATGTAAATTTCCGAAAGCAAAGCTATGGGAAGTATCGAGAGAGGGGGCAGGTTGTGGACTGAAGAAGCGATGTTGAGAGGGCACGGTGCTTGTAGGTGGTCGGTTTGCATGGAAAGAACTTCGGTGATCTTCCTTCAGGCGGTAGGCCCAAAATGTGCCTAAATCTGTTTCCCAGCCGAGGTTTCATAATTTAACCCTCACTCCCAAGCAGTACTTCAGTGGTACAACAAGCATGGATTGGAAATCTTCGCTGGTGGAATGGAACGAAGTTTCTGAGATTACCAGCTCCACCAACTGTGATATCTGCTCACTGAATATTTGTACTGAATTCCTCTTTCTACCAATGCGCACTCAAAAAAATTTCCCATTTCAGGTGAGACATCTACAAACCCAACAGTGATAGGCACCCTGCTAATTTTTATATATGTGTATATATACTTCTACTTTTATGGCCCCCACTGAATCCTAACTTATTGTGGGGTCAGCTGCGAAAGTGATACCTCTCTATCCTAAGCATCCTCTGTCTGCATACCACCTCTCTCATGTCCCTCTCCACCACCTCCTTCCACATCATTCTTGCTCACACCTTCCATTCTGACTCACTATCCATATCAAAGATGTGCTTGATCACATCCTCCTCCTCCTTCATCAGCACATTCCCCAACCAACACAGATGGTCTTCCCAGGTCTCTTTGCTAATGTCCGTTACTCCTGCCCACATGATATTCTTATTCCTTTCTCTCAGAATCCACATCACCATCCGCTGCAGCAATCTCTCCTCTTAAGCCTCCACTCAATATAGGAAAACCGATTTATAACCTTTTAAAAATTCTGTTCTCACTCTGTATATCTCTCTCTCTCTCTCTCTCTCTCTGTGTCTCTCTCTCTCTCTCCCTGTCAATGTCCCCCAAAACCATGAGGATCCTTCTCACAGAGCTGTCAAAATTGACTAACCATGTGAGCAAATTCAACAGAAAGATTTGAATGAATGTTGGCTGCAGCATACCATGCGAGGATTGTGAAGCCAATTATGATCATCCAAACGATTGACCGCATGGTGAACTGAACACCAGCACACAGTGAGGGGCTAAAGACGGGCTTTCCTTACTGGCCACACACACAAACACACCAACACAACTTCGCATGGAGTCAGGCATGCGTCCTAAGTCAGGGGTAACCAAGGTGAGCTATGAAATAATCGAGGCCTGGTGGTTGGGTGAGAAGTCAATACACAGGCATTCTTCGACTTGAATCCCACATGCCAGGCATTGTGTTGTCAACTACAATGCCAACAAAAGCCAAAATGTTCAGACAATGCTGGCGTCAATGATGCACCATTGCAAGAGAATGTTCACAACACAGGACCAGGGCAAGAGGAGAATTCTAACACAAGAAGCACTGTAATTGGCGAGGATACCGACCAATCCACAATGTGCATTCATTCCCACTGGAACCGAACGCGGTGTCGTGTTTGAAGAAGGGATCAAGTCTGTCCTTGAAATGTCAGGCAACCATAAATCATTTTTATTATTTATTGCTCAGTGTGCTGGATTTTTCTAACAACTGATATATATATATACATACACACACATACACACATGACTTAGGGCTTAATGAGGGGTGAGGGTTAATTATTCATTCGTTATCTCGTAAATGAATGTTAGCATATGTGTTTTGTGACTCCAGTTAGTAACAACCAGGATTGCATATGCAGGAATCTGCTTGTCGCCCTAGCCCCTGTGTTATCATTTCTGACATGTCAACATGAATGACTTGGGACACTGCTTGGTTAGTGACTTAGTTGCCACGGGAGCGCATGTGTGACCACCGTGGAGCAGGGTGGAAGCCTCGCAGCAGGGGGTCGCATGGCGGTGACTATATAAGTGAGCTGAAAGTCGGAGCTTGGAGTCGAGGAGAAGGAGTCAGCACCAGTGACGAGCCACCAGAGTCAAGGGTGAGTTACAAAGACTGGAGAGTTTGCTGGAGACCAGTCAAGAGTGGTCTCAGGAGTGAGAGTCAGTCAGAGCCAACGATAAAGTCGTGCCATGCTGAGTCATGTATTCCAGCTGCAGCAAGATCCATTCCAGTTGCATCAAGAGCCACGAGGTCCCACTTGCGAGTACATTGGTGCCTCACAGGCACCTCAAGGAAAGCTCTTCTCCACATCCACCTCTATCTCTGTTCTATTTCTTTCGGCTGTCCTGGGTCCCTTGGTCCTGGGTCCCACACACTAGTCTACGCACATGATAAGTTCCGTTCAAGGTTGAGGTGTGGAGGTATTTTATGTGTCGTTAAACATGTTGACATCTTTATTCATTGATACATTAATGCGTCCCCATCCAAGTTATTGGTCATTGACCGTTTTGTGTCTTAAAGCATTATCGTTGTAGATATTGAGCCGTGGAATCACCTTTCAGGACAACTAAAATTGCCCTGATAACAGTATGCTCACACCGAAACCACTGCGCAGCCAAATTAATTAATTGTAACCTTATTGCATCATGGAGTTGCCAGGTGTGCACAGTACACCTCCTCTTGGTTTGCTGTCTGCAGTTCTGTTTCCGATATATGTCGATTATAGTTCACTTGCTCCTTCTGGCAGGTAGTGTAAAGTAGATAGACAAGTAATGATAAACAGGTTATATTTCTATACTCAAGGAATGTGTCACCAGTGACAGAAAAGGGTAAAGTTACGAATATAGAACCATCAAAATGTCTGGGGACCTTCTGAGCAACAAAAGGAAACAATGTGCAGCGTCATGGGTTCACTCGTTTCCGAAATAAATATCTTATTCCTCACCAGGCATGAACACATACCACACAAGTAAAATAATTAGCCTTTGTGTTTCAATAACCTGTCAGACCATGCTTTCTCTTTTGATCTTTCACCAGTCAGATATGTTTCAGGTCATTAAATTCCATCGTCATTGAATGTTGCTGAACGTCTTTGAATTCCATTTCATTTTCAAGTCGTATTGTCGTCACCATCATGTAATGTTGACACTTCAGCACATGTTTAACCCTTGTTCTCCCATGCCGTTTAAATGAGATTGATGAGTGCGAACGAAAGGAAACGATGTGTCACAATTTTGATTGTCTAACGAGAGACGTCATTCCCAGCGTGTAGACTTAGGTGGAGGCGTTTCCTTACTGTCGACCGACGATCTCTCGGTAGCGTGCAGTGCCTGTTGCCTCTGCTTTCGCTGCAACCTCTTGCAAGCCCGCAGATCTTTGGAGCAGACTCGCGAGCAGCGACGCTTTTCCCTGGGGGATCCGAGCCGAAGTGTCAAGTCGCTCTTGCGTCGCCCTGAGTCGAACTGCGGTGAAGCTGAAAGCCAGCAGAAATATGAGTAACTGAACTTTCACTATGTGTTAGTCCGGTTGGTAGTTCAAGATTAAATATAGAGTATTTTTTTAGAATGTTATAGGTCACCTTTTCCGTCCTTTGGCTGAACCACGAGTCCGATCTGCTCCCTGCATGCATGCAGATCTTCAGCACATCTCTTTCGGTTTCGGCAACGGCGACGCGTCATGAAGACCCTGTGCACAGCATACGGAGCAGGAAATTTGACATCACACTCACCCACAGCAGAGTCGTTGAAATCACAAGGACCTTTGCCAAACTCCAAATTTTTTGCACAGGTATCAAACCCTACATGACATTACCCACCTCATCATAATGACCCTGGCTCATCAAAAAAACCACCTGATGAGTTTCCAACAGTTCAGGATAAAGGCACATTCTTATAAAGGAGAGCATGGATGGGTGTTTAACCATCACATCGTGAACGGAACAATTGACTGAAAGCCCTAACTTAAAGTGAAAGACGGCCTACACCTCCTGCTAGCACCATACCTGACCAAGCCAAAACCAAAAGAACAGTAACAATGACAGAGGTGGAAAGTTGGAAAGAGGTGGGCTTGGAGAGGGTTAATGGGGTGAGTAAATATCATAGATTAGTTGTGGATGAGGCTGAGGGATGACCTGAGATGATGGTGAAGAGCTGCTGTTTTGAAGCCCTGGAAGAAAGAATGACAGTGAAGAGTCTGAGGAAGTTGGTTCAACATGTGGGGGGGAAAAAAGTAATGAATGAGTATAGGTGAGCAGTGAGTGTGGGTTTTAGGGCTTTCATCAGAAAGGAGTTACTGGCAGAGATCCTGTGTGCCATGCAGAAACCTGGATGATGGGCTAGGGGCAGTGCACAGAAAGGGCGGAGGCGATAGAAGACAGAAATACCACCGACCTGTCTGCGATGTGAAATTGATAGGCCTATAGATTGAGCTTTGTTGTGGGAGATTCCAATGATGTTGAAGGCCTTGGTTTCCACGGCGTCAAGTTGAGGAAGGTGTGAGGCAGGGGCGCCAGCCCAGAGAGGAGGGCAGTACTCCATCAAGCTGTGGACGAAAGCCTTGTAGGTGGATAGGAGTTCAGGTGTGCCAAGGAAGGACCTTGTACGACGGAGGATGCCCAATCAACAACTGGCTTAGTAGACCAAGTTAGATACATGGTTCGTCTAAGAAAGGCCATGGCTGGTGGTGAGGCCCAAAAGTGACTGAACTTCTTCAAGAGGATTGATAAAGAAGCGCATGGGAAGGTTCACCAGACGGTCTTTTCGTTGACTCATAGCCTTCCTAATCTCCTTTCCTTTGTCTCTACTTTTGTTTCTTCTATCGCCTTCTTTTCTCTTCGTAATCTTTTGTTTTTATAGAAATTTACCTTTCTGGCCCTTTGCGCAATTATTTCAATCCGTGGCCCCAAGATAACTTAGAGGGGTGTAAACTAAGCTATTCAAGCCATTCAAGATGATCTCTGCAACCACTGACCAAAAAAATAAAATAAAAATCAATACACAAGTATACACTTGCCTTTGAGCTTTCCAGTCTGCTTTGGGGACTATAAAATGTAAGATCGGTGCTTTGTGGGTATGGAAATGCAAAACGAAGTATGCCTTGGTTCGAGTGGAAGTTAATTGGGGTGTCTGGTCTGCTAACAAGTGTTGGTGTTGGTGTGGGCGGTAAAGATCTAACGTCGTCTTTTGCGAAGAGTATAGGAGTTATCCCCACACCCTGACCAAATTATAAAACCCTGCCTTCGCTGCTGCTGAGAAGGTAAAGGCAGACTGCCCATTGTAATAGTTGTTGCCATGACAACTTCGCATTGAAAAATGAAGAGTTAGCTTTTCTTGGATAGTGAGTACGTATCTCATTGCAAGGACATTTTGAATGATCCTCACGTCTTGACAGCCTACCCCTGTGTGAGGCAGATTTTTATAGGCTTTGGTCACACTTTTTCTTCAATCATGCTGTCGCATATACAGGTAAAATTCTGAAGGATTTTAAGTGGTTGAAGATGGTCAACGCATGTAAGCAGGAAAAAGTTGTGAGATAAGGAAAACTCTAACTTTGAACAATACGTTATACTTTACTGTATATTATGCAGTCTAAAAGGTTGGAACACAAAATGAGAATCGCAGGACAGTTGCCTTAAATAACCTTTTGAAAGTTCGGTGTGTGTGTGTGTGTGTGTGTGTGTGTGTGTGTGTGTGTGTATGTGTGTGTGTGTGTTGACGAACAAACATACAAACATACATGCATGGAGAAATTGAAACATCAAAAATATTATTTTTCTATTAAAGCCAATAAGACCCCCGTTGGTTCACCCTTCATAGTACGTAGTTGCCTTGTAACATGAAGTGTGCTGCTTACCTTTGCCTTTAAGTAGATGAAAAGAAGTGAAAAAGGGGATCCTGGCACGATGTCCTTCTAGGAACGGTGACTGGCAATGTGCTGAATGCTCAGCTGAGTTGCTTTTATAAAGAGCGTATGTGTGCTGGGAAAATCCCTCCAAGTTTGGTATGCAATTTTCACATTATTTATTTATTTTAGATAAAATCTGTGTGTGTGTATATGTATGTGTGTACATGTACGTGTATGTGTGTATGTGTGTATATGTATGTGTGTATATGTATGTGTGTACGTGTATATATGTATGTGTGTATATGTATGTGTGTATATGTATGTGTGAATATATTTATGTGTGTGTATATATGTATGTATGTGTGGGTATGTATGTGTGTGTATAAATATAAATATACACACACACTACATATATAAACATCCACTTATATATATACATATATATATATATTATAATATTATGTACGCATGTATGTTGGGTACATGTTTTATACGTATGTGTATATATATATAACTAAATATATATATATAATATATATAATCTGTATATGTACACTGTATTACCGAGAGTGCTCAGAAAAAAAACATCTTTGACACACCGACTGCATGAGTTACGTAACATGGATATAATTGTGATGTCCCAGCAGATAAGGACCACAGACTGTTGTTTGACCACTCATGTTGTGTGTGTGTGTGTATGTACATATATATATATATATATTTATATATATGTGTCTATATATATATACATATATACATATTTATGTACACCCCATTTTGCCTTGAGAACTGCCTCAACTCCACTTGGGATTGTTTTAATTAGTTAATGGATTGTGTTTGAGTCAATTCACCCTTCTTTATTCTGTAAGACAAAGTGTCAGTCAATAATAACTACAGGTATAATAAATTAAAGAATATGGATACAGATCTTCAATATTATGACAAATTTTTGTTTGAAATCATGATTTGAGAAAGCTTGGCATTCATTAAGTGGACTCCTACTTTTGCACCCCAGTGTGTTTGTGTGTGTGTGTGTGTGTGTGTGTGTGTGTGTGTGTGTATATATATATATATAGGAATTTTTTTATTTTTTTTTGACACCTCCCATGCTCCTCCAGCCGAAGAAGCTGCATAAAGTAATCATAAAGGCCTACTCAAGGTAAGCACTTTGCTGTTTCAAACCCTTCCCAGAGTTCCTCCACAGCTATAAAGACATTCACACATAGTACACACATGAGAATCCCAATGCTACACACCCCCTCAGCTGCCAGACCGTTTTCATCGCTTATTGGTGAATCATCAGCGACAGCGCAGACAGCAATGCACACCAATGAGGCTCCCAAGCATGTACCATGTACAAATGTCAAAAGCAGTCATACTGATCGTGGCATATTGCTTTTGATAATATTGAGGTTATGCACTCTACCGAGTGGCCATTGTAGTTCATATATATTTTCGCTTATGGACATTTTCCGACAGTTTTGTGATTTTTCCTGGGATGTTAGCTTCGAGTTGGGTATATCTGCAAAAACTTCAGCTTTCTACCCCACCGAGAAACGAAACATTTATATTAGTGAGTGAGTTGGTGATTGAGTCAGTGAGTCAGTGGTCAGAAATAGCTTTATATATTATATTATATGAAACTGCACTGGTGAATTGAATTAACCTTTTTATTTAAAAACATTATCTCGTTGAAATGGAATTCTGTAAATGTTATTTAATGAACCCAAAAGCAAACCCTAACCCTAACCCAAGCTTTTACAAGAAAATGTAGACATGGCAAATCAATCAGCAAACTTAATTAAAAGCTCCGAGTCATCTGTCTAACATTGACTCATTCATCCTTCATCTGTTCAATAAAGTTTAACGTACAAATATGAATAATCATAACTTACGTATGTCCTTCCTAAGAAACATTATTTTCTTATTTTTCACGAAATAATTTGTTGTTTGATGCTGTGTAAAAAAAGAAAAAGTAAAACAAACTTTGTTTGTATATTTCCAGACACGAACAAGCTCAGAAAGTTCATTTGTCCTTTTTCTACTTACTTGTCATTTCAGATACAAGCCTAATCATAAATGTTTTACTGGAAGTGATCTGAAGATTGTTTCAAGTGTATCTGTAAGCCATGAATAATTTACAGTTACACTTCAAATATTTCAATAATCTACAACATTTGACTGCTCACTTTCTTTACCCTCCACTTTGATCCTCAAACTCATCTGTCCAGGGAATCCTTAATTTATATTCTTCCTTCCCGCTCCCCAAACCTCCCCTTCACCTCCCTTTAAAGTTTCTAATTTTCTAAATGATAATGCTCTCATCCTGTGTAATCGTAAAGTTAAGTAAATCAAAATTCTCCAATTAAGGAAAAAAATTCACAGCGTTGTTTAAACTGTACAGACATGACATCCGTGTGCACGTCCAGGTGAGCCACAAACTAGGTACAATGAAGGCACCTAACATCATCCAGTCGTGTGACCTGGACAGCAATCCGTGCCTGGGCAGTACGCATTATTGAAAGAAACATATCGAGCACTGTTGCAGGGCCAAGTGACCCACTCTACTTTGTTGGTGCATTTTTATTTATTTTTTTTCTAAACATTCGCATACATGGTGTGTACAAGATGGATGTAAATAAGAATCACGATCATTAACCAATAAATGCCCATTGGAATTTTATTTTTAGCATTCCACCCAAAATATTTTTATCATTAGGAAGTATTAATTTCAATTAAATGTCCATTCTGGTATATTGGGATGTAATGTATGTCATGTAGGCCTCACTTGTATTGCATCAATTCTAAATTATTTAAAATGGGTACAATTGTGAGATAAAAAGGCCATCGTATTGTATCATGTTTCCTGCTCATGAGGTTGAAAATCATTTTGACCTACTGTACCTGTGAGTTGTCTGCGTAGTGTTAACTTCATCGATCAAAACTAATCAATGACAAATGTTTTTGGTTTTATAAAACTTATTTTCTTTATACTAATCCCATTCTTACCTTTTCCTTAATCTAACTTAACATCTACATCCCGAAGTTCAAAAATTTATGTGAATTTATAACAACTATAAATCCTTTTTGGGCTGGTGCCCATGTCTCACACCTTGCCCTTCTTGATGTAGTGGGAAGCAAGGTGCTCAAAACCAATGTGATCTCCCACGGTGAAGCTGAGTGTCTCGACCTGCAGTTATTCTCACATTGCCGTATTCTAACACCTCTCTGTATTCTAACACCTCCTTTTTGGTCTTGCACCCTCTTCCCTCTCTTGGCTGTTATTTATTCCCACCATATTTGTATACATAATATACAGGTAGCCATGAATGTGAAGTCGCTGTACAAAACCGACATATTATATGGAGAAAATATATCTATATGCTTTTGTAACCAAAGAAGCTGCATAAAACACCCATGAAAGGTTACCCAAGGCAAGCCCTTTGCTGTTTCAAACTCTTCCCAGAGTTCCTCCACACGACATTCACAAATGGTACATACATGAGAATCCCAATGCTACATACCCCCTCAGCTACCGGACCGGTTTCATCGCTTGTTGGCGAATCATCAGTGACAGCACAGACAGAAACATGTACCACTGAGGCTCCCAAGCATGTACCACATGTAAACGTCAAAAGCAGTAAACATATAAATGAAAAACAATGTTGACTGATACCGCAGTCGGTGGAGCTGGTAACCTTGGCAACCTCGTTTCATTCCACCAGTGAATATTTCCAATCCATACTTGTAGTACCTCTGAAATACTGCTTGGGAGTGAGGGTGATATTATGAAAGCTTGGCTGGGAAGCTAATTTAGGCATGTTTTGGGCCTACCGCCTGATGGAAGATCACCAAAGTTCTTTCCATGCCAACCGACCACCTACAGGCACCTTTCCCTCTCCACATCTCTTCTTCAGTCCCCAACTTGCCGCCTCTCTCTATACTCCCCAGAGCTTTGCTTTCAGCAATTTCCATTCATTATTTCTCACAGCATTTCATTCTGGATTCCCATTGGATGATCCAGAGATCAGTCATTTCAGTTTCATTTTACTACATCAGTTTCACTTTGGGATATCAGTCTTGATTTATCTTCACAACTTGTGATGGAACGCGAATGGTCCATGAAAAACGTCAAAAATAATTTTCGGGGGAATTTTTTTCGATTTCCTAAAGTGTGTAGAGGGGTCTTAAGTGACTTAAGGGGCATAACTGGGTCTAAAGCGTTTAAAGGGTCTTAAATGGGTTTAAATGTCTGAAGGGGTCTAAGGGCGAAAGTGCAAAAGTGGTCTGAGGTGTCCAAATGGTCTGAAATTGTCCAAAGGGTCTTAAAAGGTTTATCGGTCTGAAAAGTGTCAAAGATGGTCTGTACATCTCAAAAGAGTCTAAATGGGTATTAAAGGGTCTAAGGGGTGTAAAGGGTCTAATGGAGTCTACAGGCTTTACAGGGTGTAAAGGAGTGAAGCTGTTGTAAAGAAATTACCTCATGTTAGTAAATAAATTAACTCTGCAGTGCAACATGGCAATAATGGGCCAAATGACTTCCTTATGGCTGTTTAAACCGCCTATTTAGGTGCATCGTGGTTAAAAAATCTGTTCATACAAAGTTCTGTCGTGAATTACCTTTGGGAGCTCAAAGCAGTAAGGTCACAAACAATAAAAAAAAATTCGGTTTTATGTATAGAGATGGACAACCTATTTTCCTGTTGCAGCCTCTTCTTCCTCTTCCAAGGGACGTGGCGTCACTTTTTGGTCCTCGTGGAGGATCTCTAAGTCTGACTCACGTTGTTGGTCTTGTTGGACTTTTTTGTTTCAGAGCCTTCAGTTTTTATCAAACTTCCTGAAACTTGGTGTATATATGTAAAAATACCTGCGCAGACAGTAACCATCTCAGATTTTGAAAATTCTCCTAGAAAAAAAGTTATAACGTCAAAATATCTCCGCTAATGGAAATCGCCTAAAAAATTATCTCCGAAACTAGGCAAGCTTTTTAATTCTGTTTGCGGGAATCGAACAGGGCATTAGCAGAGATGAATTACCGCACATCTGATACATCACTATGACGTCATATCATTTTTTATAACGTCATTCCTATTTTTTGACATTTTTTGTTTTTTGTTTCATTTGTTTCACAGCCTACAGTTTTCATCGAAACTTCCTGAAACTTGGAAAATATGTAAAAATACCCTGCGCAGACAGTAACCATCTCCGATTTTGAAAATTCCTCCTAGAAAAAAAGTTATGACGTCAAATATCTCCGCTCATGGAAATCGCCTAAAAAATTATCTCAAACTAGGCAAGCTTTTTGAATTCTGTTTGCGGGAATCGAACAGGGCATTAGCAGAGATGAATTACCGCACATATGATACATCACTATGACGTCATATCAATTTTTATGACGTCATTCCTATTTTTTTGACATTTTTGTTTCACAACCCAGAGTTTCATCGGATCTTCGTGAAACTTGCCATGTATATGCAGAAAGCCCACGCGCAGGCAGTAACCATCTCCGATTTTGGAAATTCTTCCTAGAAAAAGTTGACGTCATAATATCGCCGCTAATGGAAACCGCCTATACCATTATCTCCGAAACTAGGCAAGCTGTTTGAATTTTGTTTGCGGGAATCAAGCCGGGCATTAGCACAGATAATTTATCGCAAACCTGATACATACAACGACGTCAATTCCGTTTTTATGACGTCATCATTAAGAGGACGAGGATCTTAGCTCATTCGAGCTTGTTTTTCTTCCATTGACCAGTTTTCAGTGAGATCTCTTGGTAAAGCCATGGCGAACAGACAAATGCTCAATCAGAACCTCATTCAAGGTTACGGGAAAGCTCACCCAGAAACATCCAAAAAGTCCATTTACAGCTCGTTTTAATATGTAACAAAAAAAAGGTCCTTACATAATGGCTCTGGAAACACCCTCCAACCCCCTGTGTAAGTGTAAAATCAATCATGTTTGGACACACACCCTCCTCCCCCACCAAACTCCAAACCCCCTAGCCCCATGCAATATGTACGTCATTTTTGAATGGCCCCTCAAATAAAACATCGTTCAGAGGACGGAGATATCGACAAATATTGTAAGAAATGAAATATATCTCACCTGTGATTGGATATTTCTGTGCTGGTGACCAGAAACCATTTGAAAAATCAAAGAAATTAATGGTTGTCAAGGTTACTGGCTTCACCCACTACGATATTTCATCCCTGAATTTTACACTGAATTCCCGTTTCTGCCACGAATTACGTACACACTCCCAAAAAAAAAAAATTCTCATTTGAGGTGAGACATCTACAATTAAATTAATCAAACATCTATGATCAACTATACGATGCTTGCATATTTGAGGTGTATATTTGGTGAAGTTAGCTAAGATGGCAACCCATTATTTTTTTTTCTACAAATTATTTTCACCCTTGAGAGTTATGTCTTCAGATGAGCGGTAAAATTACCTTTAACTCGATGTGTGGATTGTATTTAAACTACGTTCGATTTTTAAATGATTCGCGCATTTCAAAGGTCAGCTGATTCCTCCTCAGCCGATTTCACCGATCATGGTGAGGTCTTAATTGACGGTTATTTTTTTTACATTTGATTCCATATTTGACGATCGGAGTTTACCACCTCACCAAATATATCGGTATCCAGGTTGAAACCCGAAAGAAAATGGGCTTTTCATGAAGCATTGTATATATTATGGATCTACCCTTGCTGAGATGGTGGCAGGTGGCAGCTCGGGTGGTTATAACTTAGGAGGGAGATCGTCAAGGGTCGTCCCATGATGCATTGCGCTCGAGCAGACGGCGTCGTTGATTGACGTTAAGTTTTGCATGGAGAAATGGAGATTTTTGGCTTCGCTCGACGTACGAGTTCGTTTTAACTTCGATTTAATTTTGTCTTCGGTTTTTGCGATCGCTTAGGACGCTTAAAACTCGGTTGTCGAAATTCTGGTAAAAATCGGATGTTTTGGAGACGTTTTAAGATTGTATAAAAAATATTCACTCGAAGCGTCAAGGGTCGTCCCATGATGCATTGCGCTCGAGCAGACGTCACGGGTCGTCCCATGGAGGCAGTGCGCTCGAGCAGACGTCACAGGTCGTCCCGTGATGCAGTGCGCTCGAGCAGACATGTCGTTGAGTGACGTTAAGGTTTTGCATGGAGAAATGGAGATTTTTGCTTCGCGTCGAGTTAACGAGTTCGTTTTAACTTCGATTTTAATTTGTCTTCGGTTTTGCGATCGCTTAGGACGCTTAAAACTCGTTGTCGAAATTCTGGAACAGCGATGAATACTGATATATATAATAAATAATAAGTCTTTTATCAGATTCTTCTGAAAGTAATACACCTATATCTGGCATATCCTGCTGGTACTGAATCACTTAAAAAAAAAAATGGATTTTATAAGAATCTAGTTTTTGTCTGGGACTATTATCTGCAAACCACAGTGTAAAATCGTAGACCACAAATGAATTCAGAATTCAAGCTCCCCTTTGGGCTTCTGACTGATTCATGCTTTATTAGACAAGGTCAGAGGTCAAGTTGGATGATTTTGTAGTACCAGTCATGACTGCTTGTTTGTTTGTTTGTGACGCTAATCCTCTGAGCCCTCAGGTTAATTACCACAAAACTTTTATAGATCACATTATTTACCACGGTGCACCGATAAGAGGGGTTTTAAACGTCTTTTCTACCATTCTCTATCTATAATTCAGCAATTCCTGTGTGTCTGTCGTCTGTGACGCTGTTCTCGACAACCACTGGTCCGATCTAATTGAAACTTGCCAGGTATTATTGCTGGGACCTGAGTATGTGCCTTTCAAGGTTTGATATTATCAGACAAGTGGTTCCAAGTTATGGCCATTTATTTACTAACCAATGACAGGAAACGTTGCTGTGTAGGCGTGGCCGTTGGGGAGATATCCTCAGTTACCAATGACAGGACACGTTGCTTGGCGTTTTGCACCACAGTATCTATCTTCTTATCTATAATTCCAGAAATGTCTGTTTGTTTGCTTTTCAAGGTTTGAAATTAATCGGACAAGTGGTTCCCAAGTAATGGCCAAGTTAGAGCGCGTTCGCCATTACGGGTTTACACGTACGTACTTCGCGGATAGTGATGACTTACTGTATTCTAATAATTTCTCGATTTTCTTATGCGCATTTATAGATAACACGATTCTCGGGTTGGACATCCGGGAAATTCGCCGACCCGTAATGCAATGTCCACATAGCAACGCTGGCGAAGAGGAAACAAAGTACCTCGTTCGCTTGGATCGCCCTGCTAAGCGTCTTGCAGGGTGTATGTGCGCTAGCGCTATCGCAACGGCTCGACTCGTACCTGTTACAAGTTTGTTTCTTTCGTAGCCTTTATTACACATTATTATTTGCAACAATTGCCGAAAGTTGCTGTATTTTCAGTTGAACTAATAACAAGGCAAAAAATTCAGAACTCTCCTTTTATCTCATACCAAGTCGGGCTACTGAACCAGAGAGGAGACTTCTCATGGCTTAGAGCCATGAGACAAAAAATTTGTGGGCTTCCAGTGATCGGTAGTTTTTCATTGCCTCATGTGTAAACACTACTGAGATTAAAAGAAAATCTATTCTGTGGTTAGTTATTAAATAGTACCAGGGCAATTAAGCAATGGTACATATACAAAACATTAATGCCTTGGCCATTGATTGCCATTAATAGGATTAGAACTTACAACTAAATGCAATGACAATGTGTCGGCCTTTCCTTAAGTTCACCGCAGTCTTGTCTCACAGCCCAGGCGCTTCACATCAGCAGCCACAAGAAATAGCCACACACTGCTACATCATTACAAACGTAGAGACACACAGGCAACACGTGCTCACTCACATACGGCAACGCTTATACACATAGTCATACACATAATTAAATCAGGGATAAGACAGAATTTATACAACATTGAATGTGAGCAATATTTTATCTTCATTGACATTCTTGTTGGGTCGTGAGTGACCCACAACTAGCACAGATGACGCACGTCACACAGTACAGACAAGGCAGGTGCAATAAAAACTATTACTAACTAGCCACGTCAGCTCGGGAGTTCATAAATAATTGAAATAATATATTAACATCCAGTACAGTAATAGCGAACGCAGTGAGCTTCATACTTAACACGTACACGTGAGAAATAGAAACAACAACAACAACAACAACACAATCCCGCCTGGCTATTTGGAATCCGTGTCGTTAGCTATGACCTTTTTCTTCCGGTGTTGTTAAACGCTGTGCGGTGTATAAACACGATTGGGTTTTATTTCTATCTTGTGATTATTACTTAACGCGTGCACATGAGAGAATGGAACACACAAACAACACACAACCCTGGCAATTGTGAATCCGTGTCGTTGGCTATGACCATTTTGCTTCCGTTTTTTTTTTTGCTTCTGGTTTTTTTTTGTTTCCGGTTTTTGTCATGGGGAATGATGCATGCCGGGAGATAAGGCATCGTCGGAGACATGAAATACCCAAATAATATCAGACATGGTGTATTTTCCTCCACTGATTTTAATAAAGATATCTCTCGCATCATCAAAAAATAATTTTTAATCGTGATTTACGTTATTTGATCGCTAATTCCGAAGTAACCGGAAATTGCGTATACAGTTGTGAACAAGTTGTAGGTAAAGTCAGAAGCGAATGTAAGAAGAAATTCTACGTTCACTTCTAGTATTTATTTTTTTTAGATGAGATCCTGTTCTAGGCGGTGTAGTTGTTGTTGTGAAGGTAATGTTGAGGAATTTTTTTTTCAGATGAGATCCTGTTCAAGGCGGTGTAGTTGTGTTGTGAAGGTAATGTTGAGGTAATATTTATTTTCAGATGAGATCCTGTTCTAGGCGGTGTAGTTGTTGTTGTGAAGGTAATGTTGAGGTAATATTAATTTTTTTTAGATGAGATCCTGTTCTAGGCGGTGTAGTTGTCGTTGTGAAGGTAATGTTGAGGAATTTTTTTTTTTTAGATGAGATCCTGTTCTAGGCAGTGTAGTTGTGTTGTGAAGGTAATGTAGAGGTAATATTTATTTTTTTAGATGAGATCCTGTTCTAGGCGGTGTAGTTGTTGTTGTGAAGGTAATGTTAAGGTAATATTTATTTTTTTAGATGAGATCCTGTTCTAGGCGGTTGTTAGTTGTTGTGAAGGTAATGTTAAGGTATATTTATTTTTGCAGATGAGATCCTGTTTCTAGGCGGTGTAGTTGTTGTTGTGGAAGGTAATGTTAAGGTAATATTTATTTTTTCAGAGCAAAAAGACGGTTTATTTGATATATTTAAGAAGCGAATGTAAGAAGAATTCTACGTTCGCTTCTAGGCTTGCCTATTCCATATTATTAGATAATACACAGTTAAAACTTGGTTTAAAAATTGAATTACATACCTGGTGTCTTGACTAGATACGTGTACATACGTCCGGTATTGCAAGTTCGGCCATTCCTTCGGGTTGTCGATCCACGAATCTCCGGGGTACTGGTAGGGGCAAGAATCAAGGCCAATTAACTGTATTTTGGCTCGATATCTGGCCAATGCATCACCTGACAATGTTCTATATATTGATATGTCATTGCAAACACTTGGGTGAACACAATGTATCAACAATTTATCTGAAATAATCGACAGAAAAAAACAAGCAGTCATAGACTGGTACTTACGAAATCGTCAACTTGACCTCTGACCTTGTCTAATAAAAGCTGTCTCTAGAGAAGGTGCGACGGCAAACCAGAAGTTTCTACGATGATTCTGTACCAAACCATCAAAAATCGAATGTTTGACCTCACCGTGACTTGACCGTTGACCGATTTTCACCAAAATCTAATCAGCACTAGCCATCACACTCTGAATCACGTGGTGTAATTTGACATTGGTAGCTTCTTCCGTTCTCGAGTTATCTGTACCAAACATCAAAATCGAATATTTGACCTCACTGTGACCTTGACCTTTGACCGATTTTGACCAAATCTAATCAGCACTAGCCATCACCCTCCTGATCACGTGATGTAATTTGACATTGTAGCTTCTCTTCCGTTCTCGAGTTATCGTGCCTACAAACAAACAATAAACAAACAAGCAGTCATAGACTGGTACTTACGAAATCGTCAACTTGACCTCTGACCTTGTCTAATAAAAGCTGTCTCTAAGAAGTTAGCGACGCAAACGAGCGCGTAATGCTGTGTGTTACAATCCCCTCATTAGCATAATCTTCAGTGCATAATACCTCAGATACGACACCCGACATAAATCTCATAAAACATCCGATTTTACCAGAATTTCGACAACCGAGTTTTAAGCGTCCTAAGCGATGCAAAACCGAAGACAAAATTAAAATCGAGTTAAAATGAACTCGTAACGTCGAGCAAAGCAAAAATCGGCATTTCTGCACGCAATTATTAATATTATTTTATCAAAGTCACAAAACCGTAATATTCGGCCATCCACCAACAATCTTTACATAATCCGACGGCTCAGCGAGTCAGGCATGCGACGATAACCTTTATTGGGGATAAAAAATGACTTTTAAACCCATCTTTATTGAAAAAACCGTCACCGCGCACACGGAAACCTTAATGTGACTCAACGCGCGTCTGCTCGAGCGCACTGCATCATGGGACGACCCGTGACATCTGCTCGAGCGCACTGCAATCATGGACGACCCTTGACGCTTCGAGTGAAATATTTTTTTATACAATCTTAAAACGTCTCCAAAACATCCGATTTTTACCAGAATTTCGACAACCGAGTTTTAAAGCGTCCTAAGCGATCGCAAAAACCGAAGACAAAATTAAAATCGAAGTTAAAACGAACTCGTAACGTCGAGCGAAGCAAAATACTCACATTTCTCCACGTTAATACGGAATTATGTTTGACCTCACTGTGACCTTGACCTTTGACCGATTTTGACCAAAATCTAATCAGCACTAGCCATCACCCCTCTGAATCACGTGATGTAATTTGACATTGGTAGTTCTTCTGTTCTCGAGTTATCGTGCCTACAAACAAACAAACATACAAACAACAACAAACAAGCAGTCCATAGACTGGTACTTACGAAATCGTCAACTTGACCTCTGATAGTCTAATAAAAGCTGTCTCTAGAGAAGGTAGCGACGCAAACCAGAAGTTTCTACGATGATTCTGTACCAAACCATGAAAAATCGAATGTTTGACCTCACCGTGACCTTGACCGTTGACCGATTTTGACCAAAATCTAATCAGCACTAGCCATCACCCTCCTGAATCACGTGGTGTTAATTTGACATTGGTAGCTTCTTCCGTTCTCGAGTTATCTGTACCAAACCATCAAAAATCGAATGTTTGACCTCACCGTGACCTTGACCCTTGACCGATTTTGACCAAAATCTAATCGAGCACTAGCCATCACCTCCTGAATCACGTGCTGTAATTTGACATTGGTAGCTTCTTCCGTTCTCGAGTTATCGTGCCTACAAACAAACAAACAGACAAACAAAACAAGCAGTCATAGACTGTACTTCCGAAATCGTCAACTTGACCTCTGACCTTGTCTAATAAAAGCTGTCTCTAGAGAAGGTAGCGACGCAAACCAGAAGTTTCTACGATGATTCTGTACCAAACCATCAAAAATCGAATGTTTGACCTCACGTGACCTTGACCGTTGACGCGATTTTGACCAAAAATCTATCAGCACTAGCTATCACCCTCCTGAAACACGTGGTGTAATTTGACATTGGTAGCTTCTTCCGTTCTCGAGTTATCTGTACCAAACCATCAAAAATCGAATGTTTGACCTCACCGTGACCTTGACCGTTGACCATTTGACCAAATCTAATCAGCACTTGCCATCACCCTCCTGAATCACGTGGTGTAATTTGACATTGGTAGCTTCTTCCGTTCTCGAGTTATCGTGCCTACAAACAAAACAAACAACAAACATACAAACAGAACGGTAGTCATCATATACTTACGAATCTTTAGATTTCGTAAGTAACAAGCAGTCATAGACTGTACTTACGAAATCGTCAACTTGACCTCTGACCTTGTCTAAAAGCTGTATCGAGAGAAGGTAGCGACGCAAACCAGAAGTTTCTACGATGATTCTGTACCAAACCATCAAAATCGAATGTTTTGGATGTTTGACCTTACTGTGACCTTGACCTTTAACCGATTTTGACCAAAATCTAATCAGCACTAGCCATCACCCTCCTGAATCACGTGGTGTAATTTGACATTGGTAGCTCCTTCCGTTCTCGAGTTATCGTGCCTACAAACAAACAAACAAGCAGTCATACACTGGGTACTTACGAATCGTCAACTTGACCTCTGACCTTGTCTAATAAAAGCTGTCTCTAGAGAAGGTAGCGACGCAAACCAGAAGTTTCTACGATGATTCTGTACCAAACCATCAAAAATCGAATGTTTGACCTCACCGTGACCTTGACCGTTGACCGATGTTGACCACAATCTAATCAGCACTAGCCATCACTCCTGAATCACGTGGTGTAATTTAACATTGGTAGCTTCTTCCGTTCTCGAGTTATCTGTACCAAACCATCAAAATCGAATATTTGACCTCACTGTGACTTGACCTTTGACCGATTTTGACCAAAATCTAATCAGCACTAGCCATCACCCTCCTGAATCACGTGGTGTAATTTGACATTGGTAGCTTCTTCCGTTCTCGAGTTATCGTGCCTACAAACAAACAAACAAACAAGCAGTCATAGACTGGTACTTACGAAATCGTCAACTTGACCTCTGACCTTGTCTAATAAAAGCTGTCTCGAGAGAAGGTAGCGACGCAAACGAGCGCGTAATGCTGTGTCTTACAATCCCCTCATTAGCATAATCTTCAGTGCATAATACCTCAGATACGACACCCGACATAAATCTCATAAAACATCCGATTTTTAGCAGAATTTCGACAACCGAGTTTTAAGCGTCCTAAGCGATCGCAAAAACCGAAGACAAAATTAAAATCGAAGTTAAAATGAACTCGTAACGTCGAGCAAAGCAAAAATCGGCATTTCTCCACGCAATTATACCTTAACGTGAATCAACGACGCGTCTGCTCGAGCGCACTGCATCATGGGACGACCCGTGACGTCTGCTCGAGCGCACTGCATCATGGGACGACCCGTGACGTCTGCTCGAGCGCAATGCATCATGGGACGACCCTTGACGCTTCGAGTGAAATATTTTTTTATACAATCTTAAAACGTCTCCAAAACATCCGATTTTTACCAGAATTTCGACAACCGAGTTTTAAGCGTCCTAAGCGATCGCAAAAACTGAAGACAAAATTAAAATCGAAGTTAAAACGAACTCGTAACGTCGAGCGAAGCAAAAATACTCCATTTCTCCACGTTAATTTACGGAATTATGTTTGACCTCACTGTGATCTTGACCTTGACCGATTTTGACCAAAATCTAATCAGCACTAGCCATCACCCTCCTGAATCACGTGGTGTAATTTGACATTGGTAGCTTCTTCCGTTCTCGAGTTATCGTGCCTCACAAACAAACAAACAAACAAAACAAGCAGTCATAGACTGGTACTTACGAAATCGTCAACTTGACCTCTGACCTTGTCTAATAAAGCTGTCTCTAGAGAAGGTAGCGACGCAAACCAGAAGTTTCTACGATGATTCTGTACCAAAACCATCAAAATCGAATGTTTGACCTCACAGTGACCTTGACCGTTGACCGATTTTGACCAAAATCTAATCAGCACTAGCCATCACCCTCCTGAATCACGTGGTGTAATTTGACATTCGGAGCTTCTTCCGTTCTCGAGTTATCTGTACCAAACCATCAAAATCGAATGTTTGACCTCACCGTGACCTTGACCGTTGACCGATTTTGACCAAATCTAATCAGCACTAGCCATCACCCTCCTGAATCACGTGGTGTAATTTGACATTGGTAGCTTCTTCCGTTCTCGAGTTATCGTGCCTACAAACAAACAAACATACAAACAACACAAACAAAATACAAACAAAAAACAGAAACGGTAGTCATCAAATATACTTACGAAATCTTTAGATTTCGTAAGTAACAAACATACAAACAAACAAACAAACAAACAGAAACGGAAGGCATCAATATACTTACGAAATCTTTAGATTTCGTAAGTAACAAACATACAAACAAACAAACAAACAACAGAAACGGTAGTCCAATATACTTACGAATCTTTAGATTCGTAAGTAACAAACAAGCAGTCATAGACTGGTACTTATGAAATCGTCAACTTGACCTCTGACCTTGTCTAATAAAAGCTGTCTCTAGAGAAGGTAGCGACGCAAACAGAAGTTTCTACGATTACTCTGTACCAAACCATCAAAAATCGAATGTTTGACCTCACCGTGACCTTGACCGTTGACCGATTTTGACCAAAATCTAATCAGCACTCGCCATCACCCTCCTGAATCACGTGGTGTAATTTGACATTGGTAGCTTCTTCCGTTCTCGAGTTATCTGTACCAAACCATCAAAAATCGAATGTTTGACCTCACCGTGACCTTGACCGTTGACCGATTTTGACCAAAATCTAATCAGCACTAGCCATCACCCTCCTGCATCACGTGGTGTAATTTGACATTGGTAGCTTCTTCCCTTCTCGAGTTATCTGTACCAAACCATCAAAATCGAATGTTTGACCTCACCGTGACCTTGACCGTTGACCGATTTTGACCAAAATCTAATCAGCACTAGCCATCACCCTCCTGAATCACGTGGTGTAATTTGACATTGGTAGCTTCTTCCTTCTCGAGTTATCTGTACCAACCATCAAAAATCGAATGTTTGACCTCACCGTGACCTTGACCGTTGACCGATTTTGACCAAAATCTAATCAGCACTAGCCATCACCCTCCTGAATCACGTGGTGTAATTTGACATTGGTAGCTTCTTCCGTTCTCGAGTTATCGTGCCTACAAAACAAACAAACAAAACAAACATAACAAACAACAACAGAAACGGTAGTCATCAATATACTTACCTAACCCTAACCCTAACAAATCACTCGGCTTTGCGTGCAAGTAAAACCACGATGTACGTGCGTCTGCGACCGGTGCTGCGTTTGTTTCCCCTTTGCCAACATGGCGGTGCGCATTACCAAGCGAAGTCACGTGACTGTGACGTATGTCCGACCTCAAGAATGCCCCAATTCAGTCGTCGTTTACGAGAGCGAAGGAACGACCTGTGTGGTTGTTTGAAAAAAAAATTTTTTTTTTGCACGTACGGCCACGCGAGAGCGAAGGAACGGCCTGTGTGGTTCTTGTTTCTAGCACGCGGTTTGAAAGTTTATTTATTTATTATTTATTTTTTGCACGTAACGCACACGCACTCG
>CM068959.1:120595465-120606277 GCA_035128595.1 Eptatretus atami
GGGGGCCTGTGGATTGGCTTTTCAATGTTTGTTTAATGGGACAAGTGTTCCAAGTTAGGGCTATTACAACTGACAGGACATGGTGCTTTGTCATCACTTAATTTTTTTTTGCACGTTGTATCAATTTCTTCTTTCTTGTTTGTATGAGTAATTGATGCTGGACCTGGTGTGTGCGTTTTCCAAGGTTGATATAGTTCTTCTTCATCCGTTCACTTTTCCAAAGTTATGGCCATTTTTGATACGGTGGTCGATTTATATTCGACTGCCATGCGATTTCGTCGTCGTTTCAGAGCGAGGAACGATTTAGCTGTCGATCGTGACAAGGGTGTAGTGAACGGATGAGACGATGCTTCGCTTGGGCCAGCAGTACGGGCAATGCATAGTCTACGTTACTTGTAATTATTTTTATTTTCGGGGCGATGAGCAGGGGATTGTTGCTGTATTCACGCTTAAAAGTTTGCGTCAAGAAAAAACTAATGCCATTTGGAACAGTCGCCGTGCGGGATCTTCTGCGAGTTTAACCATTGATATCGTTTGTTTGATCGCGAGTTCTTGATAGACTTCAAGCAAAATACCTTCTTTCATCTCTCGTTGGTTCAGGACGGTTAATCTCGTGTCCAGGCCGCGTTTCAGCGCATCAAAACAGTACTGGGATTCCGGTACGTGGTCTGGCTGTGACAAACGACTGTACATGTGAACTTAGCGCCTCGTCGCTTCAGAGCCCGTCTCACCGGACCCTGTGCGTTTCCACTCCCCACCAAGGTGTCTTTCATTGTTCTAACTTTTCTTCTTCTTCAATCTATTACCCTTTTTTCTTTTTCCCGCCCTCTATCGGCATCACATTTCCTCGTTGCCTCGGCTTGAACACACGTCGTTCTTTCCCAAAGGAAGGGATCTTATTTTTGAATACAATTTTCTCATTTTTCTTTGTTGACGATTACCAGTGAGTTGTATAGACAATTATAACCTGAACAGGGGGGTTTTCAAAAAAATTATTTTGTTTCATTTAAATTATGTTAAAATCGATTTCTTATTCACTTCGATTGCCCGAAGTTTATCTGACCGTCACTACTTTGTCACCTCGTTCATTGCTGTGAGTGTATTTGCTTTATTCAATTGTACGTTAACAATAATTTTACAATTATTCTACATTATAATGAGGTTGGTTGGTCTTTCACCATTTCGATGTTTGCTTAATAACCATCCTGCCGTGTAAGGCTTACCTCCTGTTTGTAGCTCGTACTTCGTCATGATGTGGCGTTAAAGTACTTACTGTACTTCCTTTCACTTTTTTGACTTCAACGTTCTCCCAGCAATATACCTGGCAAGTTTCAATTAGATCGGACCAGTGGTTGTCGAGAAACAGCGGTCACAGACCGACAGACACACAGAGATTGCTGGAATTATAGATAGATGAATGGTGAGAAAAAGACTGTTTAAAACCCCTCTTTCGGTGCACCGTGGTAAATAATGTGATCCTATAAAGTTTTGTGGTAATTAACCTGAGGAGCTCAGAGGATTAGCGGTCACAAACAAACAAACAAGCAGTCATAGACTGGTACTTACGAAATCATCACATTGACCTCTGACCTTGTCTAATAAAAGCATGAATCAGTCAGAAGCCCAAGGGGAGCTTGAATTCTGAATTCATTGTGGTCTACGATTTTACACTGTGGTTTGCAGATAATGAGTCCCAGACAAAAACTAGATTTCTTATAAAAATTCCATTTTTTTTTTTTAAGTGATTCAGTACCAGCAGAGTATGCCAGATAATAGGTGTATTACTTTTCAGAAGAATCTGATAAAAGACTTATTATTTATTATATATATCAGTTATTCATCGCTGTTCCAGAATTTCGACAACCGAGTTTTAAGCGTCCTAAGCGATCGCAAAAAACCGACAAAATTAAAATCGAAGTTAAAAACGAACTCGTAACGTCGAGCGAGCAAAAATCTCCATTCTCCATGCAAAACCTTAACGTCACAACGACATGTCTGCTCGAGCGCACTGCATCATGGGACGACCTGTGACGTCTGCTCGAGCGCACTGCATCATGGGACGACCCGTGACGTCGCTCGAGCGCAATGCATCATGGGACGACCCTTGACGCTTCGAGTGAAATATTTTTTTATACAATCTTAAAACGTCTCCAAAAACATCCGATTTTTACCAGAATTTCGACAACCGAGTTTTAAGCGTCCTAAGCGATCGCAAAAACCGAAGACAAAATTAAAATCGAAGTTAAAACGACTCGTAACGTCGAGCGAAGCAAAAAATCTCCATTTCTCCATGCAAAACCTTAACGTCAATCAACGACGCGTCTGCTCGAGCGCAATGCATCATGGGACGACCCTTGACGCTTCGAGTGAAATATTTTTTTTATACAATCTTAAAACGTCTCCAAAACATCCGATTTTTACCAGAATTTCGACAACCGAGTTTTAAGCGTCCTAAGCGATCGCAAAAACTGAAGACAAAATTAAAATCGAAGTTAAAACAGAACTCGTAACGTCGAGCGAAGCAAAAATACTCCATTTCTCCACGTTAATTTACGGAATTATGTTTGACCTCACTGTGACCTTGACCTTTGACCGATTTTGACAAAAATCTAATCAGCACTAGCCATCACGCTCCTGAATCACGTGGTGTAATTTGACATTGGTAGCTTCTTCCGTTCTCGAGTTATCGTGCCTACAAACAAACAAACATACAAACAAACAAACAAACAAGCAGTCATAGACTGGTACTTACGAAATCGTCAACTTGACCTCTGACTTTGTCTAATAAAAGCTGTCTCTGGAGAAGGTAGCGATGCAAACCAGAAGTTTCTTCCATGATTCTGTACCAAACCATCAAAAATTGAATTTTTGACCTCACCGTGACCTTGACCTTTGACCGATTTGACCAAAATCTAATCAGCACGAGCCATCACCCTCCTGAATCACGTGGTGTAATTTGACATTGGTAGCTTCTTCCGTTCTCGAGTTATCTGTACCAAACCATCAAAAATCGAATATTTGACCTCACTGTGACCTTGACCTTTGACCGATTTCGACCAAAATCTAATCAGCACTTGCCATCACCCTCCTGAATCACGTGGTGTAATTTGACATTGGTAGCTTCTTCGTTCTCGAGTTATCGTGCCTACAAACAAACAAACAAACAAACAAACATACAAACAAACAAACAGAAACGGAAGTCATCAATATACTTACAAAATCTTTAGATTTCGTAAGTAACAAACAGAAACGGTAGTCATCAATATACTTACGAAATCTTATAGATTTCGTAAGTAACAAACATTTCGCTGACAATTAACATATATATATAATATATATATATATATATATATATATATATATACTATATATATATATATATATTTATATGCTGCATTTGAATGCTGTGAATCTAGTGCTGAAATCTGTTTATTGTGAATTTTGAATGTCAAACATGTATTTGTGTACTTGTGGTATAACTGTAACTGAAATTTTCCTTTGCATGATTGGAATCACAAGAGGAAAGACAATTCCAGTCAAATAAGTCTGATTTTGGAACACCTGCGATCCACTTGTCATTATAGTCCCACTGACATTCATAGACTGAGTGCTACTTCATAAGTTGTGGAGAACGCTGACTAAGGCCCATTGAGGACTTGTGCTGAACAAGGACATGTGGAAATATCAGTGCATTATTATTTGAATTACAAGAATAGCACAGCAGACTGCACACAAATATACACTGTAAGTGGGATGTAAACATGGAATCCCAGCATCATGCGCCTTGGAATTTAAACATGGAATCCCAACATCATGAGCTGTGGGATATAAACAAGGAATCCCAGCATCATGAGCTGTGGGATATAAACATGGAATCCCAACATCATGAGCTCTGGGATTTAAACATGGAATCTTACCATCATGAGCTCTGGGATTTAAACATGGAATCCCAGCATCATGAGTTTATGTGATGTAAACATGGAATCCCAGTATCATGAGCTATGGATGTAAACATGGAATCCCAGCATCATGAGCGATGGGATTTAAACATGGAATCCAAGCATCATGAGCTATGGGATCTAAACATGGAATCCCAGCATCATGAGCTGTGGGATTTAAACATGGAATCCCAGCATCATGAGCTGTGGAATTTAAACATGGAATACCAGTATCATGAGCGATGGATTTAAACATGAATCCCAGCATCATGAGCTGTGGCATATAAACATGGAATCCCAGCAATCATGAGCTGTGGGATTTAAACATGGAATCCAGCATCATGAGCTGTGGGATTTAAACATGGAATCCCAGCATCATGAGCTGTGGGATGTAAACATGGAATCCCAGCATCATGAGCTGGGATGTAAACATGGAATCCCAGCATCATGAGCTGTGGGATGTAAAAATGGCCTCACTCAGTACAAGGTCTCCCATGATCCTTATTTAGATACTCTCAAGACACAGTTGGTCAAAACGTTAAATTTTTTTTGAAACATTCAATCAACTCAACGTAAACATTTAAATGTGCCTGCTTAATTTAGTACGTACTGATTACCCACTTCCCTTTAGAAACGCTCCAATATCCTCCCTCTGCTCCGTTCTATATACAGTACAAAGAATGAAAGAAAATTACAGTTTTTACCTCTGCCACCGAAGGTTGATGGAGATTATGTTTTTACCCCTGTCTGTCTGTCTGTCTGTCTGTTTGTGAACAAAATATCTCAAGTTTTTTGGACCGATTCGGCCGAAACTTGCTCGGTGAGTTGGTTAGGTGATCAGAACAAACCGATTAAATTTTAGTTCAGCTCCGAATCCAGATCCAGCCTATCAGTGGGATCCAAAACGTAAAGTAATCAGCATGGCGGAGGTGTGCTCTCTCTCCAGAGTGCTCTTGCAGTTATTGCTTGTCTCTTCAATCTTCGCCTTCCTGCGCACTTGGCTGAGATACAAAATGATTGTGTTGCCATGATTACCTTGTTATCACCAAAATTGTTCAGGCACCTTGTTAATTTATAACATCCTTTGGCAAAACTAAACTTTGTAAACTTTTGCTTAGCACGTAACACATTACCAAAATTCTTTCTACATGTATACTTCCTCAAAAACGTTCAGTCCCTCGTGGCCTGGAAGCCACCTGCGGATTTTAAAAGTTAAACTATCAACTTCAGGGCAAATTCCCCCTAAAACCCTGCTATCAATTATGTACCGACGAGACGTGACCAAGAATGAGTAACCTACTTTAAATCCCATGCATGATTCATAGAAGGACCTTTTCTCATGAAGTTTGGAATTCTTCATATCCCAACTGCAAACAATCGACAATGTAAATTGCTGACGCTCTATGACGTCACGAGGCACGCGCCACTCCTCTGTGGGCTTCCCCGTTTGACGTAGATGGTGAAAGGGAAACAGGTCAGCAAGCGGAAGAGAGTGAGAGAGGAGTGCGGTAAGGGAGCATGATATAATAGGCTTATGTTATGATGTACAATCTGTTTATTGCACTGTACGGTACGTGTACAATACTGCCTTGCTATTAATTGTTTCAATTAGTTATCGATGACGTCACTAAAAAAATATATAATTAAATCCGTTCATCTACGTCCTGAAAGATATAAACGACGAAGTGAACCTCATTGATCCTTTATTTTAATGCTGTGACTGTTTCAAGTTCAGAACAGTTATTGCAATGAAAGCACCAACTCATTGAAGTGCGTGCGTGCGTGCGTGCGTGTGTGTGTGTGTGTGTGTGTGCAGTGCTTCTCCAAACTTAAATAAATAATCCATAGAACTGTGCAATTATGAAAACCATAGGGTAGTACTATAATATTTAGTACAGGCATCATATGTACCGTGTCCTCGAACAACTTTCAAGAAAAGCTCTCTCACCTACATCATACCTCGGAAGGTGACCTTTATGGCATATGTAAAGTCTTAAGAAGGGAAACTCCTGAAATCAGTATTTATTTTATTTTTTAGATTGTGGGAAGGCAAATGAAGACACCTGCTTCATCTAGATTCATTGTGCTCTAATTGCACTGATATAACTGTACTTCTGACAGTCCCAAATTAGCCAATTTGTACCCTTTACAACTCCCTGACCAATGCCTGGACGTTTACTAATTCCATTGTAAGTTTAATGCACCCACTGCAGTTGTCCACATGCTGACTGGCAAGGTCATTTCTCACGCAGTTTGAGCACACTTCATTGTTTGATTCAGCACTCAATGCCCTGTTGCTGTCCAACACATTTGATGTCCGTCTACCATGTCAACCTGGCAACTCGGAAGATATGAAGTCTGAAGATCTGGATTCTGATGAAGCAGCTACAACCCTATCAGATGATGACCCTGCTGCAGATACGGGCAGGAGAACAGACCTGGACGAAGTTGCTGTCCTCGATGAGAAGCTGATGGATGGTTCAATGTCTGCAGAAGAAGTTTGCCCAACTGATGTGCTGAACAGAATCAGAGACTGTCTTGAAAGTCAAGTTGAGTCTGTGAAGATGTCTTCCAGAACTGCAGCTCTCTGGGTACAGTGCATGGATATGGTAGACATCTTGCACAAGTTCATCAGGGCAGAGGGTACTGGTAACTGGGTATTACCCCTGCAGGCCATTTCAGAAATGCTACCCTACCTGGCAGCATAAAGCCACAACCTCTACACAAAATCTGAAAGGGTATATCGACAGCAGATGTCCAAGCTCAACATTCTGAAGTGCAAAAACGATTTGAAGAGGGTCTCAATGCGGTGAGAAGAAGTAATCGTCTATTTGATGGTCTTTCCTCAGATCTCATAATCGAGCAGGTGTTGATGAGGAGCATGAAGACTAACGGGGCCTCACGAGAGGACGAGGAATGACAGAGAAACAATGTCTGATGTGGCTGCTATCCATGCCTTCCTGTGCAGAAGTTAACATGGCAATGCAAGAGCTCACGGGAGTGAACTGCAACACAGGAAAACAGAACATGGGCATGACGAGAGCTAGTCAAGCCTGTGACTGGAAGGACATGCAAGCAGTTCTCCACTGTCTCCAAGAGCTAAATCCTTTCTGCTCTGACCCAAGTCTGTGGAACGTTGTCACTGAGGTCCACGCACACCACACCGTCAACGTTGACACAGCAAAGGCAGTTGGAAGTACAATTCTGAAGTCCATGGATGGGAAAACTGCTGCAGAGTATACATTCATGAGGAAAGACCGGGTTGTCACACTCAACACAAAATCGTCGATCAACATTGACGATGATAAAATCCAGGCTCATAAAATGATCTCGAATCGGCCTTCAAGTAGAAGCTGTGCAGTCACCCAGCAGCCTTCTTTGATTTGTCTCTGCTGCTTCTAAAACCACAGAAGCCAGCCCTGGCTGATGCCATCTGGGGTCTTCTGACACCTGATATTCTGGTGATGATGGGTTATGTGCAGTATGTCTTGGATGGTGGAGCCCTATTTCAGCAGATCCCACGGTCATGTAGAGCTACATACAAAGACACCTACAATCAGTACACTGAATATGTGACAAAGAAGTATGGAGAAGCCATTGTCATGCTTGATGGCTACGACGGCACATCCACAAAGGTTTTAACATGTTTAAAGAAGGCTGAAATGTGGAAAAATGACATTTTTGGGTGTGGTCATATTCAAGTGACTTTCACAGGTTTCTCCTTCAAGGATCCATTAGAACTTTTTCTATGTGATTGAGGACAGAGGCAGGAGGATAAAACAGCAGAGATACTTTCTGTTGCAATTTGTTCAAGGTTGACCAAAGATTCTTCATAAAATGGCCCGTACTATAGGATGACAGCGTGAAACTGTTCATTATACCTTGCAAATGTTTTTACCTCTATTTGATCACCACTGTTTAATAAATGTTCTACAGAATGATTAAGGAACGATAGACCTGTGAGCTTGACTTCAATTGTGGGGAAGGTGTTATGGATGTTAAGGACCAAATGAGGAGCCATTTAATTAACGATTGTGAGCATGGATTTAACAAATTTGTTTGAGTTCCACAAAGAAGTATCTGATTGAGTGGATCAGGGGAAGTGCAGTGGATGTATTCTATCCAAACTTTCAGAAGGCATTCGATAAGGTTCCACATATGAGGTTGTTAGGTAAGTTGAGGGCTTGTTTTTAGGTTCCACGGGGTTTTAGGTTGTATTTGTAGGAGGTAAATTATAAATCAAAAGAGGCAGTTTTAACATTGTAAAGGAATTTAATGAGGCCTCTTCTAGAATATTGTGTACAGCTTTGGTTTCCACAACTTAGGAAGAGCAGAGCTGCCATAGAGAAGGTACAGCCAAGGGTTACTAGATTGATTCCAAGGTTAGCTTGACTAAGCTCTGAGGATTGTTTGAAGGAAATAGGACTTTATATATTAGTAAGGAGGTGGTTATGAGGGGATCTCATCAAGATGTTTAAGATAATGAAGGGTATAGACAATATTATGCCTGGTGTTGGCTTAATGGTTCTGGTGGTATCCTTGGATCCTGAGTTCAAATCCCACTCTGCTGTTGAATTAATACTAGGTGGGGTTTACTCTGCCTGTCATCCTTCCGAGGTCGGCACAAATGCGGACCAGTGTGTACTGTAGAGGGGCACTGCATCAGCGACACAGTCACGCTTCCAATAAATGATAGCTACCCCGGCAGCTAAGCTGCCATACACAAGAAGAAGAAGAAGAAATCCTTCCGAGGTCAGCAAAATGAGTGCCAGCTTGCTAAGTAAATTCTGTGTCAGAGTGGTAACCTGTCCAGGATTGTGCCCAATGGCCAAGGAGACTGCTTGGGCAGCACCAACGCTCTGCACAGATTATGGTCCCGATGGATGGATGGATGGATGGTGTTTCAGTCGGAGAGATGGTTAATGCATGGAATAGTCTTCCTGGAATGGTAGTGGCAGTGGAGGCAGTCTCTCTCTTCTCTCTTGGCTTTGCTTCGCAGGCGAAGATCAAGAAGGGTGGGGTCCACGTCGGCTGCAGGCTCGCTGGTGGCTGGTGAGTCCGATACGGGACAGGCAGGTCCGACCATAGCGGCTGCAGATGAAGGTTTGGTCTGGAATGGTTGCAAAGGCATCCCAGTTCTTTCTCCTTCTTCTTTTGTCTTCAAGGCTGGCTCTGCGGCAGCACTCGAAGGAGGAGACTGCCTGGCAGACTGAGCGTCTCCATTCATCTCGATCGGCAGCAAGGCTTGACCACTGGCACTGACGGTGGTCAATTTGGCAGACGCTGAGGGACTTCTTCAGGGAGTCTTTGTAGCGTTTCTTTGGAGCGCCTACGTCACGGTGGCCAGAGGATAGCTCTCCATACAGCACGATCTTGGGCAGGTGGTGATCCTCCATTCTGGAAACGTGCCCTGCCCAGCGTAGCTGAGTCTTCAGCATCATGGCCTCTATACTGTTGACCTCCGCTCGTTCAAGTACTTCAATGTTGGTGACGAAGTCACTCCAGTGAATGTTGAGGATGGAGCAAAGACATTGCTCGTGGAAACGCTCGAGGAGTCGTAGGTGGCGACGGTAGGTAACCCATGACTCGGCACCATACAGGAGTGTGGTCAGTACGGCTGCATGGTACACGCTGATCTTTGTGCCCTTCTTCAGATGCCGATTGTTCCACACTCGCTTGTAGAGTCTTCCAAATGCACTGCTTGCTTTCACCAGTCTGTTGTCTATTTCCTTGTCGATCTTGGCATCTGAAGATACGGTGCACCCCAGGTAGCAGAACTGGTGGACTGTCTTCAGCTCCGACTGTCCGATGGAGATGTGAGGAGGGTGGTACTCTTCCTGGAGTGAGGGTTGGTGCAAGACTTCTGTCTTCTTCAGGCTGACTTCAAGTCCGAAGAGCTGCGCAGCCTCTGCGAAGCAGGATGTTAAGCGCTGCAGGGCTGTCTCAGTGTGAACAACACGGGCAGCATCATCGGAAAACAAAAGCACTCGGATCAGTTGCTCCATGGTCTTTGTGTGGGCCTGAAGTCGCCTCAGGCTGAACAAGCTGCCGTCAGTGCGATATCGGATGTAGACGCCGTCTTCATCATCAAGATCTTCTGTTGGCCTGTTGGAGCATCGTGCTGAAGAAGATGGAGAAAAGGGTAGGTGCAAGGACACAGCCCTGCTTGACCCCGTTGATGATAGGGAAAGGCTCCAAGAGGTCGTTGCTGTATCTGACCCGACCACGCTGGTTTCATGGAGCTGGATAACCATGTTGAGGAACTTCGGGGACAGCAAGTCTTTCCATGATTAGCCACAGTCCGCTTCTGCTCACCGTGTCGAACGCCTTGGTGAGGTCGGCAAATGTTACATACAGTCCCTTGTTCTGCTCTTTGCATTTCTCCTGAGCTGTCTGAGGACAAAACCCATATCTGTAGTGCTCCTGTTGGCTCTGAAACCACACTGGCTCTCTGGAGAGATAGTCTTCAGCAATAGCTGGTATCAGTCTGTTGAGCAGGAGTCTGGCAAGGATCTTGCCTGCGATAGACAGCAGCGTAGTGGAGGCAGTAAATAAGTTTAAATGGCAATTCGGTAGGTACCTGGATGCATTGGAGATAGAGGGGTGTTGGGATATTGGCTTGTGTGTGAATGGATCACGACACTGGGGTTGGTGTGGCACGCAGGCACGATGGGCCGAATTGCGTCTTCCTGCACCAAAGTTCTTCGTGTATCCTTGTGTAACCCGGACGATGCAGAGAAAAGTGAAATCTCTCAAATCGATGGCCTGAACCATTTATACACTGTCTTTGTTTCATTCTCAAAGGGTTCCAAAATAATGACATAAGAGTTATTTTCGTTGTGATCTTTAGAGTTTGGCATTAAGTGCAATCTTT
>CM068959.1:120622732-120637870 GCA_035128595.1 Eptatretus atami
GAGAGAGATTAGACCCATAGAACACCCAGGTAGTAATGTGGTTCAAAATGTGGGTATCATTAAATTCTACAGGCCATTATAACATACCAAGGGTACTACCAGAGGGTTCACTGTGGGCTAGTAAAATTTAGGGGAGGGGTAACGTAAACGTGAATATCTTGTCTAGACTCAACCAAATTTTCAATTTGAGGTAGCATGGCTTCGTATTATAATTCTCTTTCAGAATTGTACAGAAATGTTCGATAATTCATGTCTGTCAACCACAAGAGGTAAAAATCACAAACAATCAATATTATGAGCTTTTTTTATATTTTAGGCATCTTTTGAGGCATAATAAAGTTGTCAAGTCAAACTTTTTCTAATAGTGGGTGTTGAAAATGAATTTCACAGGTTCATGCTGCTGGACATAAAAATGCCTGTGTTAGTCCTATTTTTTATGAAATTCTTATGGACTAGATAATTACAAAAATAAAGTTTAAAAATGTCATGTTAATAATGATGGTAAAAGAGGCTGTGGGTTACATATTTCTTTCTGTGTCATTCAGATTGAACACTTGAAAGAATCCTACTGGCCACTGAAGCAATGGCCAGTTCAGAGAGTCAGCAGTAGTGCAACTTTTTACCTGTAAAGAGAGCAGAAGTTGACTAACTTTCACAAGTGCATAATTTGGCAGATGGACTCAAACGAGACATGAGGAAGCTCGAAGATTCCATACAGACGCTGTGCAGCACTGGAACTCTGACAGAGATGAAGTATAGAAAGTTAAAAATCAGATTTTGACATTTTGGCAACCGCAGATTGTTAAATGGCACTCAAATTGCACGAAATGGACAAGACAAAGAAACCCTGCGTACATGCCAGAGGAGAAGATCTGCATTTCACGACCAGCAGAAGAATCTAAGATTGGCACACAATCTAAAACAAGTTTGACGGAGAACCTCCAGGGTATCCAGGTCCCAGTCAACGTCCACTGACTGGACTAAATGTGCCTCTTCAGCAAGAAGAAACACACAGAAGGGTAAAGGAGATGACCAAGGTCAGACTTCCACACGCCTGTGAAACCTATTGTGCTAAGCAGCGACCGCAAAGGGCGATGAGGACATGTTACGGACTACTGGTGCTGTCAGTTAACGATCTAAGTGGCAAGCAGAAGCCTAGATACCACAGAGTTTGCCCATGCCTCATACATCAGCAAAGCTAATCTGCAGTATGCTGTTTCCCATGAAGGGAGACAAGAAACTTGTTACGATACGGCATTCAAGCAATGGCTGAAGATATATCTGCTGACACTGAATGGTGGGAAGGCCTTTGATATGACAATTCTTCTGACAAGATACAATCATTTCCTGCGGCAAGACAGGGAGTGGCAAGTCGAACAGCTACACTACCACCGCAGCGACTCAAACTTCAAAAAAAGAACTAAGAAACACTTTGGAGATGAACATTGTCTTCATAAGCCATATGATCTTAGTAAGTCGAGCTTTTTGTACTCAACTCCAATATCCCTTCAAGATGTCATCAACTCTGCCTATCAGTGAAATGGCATTCAAGTATTACAGCCTGGTTACTGCCGCCTACTACGTCGAAATGGTTGTCAGCGGGTTGATGTGTCTTCGACCGGTACTCCAGCCTCTCATCAAAGCTGGGGAGCGAGAGAAACGAGGAAACATCCTGGCAAAGCTTAAGAGGTGACAATCCCAAGGGCCAGCCAACTCCTATTCCAAGCAGTGGATTCAAATACATTGGAAATGTAGAAAACAAAGTCAACTGCGTGTGCCTTCTTGCAGACACATGTGCCACATGGGGTAGACACTCTGCTTGAATGGCAACCCGAGTCATCGGTGGGGTTTTCAAGAACCCGCAGAAGTCTGTGCTATCATCAAGGGCACTGCGAAGAACTGGTTCCCCTCAAGTCAGATCATGAAGAGGCAGACACACGAATATTGCTACATGCAAAACATGCCTGCTCATTAATCACAACAGGATTGTGATTCAATCACCTGACACAAGATGTGGCTGTCCTCTGCACCACACACTAAGAAAACTCCAGTGTCGGGAGCTGTGGTTTCGGACTGGAATCAAGGGATAAAGCTAGGTATTTCCTATCCACAGCTTGGCACACAAACAGGACCCTGAGCTGTGTAATGCTTTACTCGGCTTCCACGCACTCACTGGGTGCCGATTCAAACAGTGCACTCTCAGGACTCGGCAAAGAAAAAGGGTTTCAATGTCTTACTTGACAGTAAAGAGCATCAGACCAGTCCTGGACAGCTTGGAGAAGAACCCGAGCTCAGCAAACAGCACTTCAGAAAGCATGCGAAGCCTTCATATGTGCAAGTGTACTCAACAACCAAGAGGGCTGGGAGTAAAGTGAGGCAATGTGAGTTACTGCGGCAGTTCAGTTCAAAAGGGACAAAAAAAGAAAAAATGGAAAATTCCCTCCCCCCGAACATTCGACAGCATACAGCAACATATGAAGCGGGGAAAATTACCAGGCTATGTATGGAAGAGAGCATTGGAGCCTACATAGAGCCTCCACCAGCAGTTGGACATGGCTGGAAAAATTCCAGGATGGTGCCTGCAGCTGTGCTCATGACCAAAGATCCAGCACCAACAGGGTCTTCCGGAGCTGACTGTCTGTCACTGCAAGAAGTCTCTATTGTCGCCGAGCCGACTGCACATGCAGAACCAACCACATGCCATGCACAGAAGCATGTGCATGTATGTGGCGAAAAACTGTGAAAATCCAAGAACAATCTTTGAATCCAGTGGTGAAGAAGACGTCTGACTAAAAGTTACAAACAGATGACATCTTCATGCTTCCATGGCGAATGTGATTCCTTTTGCCAGACCACAAATATTACAAAACCGCTCTGACGAATGTGCTTCCATGCAACAATGCACAACGTATGTATGATTCGCTCTCACGAATGTGCTTCTGTGTTGTCATGCACAAGCCTCCAGTGTCGACTGTTATATTATCATCCACTATGATGAATGAGTCGCTTCCCGTGCTGCAAGACAACGATTAAACTCGCTTTCACTAATTACTTCCGTGTTGCCAAAGATAACTATTAGCTCGGTTCTGATGTAATGTGCTTCCGTGTTGGCGATACACTAGTAAAAAGCGAACGCTAAAATAACAGTTGAGTTTCTTTATGCGTGCCTCTTATGTATATGAATTCTGCAGAACAAATACTTTCTTAAGCGTTTGATTTCCCAAAATGTATACATACCGTAGTAATTGAGAAAACACCGTTCACCTTAATATGAGAACACATTAAAAATGTCAGAAAGTTTTTGAATTAGTGTGATATTTTAGCTTTGGTGATGCCATGACAAAGCGGCAATTTTCAAATAACTGTACAACTCTGATAGAGATTATAATAGGGAAGCCAATGATAACTCAAATATTGAAAAATTGGTTGAGTCTAGACAAAGATATCCATGTTTACGTTACCCCGAGAGAGAGTTTGCGAGCCCACAGTGACCCTCTTGGTAAGTACCGCTTGGTATGCATAATGGCTGTAGAAATTTTAATGATCAACAATTTGAAACCACATACTACCTGGGGGTGTTCTATAGGGGTCATTCTAACCACCCTGTCAAGTCAAACGACTTTTCTGTAGGGGGTGTTGAACGAATTTCCTTATTTGGCCTTCATATGAGAATGGCTGCTGGACTAACTTGTGAATTCATCATTAAAATGTAGTGCAAGAAATACCCAAGTCGCCATAATGTTTTGAGCAAGAAGTCCTAAGTCATGACTGTCCAATCAAAATGCTAGTATGTGTGCAGTGACAAGCTGTGAAAATGGCGACCATGGAGGCTGGACAGCACGGTGTGAATGAGGGTAACCCTGATAACAGGATGAACAGGGGCAAAAAACCGTTTAAAAGAAATCCTGGACGACAGGGCTAGAAAGAAGAATGAGGATGCCAAAGCATCAGGTATGAAGTTTTCTATGCATTATACTTTGCTGTCTGAAAAGGCACTACATTCGTCATCAGCTTTTTGAGCCTTTTCATAAAACTGTGCATGTGCAGTGCAGTGCAATGTGTGCTGACATCAGATTCCCCATGTCTTGGATGTAGTTTACACTGTACAGCCCCACGAGACATAGTAACCAGAGTTGGTGTCAAAGCCACCTAATGCTTCGCCTGTTTATACAATTTATCGTTTTTAAAAGACTCGTCTAATAATTAATATTTTTAGATAAGAGAGCTCCAGTTGTCTTCTCTTCTTCTTCTTCTTCCTTCTTCTTCTCGCTCTTCTGGTGAAAGACAAAACCTTTAGGGACTCGGTTCTTTTGATACAGGTCCGGATCTCCCTTAATACTAACAACTCTACACATCCTCGCATTGGGGGTGCCTTTCGAGGCATCTATCATGAACTTTTTAAAAATATATTTCGGAAATGCTTTAAAGTTTCGAAAAGTTCACGTTACTATTTAAAAGATTATTTCCATTTAATGTGTGTAATTTCCTTACACACAATTTTCTCGTCAGAACAGGAGCCTCCATGACGGGTCTCGCTATTGGCTCCATCAAGGCAACGTGACGAAATATCGGAAGTTGTTGTTGTTATTGCCCTTTAGGACGCGGCTCTTGGACACATTGTCCTTGTTTATAAAGCATTGCAGTGGAAGTCTGAATCCAATAAATTTTTAAAGCAATATTGTATTTGTATATTGTAATCAGTAACAAGAGCGCAAGTGAGCACAATATACGCCCGAACAAGAAGGTATATAGAATTGTGCTACTTACTGGAAAACACATCCTGGTTGGCCAGGCAACCACTTTAGATGACCGAAACGTATGTCACGACACACCATCTCACAGTCTGTAACCTATGTACCAGATATGAAACGTGAAAGTAGAAAACTTTGGATTAGAGTGGCCCGGGGAAACCAGGAAACGGAAAAAAAAAATGCAAAACAGCAATCACTGGTTGCCATGGCAACACTTAGATGACGACCGTAAGTCACACACACCGTCCTCACACAGTCTGTACCTTGTACCAAATATGAAACGTGAAAGTTGAAAACTTTTTTGGAGTTAGAGTGCCGGACAGGAACGGATGGAAAACAGCATCCTGGTTGCGTGGCAACGCACTTTAGATGACGAACGTATGTCATGACACCCGTCTCCACAGTCTGTACCTATGTACCCAAATATGAAAGTGAAAGTTGAAAACTTTGGGAGGTAGAGTGGCGGACAGAACGGAATGGAAAACAGCATCCTGGTTGCCATGGCAACCACTTTAGATTGAACGAAACGTAGTCAAGAACACACCGTCTCCAACAGTCTGTACTATGTACAAATATGGAAACTGAAAGTTAAAACTTTGAGGAGTTAGGGTGCGGAACAGGAACAGATGGAAAACAGCATCCTGGTTTGCCAATGCAACCACTTTAGATGATGAACGTATGCCGCGCCAGCAACGTCTTCCACAGTCTGTCCCTAATGTACCAAATATGAACGTGAAAGTTGAAACTTTGGGAGTTGAGTGCGGACAGGAACGGACAGACGGACGGACGGGCAGACAGACGGATCGGAACAGACGGAGACCGGTATCACATAAATACGCCCCGATATATAATACTATATATTCGGGCATATAAAAAAAGTGTGGTAGATAAAACATAGAAAGGAAATAACTTGCACCAAAAAACTTTAACATTTTCAAACGCTCACGCTGACGCTCACAGCTGAATGCGATGCTCACAGCTCATGCCGGGGGTTTATCGCTAATCCCCTCTCTGTTCTTCGAACAGGCGAGCTAAAAATGACTGTTTGGCAATCAAAAATGAGCAATAAAGGGCTTTGTGTGTTAAAAGTACCCAAGTCCAGCCATTTTGGGTCGCAAAAAGGACCTAAGTCCAGGTATTTAGCCCAAAATACTTAAGTCAAAACTAAATTTTCTTGTTTCTTCGTAATAAGGATTATTTTTCCACAAAAAAGGGTTTGTCTGCCTGTATAGCCCCTGGAACCAGCAACATTCTCCATAGTATGCCAATCTTTAAAAAGAAAAAGTATCTGCAGCTTGTTTTGAAAACTTTGATCTCAATATCTCAAAAGTGTTATTTTGTAATTAAAGTACTTCTTCACTCAAAAGGGTCTTCAATTACGACCTCGTAAAACAGGAACAATATTACGTCATGCATAAACCATGAGGTATGAATAGTAGGGGGCAGCAGTTTCTTAATGTTATGCAGCAAACACCCAAGCAACCGACACCAACCCCTCAACTCCACAAATATCTTTAACCTTGCTCCAGCCTGCTACTGAGAGATTTCTTTGCAGCACAGCTGTTTGCGCTATGAAATACTCGCAAAGCTGCCAACCATGTGGGACACAGAAATAAGGCAACCAAGAAACTGTGAACGCAAAACGCAGAATGCCAACGGGACAATCAACTCAGAGTTCAAGTACCCAGAGAGCCAGAACCACTCAGATACCAAGACAGCTGATGGTGCTTGTACTGAAGAATCGCCCAAATCCATTGGACTATTGACACCATAGCACGAACGCAGGCGTCTCAACTTAACCAGAGCAACGTGTTGCAAAAATAAAAGATACGGATGTAACATGTCATCGAGAAAAATACTAGTGCTCAATGTTGTTGAAATAATTTAAACTAATCGGGGAGTGCACAAGAGAAATGGAGTGTGTGTTTGAAGGCATTGAGCGTTAGGGAAGTGTCACAATAGGAAGTAATTTTCATCCGTATAATTCCACTATCTGCTTTTCCAAAGTCTCACAACTGGAGTGAACAATCCTTTGCTTGCTGCTGCACCACTCCAACTTCTTTCGGCAGCCACTTTAGCAGCTACCTTCTTGTGTGGTCGACCATGGGAAGTTTTGGACCAAGTTTTCACAATCGTTGCTAAATTGTAAATTTAGCTCCACGTTATCTTGGTTAAAACCGCTTCTGTGCCAGTTTCCACAAGGTAAATCTTGTGCAAGGCGACACAGCATTGACTCACTCTCCCGGTCTTTTAAGGCATGCCAATGCCCAATTCATACTGAGCCTACTCTACCGACTTTAACACAAGTAAAACATTGACGGTTGGGATAATCCAACAATTGACAGATCCCCACAAATGCAATGTATAATGATGTAGCAAAAATAGATTGGTGTAAATAGGTAGGATGAGGCAGGTGAAAGCAGAAAACATGACAATGGCGCCCAATGCACCACCACAGAAAACCGTCAATGGAAAAACCAGCGAGCTGCTTCTCGTGCACCGGAGGAAAACTACCTAACAGCAATCAGCACATAACTCATAAAGCCAGCACTACTACACCTACCAATTGCCTAAGCAAACTCTACCATATACACCACCCAGGTAACCCAGAAAGGAGTGGCAGCAACCATTGTGCACCCCCCCCGCCTTTCAGAAGTGCGTAAACAGAGAAATGTTCAACATAACTGTTCATGGCACATCCATAATAACACCAAAATCACACCATTTGCAATTTGAAGACAGATGTGATGAACTTGTAAAAAAAAATGTTCCAACACTTTGGCAGGTGCCCAGAAATGAGGTGTGAATCGGACATAAAATGGTGCGCCTGCAAGGAGCTGGAGTTTAAAGTTGGAGGCAGTTGAGAGACCTTCAAAAGAAAACAGCACGCTGAGGCTAAAGTCTGTTCTTTTTCCTCTTTAATTCAAACTCAAAACAAGGAGAGCTATGCATGAAATTGCAGGTTTTCTGTGCCATCTTTTAAACAACATAAATATACATATATAAATATCCAGTACTAGTAATATGGCTTCCTTCCTTAACGGCCCCAATTATCCGCACAATTTGTGGGATCAAGCCGGGGGAACATATTTTGCCGCAAGTCTTTGCATGCCTGCCTGTTTCCAGGTCTCACCATTTGACTGGATAGGGGCAGAAGTTATTATTATTATTATATATTATCTTTTTTTAACAGGCTCTAAGGCTCATTAGAGTCGCTGCAACACAAATCCACCCTCAATACCATAGATACATAAGACAACGCCAGAATTCACTTTCACACAAAACAGCTGTGAGATGGTGGGAAGTGCGTCACTTGCGCAGACACTCTAGTACCCAGCGGACATCATTTTTATTATGGCTTTTCGCTCCACTCCACGCTCAACGGGGCAATCATGGAGAATTTCCTCCTCCCCATGGATGCGCAACCTATGGGAGATTTTCCATGCTCTATACCTAAATGTTCAGCATCAAGCAAGGAAAGCAGCACAGACCATTAAAAAAATTGGTTATATATATTAATAATATTTCAAGCAATGCAGTTCTATTGGCTCGAGGAAGCTCACTTGGAAGCGGGTGAAACGTCACCTAAATGGGGATGCTCTTGCTGTTTATTCACATAAATTAGGAAGAGTACATCTAGTTAGCTTTTTTGGTTGGATGTGCTTTTTTATTTGAAAAAAGAAATGTATATTCCCAGCCATCCCCATATATATATATATAATATATACACCCACATTTGTTGGTTGCTTTATGAGCGGTGCAGAGTTTACCCAGCATTTTCCGAGTTCCATCAATCACTGAAACGTCGACTTCAATGTCACAGTAATACAATGCAGCACCAGATCCGAACCCTAAACTGGATTGGTTTTACATGCAAGTGCTTTGTGTTTGTTCTCTTTCCCTGTGCATCATGTTGTGCACAAAGCAGTGGCAAATATGAACAATAATCCAGCAACCAGCGGGCCTTCATAAAATTTATGGTACACCTGCAGAGTCCATTTGGTTTTATGGAGGAATAACAGGGACAGTAATTGGGGATGTTCTCAGCACGGACATGCAGAATTTCAAATGACAGGGACCAAGGCATGTAGTGAGCACGGACATGCGGGATTCAGTTTTGCAGCTAGGGAGGGATGTTCTCAGCAAGGAATGCGGGATTCAGTTTGGCAGCTTAGGGAGGGATGTTCTCAACACAGACATGCGGGATTCAAATCGGACAGGCAATGCAAGGCAAGTACGGAGCGGGCGGTGGGATGTCCAGGTGAAACACAACCCGCGCACCTGGCGACGATCCTCCGGCGCAAGGTATGCACCTCGCGGGGTTTGAAGCATTTCCGCACTTGTTCTTGTTAAAAAACATTCGCCCTGGAACCTCCGACAGCCCCGCTCTGCGAAGGAAGCATGGCCAGCCGCAGAATGCACAACGAGCACGCAGTACGTTGGACGAGGGAGACGGCTGAAATCGAAGCGACAGAACAAGGGAAAGGGTTTTTATGGAATTTCGGAATCTCGGTGGTGGGATATCTGCACTTCGACCTTCAGAGAGAGTGTGAATAGAACGCGATGCGTCTGCCGAATAGGCGCTGCCCATTTTTGGAAAACAATGCGGCGCAGCCAATGCAGAAGGGCGACACGAAACGTCTCTCGAGCGCCACCTGTTTGATCTCCTGCTCTGTCCTCCGCTCCCTTCCTCTTTCGCCACGCTAACAAGAGCACGTGGGGGAAAGGAAATTTTTTCCCGAAAACCCGATGTCTGGGGATAGAACACGGGCCGAGGATGTCGTGAGGATGATCAGAGTAACGAGAAACCGCCACAATAGCATGAGCAGTGCAACTGTACACAACAATGATACTACAAGGGCAGTGCGCAATGGTCACCGTGGGCTTGGAAAAAGTTATTCGCGTCGTTAAGAATTGATACAAGGGATGGAAAAATCCTGACCGCGAAACATGTCTGTAGATTTGTACGACTCGAGCCAAACTAACATGCAGAGAAGCGGATTTAATATTTTTTGCACATTAAATTTTCATCTAACAATCTCATATTTATTTAGCTGCACATAAGCTGAAAAGGTTCAACATCAATACTGTCCAGTGTCTGGCATCGCAGTCCTTTTGCAAGCACAGATGAATAGGTTTTTGCGGTCTAACATACAAGGTGGCCATAATGTCCTTGTCACCCCTTGTAAAAATTGTGAACTACATGTTTGTGCGTGTGTGTGTCTAAAGGGTCTACAACGGCCTAAGGTGTCTAGGGGGGAAGGGTCTAAAAGGGTCTAAGTGGGTCAAAGGATCTACCGCAGGGTCTCAATGGTTTATAGGGGTTTAAGGTGTCTAAAGATTAAATGCGTATTTTCCTAATATGAGTTAGAGCAAATGGGTCTGAACATCTAAGAGTCAAGGAGTCTCAGCAGTCTAAAGGGTCTAAAATGTCTTAAGGGGTCTAAAGGTCTAAAGGGTAGATGGTCCAACAGTGTCAGAATGTTACAAGTGTCAGACCCTGTAAACCCTTTAGACCTTTAACCTGGGTCTACCAGAGTCTATATGGCCTTAGGGGTTGAAGGGATTCTAAGGTCTAATGGAGTATGGAGTTCCTAAAGGGTCTTTGATTTAAGGTCTATAGGGTCGAAGCTTTTAATGGGGTCTCGTAGGGTCCTTAGGGTTCTAAAAGGGTCTTAAGGGTCTATAGGATCCTAAACAGGGTCTAATGGGTGTTAGGGTCAACAAGGTATTAGGCTGTCGAAGGTTCTAAAGTTTAGGGGGTGTTAGGGGTCTAAATGGATAAAGGGTGAAAGGTCCAAGGGGTCTAAGTGATCCATAAAGTCAATGGATCTAAAGTGGTCCTCAAAGGCGACGTAATCTAAAGGTCTAAAGTATCTAAATAGGGTCAATGGGTCTAAACAGTCAAGGAGTCTAAGTGGTCTCAAGGGAGAAAAGTTGAAAGGGTCTAAGGGGGTATAAAGGGTCTTAAAGGTCTAAATGGCCTAAAAAGGTTCTAAGGGGTTTCAAAGGTGCAAGACTTCTAAAAGGTCTACATGTCCTAAAGGTGTCATTGCTTAATTAATGGACCAGTTGTTTGTTTGTGTGTTGTTTTTGTCACACTACTCCTCTGCAGTTCTGGGCCGATTACATCCAGACTTGCTACATCGATGAGGCAGAAACCCAATTAGTGAATGGGGTGTTTTTATATTTGCCTGTGTCTTGGGGAAAGGAGGGGGCATGCAAATTGTCTATGAATGTGTATCGTGTCGGCACTGTTCCAAGGTGGGTGAGGGTATTAGCAGTCTTCACCATTGACAGTACATTATTCCTGTCCCCACGTTTTCCAGTGCAGTGAGGTGCTTTGAATTATAAGCAGTAGATATGTTTGTGGTGCTTCATGCACGTAACCTGGGTTATTAGCCCCTGCTGACTTAGTCCGAAACGGGACTTATGGATTTGGTTCGATTTTCGTGTCCCGTGCGTGTGGTGCGTCTGCAACCATATCTTGGACTTTAATGGACCGATTTTATCGCACTTGAACACAAAGACAACAAATGATGGAAACAGATTCACGTCATGTCTTTTCGACATCAGATCAAGATCGGCCAACTGGTGGCGCATTTTTAGTTGAAAAAAAAAAACCCAGGTTCGAACACATCCTCAACCATTTCTCAGACACACATTTACCAATGTTGTTCAAACTTGGCACACAGAAAATGAATAGTAGCTTACATATGCATATCATAATTTTTCAGATCAGATCCAGGATGGCGACTGGTGGGCATTTTAGTTTAAATTCCTGATGATGAAACAACGTCCTTACCATTTTCTCAGACATGCATTTTCCAATGTTGTTCAAACTTGGCACCCATATAAGGAGCGACGGCTGCATAAGCACGTCCATTTTTTTTTGATCAGATGCAAGACGGCTGACTGGCAGGCCAATTATTTGTTGCTTAATGTGTCCCCAACCATTTCCCTGACATGCATGGTCCGATTTTTGCCTCAACTTGACAAGCACAGTACATGATGATATGCACGTGCCCCTCACTTTTTTTTTTTTTTTGGTGATCTGAATCAAAAGATGGTGACTGGTATACTGGTGGCCAATTTTAGTTGGACATAAATAATGGGATCGCCCTTTAATCATACAGAAAAATTACTGAACACAATGGGGGCTATGACATTTTATTGTCTTTTTTACTTGTTTTTATTTATTTTTCGGGAGTAAATTGAGGCAGTCCGTTCAGTTGCCAGAATGCCGCCTAAATAAAAAGTATGCTGTCAAAGAACAATTTGATGCTTGGAACAAGATTGCTCATTGGGAGGGTACTGCTGATCGTGTTCAAGAATCATAATTTAATAGACGTAATTAACAGACAATTTAGGGTAATTCAAAGGGTTCCAAAAGGGTAAATTCTAAAGGGTTCTCAAGGGTAATTCTAAAGGGTTCAAAGAGTAAATTCTAAAGCAGTGGGCAAATCCAGGGGATTTCCTGGTTGCCGGAAACCCCCCCCCCCCCAACAAAAAATATTTACCAATCAGTGGCAACCCAGGGGTTCCCCTGGTCACCCAGAACTGCCTCTCGCCATGAAGTTGCAACAAAAAAGGCTCATAAGCCTCAGAAAAACTGTATCAATACAGTACCTAATAAACAATAAACCACTAACAGCTCACAGTAATTTATTTGGAAATAATTTGGAAATTTATAATTTTCTGTTATTTGGAAACCCCCCCCCTACCAATTCCTGGATTTGCCCTGTAAAGGAGGTAATTCTAAAAGGGTATTCTGAAAGGTAATTCTGAAGGGTAATTTCTAAAGGTTAATTCAAAGGGTAATCTGAAGGTAATTCTGAGGTTAATTCTAAAGGGTATTCTAGGTAATTCTAAGGGTAATTCTAAGGGTAATTCTAAAGGGTAATTCTGAAGGTAATTCTGAAGGGTAATCTGAAGGGTAATTCTAAGGGTAATTCTAAAGGGTAATTCCTAAAGGTAATTCTAAAGGGAAATTCGCAAAGGGTAATTCCAAAAGGGTAATTCCAAAGGGTAATTGTAAAGGGTAATTCTAGAGGGGATTCTAGAGGGTTCCAAAGGGTAATTCTAAGGGTTCTAAAGGGTATTCCCGAAAGGGTTCTAAAGGGCTAATTATAAAGGGTGATTCTAAAGGTAATTCTGAAGGTAATCCAGAGGTCCAAAGGGTATTTGAAGGGTTTCTAAAGGGTAATTCTAAAGGGTAATACTAAAAGGGTAATTCTAAAGGGTAATTCTAAAGGGTAATTCTAAAGGGTAATTCTAAAGGGTAATCTAGGTCAAGGGTAATCTTAGAAGGGTTCTAAAGGGTAAATTTGAAAAGGGTTCATAAAGGCTATGTCTAAGGGTGATTCTAAAGGGTAATTCTGAAGGTAATTCCAGAAGGTTCCAAGGGTAATTTGAAGGACTTCTAAAGGGTAATTTCTAAAGGTAAATTCTAAAGGGTAATCCTTAAGGTAATTCCAGAAGGTTCCAAAGGGTAAATTTGAAAGGGGTTTGTAAAAGGGTAATTCTAAAGGGTAATTCTAAAAGGGTAATTCTAAAGGGTAATTCTTAAGTAATTCCAGAAGGTTCCAAAGGGTAATTTGAAGGGGTTCTAAAGGGTAATTCTAAAGAGTAATTCTAAGGGTAATTCTAAAGGGTAATTCTAAAGGGTATCTAAAGGGTAATTTCTAGAAGGGTAATTCTAAGAGGGTAATTCTAGAAGGGTATTCTAGAGGGTTCCAAAAGGGTTAATTCTAAAGGGTAATTCTGAAGTATTCCAGAAGTTTCCAAAGAGTATTTGAATAGGGTTCTAAAGGGTATTTCTAAAGGGTGATTCTAAAAGGGTAATTCTAAGTGTTCTGAAGGGTAATTGAAAGGGTAATTTAGAAGGGTTCCAAGAGTGATTCTAAAGGGTAATTTAATGAAGGGAAATCTGAGGGTAATTCTAGAGGGTTCAAAGTTGTAATTCTAAAGTGTCCTAAAGGGTAGAGTAAGTTTTCTTTGATGATTAGGACTACCATTCCTTGATGATAGGTGGAAACCATGGGTAAACTTCCAGGGTCAGATTGCGGTGGTGTGGCGGAGTGGTGTTGAGGTATCATCCAGAAGACAGCGGTATCCTTGGGTAACCTATGGTGGCCCAATTCAGGTGGGGCTCGGAATGTCTAAATATCAAAGAGAGGATTATCCCTGTCTGTTATCACTGATCTCAATCATTTGAACATAGTATTTACAGCACTCTCTGAGGTTTGGAGAACAAGATGGTGGGTGGAGGATCACGGTGGGTGGTTTAACACCGACGATTGGTTGGCACTCTGAAGGCCTAACCATGCCCAAGGAGTTTCTGTAGCTGTGTCCCAATAAGCAGACTCCAAATGATAATTGAGGTAAACACCGGTTCAACGAGCGTATTAATGAGACAAGGATTCGTCACTCCTTGGGTGGTCGTTTCCATGGTTCTGCTATGTCCGACGAAGGTGAGTGATAATCACGCGTGAAGGACGCATTCTAATGCCATGATTGAGTCTGTGGTTTTCAGTGTCCCAGGTGAGATACACTTCTCGTCTTGGGAGATTTCAATGCAGTCGACATGGAACTGATAGGGATGATGATGAGAACATGTGTTGATACCCCATGGGTCCTGGAACTGTGAACCAGAATAGCATCAAGTTCCTTGACTTTGAAAGAGGTGGATGGACTTAGGGTGGGCTGGTTCATGGTTTTCAGCGCAACCCACAAGCTCAATCCTTATTGGACACAGCTACAGAAACTCCTTGGGCATGGTAGCCTTCAGAGTGACCAGACCAATCGTCGGTGTAACCACCCACCGTGATCTCACCACCATCTTGTCTCCAAACCTCAGAGAGTGCTGTAATACCTATGTTCAAATGATTGAGATCAGATGATAACAGACAGGTGATAATCCTCTCTTTGATATTAGACATTCCGAGCACCCACCTGAAGGGGCCACCATAGGTTAACCCAAGGATACCGCTGTCTTCTGGATGATACCTCAACACCACTCCGCCACACCACCGCAATCTGACCCTGGAAGTTTACCCCATGGTTTTCCACCTATCATCAAGGAATGGTAGTCCTAATCATCAAAGAAAACTATACTCTACCCTTTAGGACACTTTAGAATTACACTTTGGAACCCTCTAGAATTACCCTTCAGAATTTCCCTTCAGAATTACCCTTTAGAATCACTCTTTGGAACCCTCTAAAATTACCCTTTCGAATTACCCTTCAGAACACTTTAGAATTACCCTTTAGAATCACCCTTTAGAAATACCCTTTAGAACCCTATCAAATTACTCTTTGGAAACTTCTGGAATTACCTTCAGAATTACCCTTTAGAATTACCCTTTGGAACCCTCTAGAATTACCC
>CM068959.1:120652360-120666249 GCA_035128595.1 Eptatretus atami
TGACCGTACGTGTAAACCAAAGAAAAAAAAACAAAAAACTTTCAAAGAACCACACAGGCCGTTCCTTCGCTGTCATAAACGACGACTGGATTGGAGCATTGTGTTTAAGAAAATCGAGAAAGTACAGAAATCGAGAAAGAAAGAATGCAGTAAGTCGATAAATCGAGAAAGAATACAGTAAGATCCGACCGAAAATCACACAATTGCGTCCGCACGAAAACCTATAAGATTGTTCATCACAGGAATTAAAACAAAATCCCACCACGGCATGCCGGACTGATCTCACGAAAAAATAATGAATGCATATGTAAGCAGCATCGTGCCAAGTTGAACAACAGTGGAAATTGTCTGAGAAAAGTGTAGAGGTCCAAAAACCCACCTTTTTTTTTACAACAAAATGGCACCAGTTGCCCATCTGATCGATCGAAAGAAGAGAAACACCATCAATCTGTTGCTTGCAAGTCGGAGGGAGGGGGGGGAGAGGGAGAGGGGAAAGCCATAAAAGATCCAAAAGGTCAACAGAACGCCAACACACGCAACTGAACCACGAAAAATCCGAGACCCAATCCATAAGTCCTCCCACATTCGACAAGTCAGCAGAGGGCTAATAACCCCAGGTACGTCAGAAGCACAAACAACTATGCTAAGATAAAGCGCACCTCACGCACGGAAAAACGGGGACAGAATAAGACTCAAGTTGAAACCTGTAACCCACCCCTGGAAACAGGCACACACACACAAAGACAATTGCATGCCCCCTTCCCCAAGCCACAGACAAATATCAAAACACCCCATCAACTAATGGGTCATCCATACAACCGATGCTAGCAATCGGATTAATCGCCCAGAACGCAGAAGATAGGGACAAACAACACAAATCAAACAAAACACATGGTCCATAAATGGCAGCAATGGGACACCGTTTAGACAGAGACCTTTAGAGCCCCATGGCACCGTGAAAACCTCCTAAAGTGAGCCTTTAGGGCCATTAGAGACCCTTTAATGCAGCTTATTGGCAAGCCGCTAGCAAAACGTCCGGTTCAACTTATATTAACTCCCTTGGTTTGTTGCTCGGAGACCAACTAGACCCTTACGGGTTAGAACCTGACTGCCTATTTAGAAGAACTTTAACCTTAGATTAACGTCACCTTGGAGAGACCACACGAATGCCAGGGACTTATGGAACGCTTAAGACCCGCGGACCTTTTCCAACTCTGTTAATGCCATTTTTAGAACCGGGACCCCTAACACCCCCCCAACGACACCTAAACCTGTGACCGCTAAACACCCATTAGAGCCCCTGTATGGCACCATAGACCGCTAAACCCTTAGAACCCTACAACCCTCGGAGACCCATAAAAGCCGTCGAACCAAAGACCTTAATATCCCAAAGACCCTTTAACCCAATACACCCATTGACCTTAACGAACCCTTCAACCAAGGCCAATAGACTCTGGTAGACCCATAAAGGGTCTAAAAGGCTACAGGTCGACACTGTAAACATTCTGACACTGTTAGAGCAAACCCTAGACCTTAGCCCACCTTAAGACATTTAGACCTTTAACGCTGAGACTCCGACCTAGAATGTTCAGACCCATTAGACTCCTAACTCATAGAAATACGCTTAGAGCCTTAGACACCTTAAGACCGCCTATAAACCAACATGGTAGACCCCGAATCCTTTGACCCACATAGGACCCTTTAGAGACCCTTCCACCCACTTAGAACATCACTAGGCCCTTAGAACCAGCTTAGACACACCCAACGCGCAAACAAAAGTAGTCACAATTACAAGGGTGACAAGACATTAATGGCCACCTGTATGTTAAGTGGCACCAAACGCTATCATCTGCTGCAAAAGGACGCGACCAGACACGACAGTGAAAAGTGAACTTTCAGCTAGTGCAGCTAAATAAATATGAGATGTAGATGAAAATTAATCTGAGTGAACAAAAAAATATCGAAATCCGCTTCGTCTGCCATGTAGTGTGGCTGCGAGCGACACAATCCCAGACAGTTCGGTCAGGGATTTTCCATCCTTAGCAATCTAAACGGCTCGCAATAAAGCTTTCCAACCCACGGACCAAGCCACACTGTCAACAATGCCCTTGAGTATCATGTGTACACACTGCCATGGCTTGGCGGTCTCGTTACTGACATACTCACGACATACTCGCCCGTGGTTCCTAACCCCCAGCATCGTCGAATCCAACGTGCCTCTTGTTAGCGGGAAAAGAGAAACGTCGAGGACAGAGCAGGAAACACAGAGTGGCGGCGAGAAGACGGTTCGTGCGGCCCTGCATTGGCTGCGCCGCACTTGAAATGGCACGCCCCGCAAGAAGGCGCATCGCGTTCTCACACCGTCTACTCTGAAGGTCAAATGATCAGATATCCCACCACGAGATCCGAAAATTCCATAAAAACCTTCCCTTTTCTGCGCGTCGAGAATTTCAGCCCGTCTCCCCCCTAACGTACGCCGCCGTGGTGCAATCTGCCGGCTGGCCATCGGCTTCCTCCGGAAAGCGCTTGTCAGGCCAGCGAATGTTTAACAGAACAAGGCGAAATGCTTAACCCGCGATGCATACCTTGCGCCGGAGGGATCGTCGGCAGGTGCGCGGTTGTGTTCACCTGGACACCCCCACCCTGCCCGCTTCGCCGGCACTGCAGAAGCCTTGTCCGATTGAACCCGGCATTCTGGGTTTGAAAGAAACATCCCTCTCCTAGCGTCAAACTGAATCCCGCAGTCCCGCGGCTGAGAACACCCCTCCCACGCGGCAAACTGAAATCCGCATGTCCCGGCTCACACAATGCCTGGTCCCCTGTCCGGAATTCGATGCCGTGCGCAGAACAGCCCTCAATTACGTTCCCCTGTTATTGCGTCCCATAAAAACCAAATGACCTGCAGGTGCTAACCCATAAAATGAGGAAGGCCCGCGGGTGGGATGATTGTTCATAGACCACGCGCTTGTGCACAGACATGAGCACAGAAAGGACAAACACAAGCACATGCAATGAAAACAACCAGAATTAAGGGTTCGGAACTGGTGTGCATGATACGTGAACAATGAAGCCGACCGTTCAGTGATGGAGAGAGCCGGAAAATGCTGGATTAAACCTGCACCGCATAACAACCAACAATATGTTTGGTAAGAATATATACTATATATGGGGGATTGCTGGAAAACATTGCTTTTTCAAGCAAGAGCGCACATCCAACCAAAAGCAACTAGAGTACCTCCTAATTAGGATAAACAGCCAAGAGAGCCCCATTTTCAGCGACGTTCACCCGCTTTCCCATGAGCTAACCGTCGAAGCAATAGAACTGGCAAGGTTGAAATAATATATATAATACACCAATTTTTTAATGGTCTTGCTCGCTTCGCTTGCTGAGCTGACATTAGGTAATGGAGCATAGATAATCTCCACTGGTGTTGCATCCCATGGGAGGAGAGACATTCCTCAGGATGCCCTTAGAGCGTGAGGAGCGAAAAAGCCATAAAAAAGATGTCGCTGGTACCTAAGTGCTCTGGGAAGTGAGCGTCACTTCCCACAACTCAGCAGCTGTGTAGTGTGAAAGTGAAATTCTGGCGTGCTAGTATCCATGTGCATTAGGTGATTTGTGTGCAGGGCGACCTAAGGAGCCTAAGCCGGTAAATAAAGAAGATAAAAAAATAATAGAAACTTCTGCCCCATCCAATCCGATCAAGGGAGACCCTGACAGCAGGATGCAAAAACTGGGCAAAATATTTCCCCCGCGACCCACAGAAAATGTGGGGAAAATTGGGCCTTAAGCGAAGAAGCCATATTAAGCAACCGTGGGAAATTAATATGTTATATTAGTTGTAAAAAAAAGATGGCACAGAAAACCTGCAATCAGAAGCTTCTCCAGGTTGAGTTTCGAATGAAAAGGAAGGAACAGACTACCCAAGGTCTGGTTCGTTTGAAGTCCTCTCAACGCTCAACTATGTTAACCCCAGCTCCGCAAGCGGGGCAGCCATTGATGCCGATTCACACCATTTCTGGCACCTGCCAAATGAGACATTTTTGTTACAATTCCATCTAACATCTCTTCAATTCAAATGTGTGATTTGTGTTATAGGAATGTGCGAACAGTTAATGTGAACATTCCGTTAACGCACCTGAAGAGGGGAGTGGGGCGGGGGGGGTGCACAAATGGCCAAGGCCCAACTCCTTTCTGGGGCTACCGGTGGTGTAGATTGTAGACAGTTTGCTAAGCAATCGTACGGTGTAGTGTGCTTATGAGACTCTGCTTGACTGCTGTATAGGTATTTCCCCGGTGCACGAATGAAGCAGCTCGCTCGTTGCCATGGTACGACGTTTTGTGGTGGTGCAGGGCGAACACATGCAAGTTTCTGCTTTCAGCTGCATCATCCTAGAAACCCTATTACAACCATCGTCATTTTGCACAATCTATAAAACTTGCATGTGTGCGGATGTCAATTGTTGATATCCCAACCGCAATTGGTTACGTAAGTCGGAGAAGTAAGGGCTCAGTAGAATTGTATGCATGCCTTTAAAAAACCGAAGTGACGTCAATGCTGTGTCGCTTCAACAAATCACCTGTGGAACGGGCACAGAAGCGTTTTTAACAAGAAACGGGAGCTAAGTACAGATTATATGCATACGATGTGATAAACTTGGTCCAAATTCCCCAGGGTCGACCCAACAAAAGGTAGCGCTAAAGTGCTGCCAAGAGTTGAGGGTCCAGCAGCCAACAAGGATCGTCACACTTCCCAGTGTGAGAAAAACCTTTGAAAAAAGCAATAGTGGAATTATACCGGATGAAATACTTCCTATTGTGCACTCCCTAATCGCTCAATGCCTCAAACACACACACTCCATTCCTTGTGCACTCCCGGAATAGTTTAATTATTCAACGAACATTGTAGCACTAGTATTTTTCCTGCGATGACATGTACATCCGTATCTCCTTCAATTTTGCAACACAGCTGCCTCTGGGTAAGTTGAGAAAGCCTTGCGTCTTGCTATTGCTGTCAAAGTCCCAATGGATTGGGCGATCTACAGTACAGCAACCATCAGGCTTTCTGTATCGAGTGGTTCTGGCTACCTCACTGGTACTTGAACTCTTGAGTTGAAGTTGTCCGTTGCATTCTGTCGTTTAGCCCTGCCGCACAGTCTTGGTTCTATTCGGGTCCCACATGGTTTGGCAGCTCTGGAGTAGCATAGCGAACACTGTGCAGCAAAGAAATCCTCAGTAGCAAGGCCTGGAGAAGGTTAAATATGTGAGTGGAGGGGTGGGTCGGTTGCTGGGTGTTTCTGCATACATAAGGAGAGACTGCCTGTCCCACCTAATCTAAATTGACCATAAGCCCCATGGTATGCTGACGTAAAATTTTCCTGTTACGAAGTCGTAAATGAAGACCTGAGTGCAAGAAAGTACTTTAATACCAAAATAACACTTTAGATATTGAGGATCAAAGTTTCAAACAAGCTGCACGATACTTTGTTTGAAAAGAGGCATACTGCAAAAGAGAAAAGTGCTCGGTTAACAGGACATACAGAGCAGACAAAACCCTTTTTGTGGAAAAATAATCCTTTATTACGAAGAAAAGCAAGAAATAGTTTTGGACTAAGACTCATTTTGTGAGCTAAATACACAATGGACTTAGGTACTTTGCGAACAAAATGGCTGGATCTGAGGTTACCGTTAAAAAACAACCAAAGCCCTTATTGCTCATTGTTGATTGCCCAAAAGCAGTCCGTTTTAGCTCGCCTGTTCGAAAACAGAGAGCGATAGGCGATACCCCGCGTGAGCTCAGCCATCAGCCAAATCAACGTCAACTGAGCGTCAGCGTCAAGCGAGCGGAAAATGTTAAAGTTTTGGTGCAAATAGTATTTTTTCCTTTCTAATGTATACTACCACACTTTTTTAAATAGCGCGCCGAAATATATCGGGGGATTAGGTGATACCTGCTGACCGAATATCCGCTGCGTCTGTCCGTACCGTCCGTCCGTGTCTCCAGTCTCCGTTTTCTCTGGTTCCCATTCCTTGACTCTACCCCAAAAGTTTTAAACTTCCACGTTCATATTTGATACACAATAGGTAACAGACCTTGTGGAGACGGTGTGTCCTTGACTACCGTTCGTCATCTAAAAGTGGTTGCCCAGGCAACAGAAAAATGCCATGATTCTCGCATCCGTTTCCTGTACCGCACATAAAACTCCCAAAGTTTCAACTTTCACGTGCATTTATGTACAATCGGACAGACGTGCTGCGACGAGTGTGTGTGTCGTGAACATACGTTGCACTAAAGTGATGACATGGCAACAGGAATGCTGTTTTCCATGTAGTAGCACATTTGTATATACCCTTACTGTTCGGGCGTATATTGTGGCATCACTTTGCGCTCTGCTACGATTACATATACAAACATAATTGCTTTAAAATTATTGGATCAGATTTCACTGCAATCTTTATAATAAAGGACAAATGTGGTCACAAAGAGCCGCGTCCTAAAGGCAATAAACCAACAACAACCTACCCCGATAATTTCGTCAGTGCTTGATGAGCCAATAGCGAGACCCATACAATGGAGGCTCCTGTTTCATCGACGAGAACATCGGTAATTACGAAATATCACAACACCTTAAATGGAATAATCTTCAAATAGTAACGAGTGAACTTTCAAATTAAAAGCAAAATGTCCGATAATATATTTAAAAGTTCAATGAATAGATGCTCTCGAAAAGGCACCCTCAATGCGAGGGATGTGTAAGATGTTATTAGTATTTAAGGAGACCAGATCCTTGTAATCTAAAAGAGCCAGTATCCTAAGGTTTGTCTTCAAAAAAGAGAAAGAAGAAGAAGAAGACAACAACAACAACGTGGAAGCCTCTCTTAGAGAGCCAGCGCTCGCGTACGCGAAAGACGCGGCTAAAAAATATGTAATTATTAGACGACGTCTTTAAAAAACGACAAATAGTATAAACAGCAGAGCATTGGGTGGCTTTGAACCAACTCGTTACATGTCCGTGGGGCTGTACAGTGGACATATACATCCAAGACATGGGATATCTGAGTCAGCACAAAGCACAGCCCACATTGCACTGCCACAGACTGCCAGTTTATGAGGCTACAAAAGCGATCGACGAATGTAGCGCTTATTGCAGTACCAGCAAAGTATAAAATGCAATAGAAACTTCATACGCCTGAATGCTTTGGCATCTGGCATTCTCTTTCTAGCCCAGTCTCCCAGGTTCTATAAGAGTTTTTTGCCCGCTGTCATGGCCTGTTATCAGGGTTAATCCATCACATTCACACCGTGCTGTCAGCCTCCATTGGTCGCCATTCAATTTGCACGCTTGTCACGTGACACCATACTAGCATTTTGATGGACATCTGACGTGAGAACTCTGCTCAAACATTATGGACTAGGATTCTCTTGCAACTACATTATAATGGAATTCAACAATCGGCCAGCAGCCATTTTGCTCATATGAGGCCAAATAAGGAATTCGCTCAACACCCACATAAACCCTACAGAGAACGTTTGACTTGGCAGGGTGGTAGAAAAACGAACCTAGAAGACACCCATCCGGCTACGTATGTGTTTCAAATCTGGGGTATATTAAAATTCTACAGGCCATATTAATACCCACTAAGGGTACTAACCAACCCAGAGGGTCTGTGGGCTCGCCAAAATTTAGGGGAGGGGTAACAGTAAACATGAATATCTATTGTCTAGACTCACAAATTTTCCAATATTGGAAGAGTATTCAATGCTTCCTATTTATATAATTCCTACAGAGCATGTAACACCAGTTATATGAAAATGCGCTTATATTAGCCAAGCATCACCAAAGCTAAATATCACACTATAACAAACTTTCTGACATTTATAATTGGTGTAATCCATATAGAGGTGAACGGTGTTCTCTCAATTACTACTGGTATGTATAATTTTGGAATCAAAACGCCTTAAAGAAGTATTGTTCTGCAGAATCTCATCATACAACAGGCCAACAGCATAAAGAAATGCACGTTATATTTTAGCGTTGTCTTACTAGTGTACTGCAAACGCGCACATACACAGCTGCGGCTATATATTTTTTGGCAACACGGAAGTAATTAGTGAAAGCCGAGTAATAATCGTTGTCTTCGTGGCAAGCACGGGAAGCGAACTCATTCATCATAGGGATGATAATAGTACATGGTCGACACTGGAGCTTAGTGTCATGACAACACAGAAGCACATCTGTGAGAGCGAATCATAATAGTTGTGCGCATAGGTTACACGGAAGCACATTCGTACACGAAGCGGTTTGGTAATATTTGTGTCTGCAGACAAAGGAATCTAACATCGCCATGGAAGCATGAAAGATTCACTGTGTAACTTTATAGTAGCGTCTTCTTCACCCACTGGATCAAAGATATTTACCTATGGATTTTGTCACAATGATTCTTCGGGCATACATGCACAAGTCTTCTGAAATGGCATGTGGTGGTATTGCTCATGTGAACAGTCGGCCGCGACACATAAGAGACTTCTTGCCAGTGACATGACAGTGCAGCTCCGGAAAGAACCCTGTGGCTGCTAGGATCTTTGGTCATGAGCACAGGCTGACAGGGCACCATCCTGAATTTCAAGCCAATTCATCAACTGCTAGGTGAAAGTCTGTGTGTGGTAATGGCCTCCGATGGATGCGTTCGGTGCGTGGCGAAGTGTTTTCGTCATCAAAACGCAATAGTGGAATAGGGCGGTCCGCTGGAGGTAGATTGTGTTCCACATTGTGGGCCTGGCGTGATGACTCTCCAAACATGTCGGGCTTGTGCAGGTATGGGTTTGACATGGGGGATGTGGTTGGGGATTTGGGTGGGTGTGAGCGCGTTTGTCGAGAGTTGCTGATTGGGCGAGGGGTATGGGAATTCTCATTTCCTTTGTCCTTTTGACTGGATACTGGAAGGTTTGCACGTGCGCCGGCGCGCGAAAATGTATCTGACTTGTGGCTCATGGAGCAAAATTGTGTCTGGCAGGGGGGTCTGCAAGACAAATGTTGTAGCCGTGCAAAGTTGGTGCACCCAACAAGGACGGCGGGCTTCGTTAATGGTTGTTGAGGTTGTTAGGGGTACAATTGGCACTATGAAGAGGTTCGGTCATCTGTGGCGCTGAGAAGGGTGCGGTTCAAGGAGCTCAGAGTGGATGTTCTCAGATGGTTCTTGCGTTTTGCGGAAGTCTCGGACGTTGCATAGTCAGGTCTCAGGACGGTCGTGCATGCGCGGTTTTACGTGACGGAAGTATAGACAGTGAACAAACGCTGTTTTCGCGGCCTCCTCCGCTGCCGAGTCCTGAGTAGCGTGCACTGGTTTGAATCGCCACCCAGGTGAGTGTCTGGAAGCCGCAGTAGAAGCATTACTGAGCAGCGTCCAGGTCCATGTTTGTGTGCCAAGCTGTGGGATAGGATAGTATAGCCTAGCTTATCCTTGAATTCCAGCTGCCGAAACCACCAGCTCCCGACACTGGAGTTTTTTCTCGAAGTGTGTGTGTGCAGAGGACAGCCACAATTCTGGTCAGGTGATTGAATCCACAATGCCTGTGGTGAATAAGAGGGCATGTTGCAAGTGTAGCAGTATTCGTTGTGGTTGTGCCTCTCATGGATCTGACTTGAGGGAAGCCAGTTCTTCGGCAAGTTTGCCTTGAAACTAGCCACAGACTCTGCGGGTTCCTGAAACCACCACCGATGACTCGTTGCCACCAGCAAAAAGTTGTCTACCGCCCAGTCGGCACCCATTGTTTGACAAGAAGGCACACAAAGTTCACTTTGTTTCTACATTGCAATTATTTGATCCAACTGCTTTTGGAATAGGAGTGGCTGCGCCCTTGATTCACTTCTAAGGCTGGCAGATGTCCTCGTTCTCTCGCTCCCCCAGCTTGATTGAGGCTGGAGTACCGGGTCGAAGACAACAATCAACCCGCTGACAAACCATAGTCCAGTACGAGAGTGGCAGTAACCAGGCTGTTAATACGTGAATGCCATTTCACTGATAGGCAGACTTTGATGACATACTTGAAGGATATGGAGCTTGAGTACATAAAGCTCAACTTAACGCTAAAGATCAGATGGCTATGAAAAGACAATTCATCTCCAAAGTGTTTCTGTTAGTCGAAGTTTTGAGGTCCGGCTGGGTAGTTGTAGCTGTCGACGCATCTGTGCCCTGCGTCAGAAAATGATTGTATCTGTCCAGAAGAATGTTCATAATCAAAGGCCTTCCCAACCATTCAGGTCATGCAGAGATATCTTCAGCCAAATTTGCTTGAATTGCCGTATCGTAAACAAGTTTTTGTCTCCCTCATGGAAGACCAGCAACTGCAAGATTAGCTTTGCTGAGTGTAGTGAGGCACTAGGCCAAACTCTGTGGTAATTAGCTTCTCGCTGCCGACTAGATCGTTACTGAAGGCACCAAGTATCATAGCCCGATAACATGTCATCATCGCCCTTTGCGGATCGCTGCTTGCACAATAAGTTTTCAGCAGCTTGGAAAGTTCTGACCATCGTAGCTCCCATTTAACCACTTGCTGTGTGTTCTCTTCTGCTGAGAGGCACAGTATGTCCAAGTCAGTGGACGTTGGACTGGGACCTGATACGCGAAGTCTCGTCAAACTTGTTTCAATTGGGTGGCCAATCTTAGATTCTTCTGCTGGTGTCGTGAGAAATGCCGATATCTTCTCCTCTGCATGTAACGCGGTTTTCTTGCTGTCACAGTTTTCGTAGCATTGGATGCCATTTAGACATTCTGCGGTTGCCAAAACTGTCCAAAAACTGATCTTTAAAACGTTCGTTAACTTCAGTCTCTGGCAGAAAAAGTCGCAGTGGCTGCAACACAGCGTCTGTATGGAGTATGTCTAGCTTTCCCTCAGTGTTCTCGTTTGAGTCATCTGCGCAAGTATTGCACTTGTGAAAGTTAGTCAATTCTGTCCTTTACAGGTAAAAGTTGCACTACTGCCTGACTCTCTGAAACTGGCCATTGCTTCCAGTTGCCAGTAGGAATTCTTTGCAAGTGTTCAACATTGGAATGATCAACGAGAAAAGCACTATAGTGTAACCCACAGGCCGTCTTTTACACCGATCGATTATTAACATGACATTTTTAAACTTGTATTTTTGTAATTACTAGTCCATAAGAATTCATAAAAAATAGGACTACACAAGCATGTTTAGTCCAGCAATGAACCTGTGAAAAAATTCAATGTTTCAAAACACCCCACTATAGAGATCAAGTTGACTGACAAACGTTAGTATGCTCTAAAAGATGCCTAAAGATATAAAAAAAAGCTCATAAATTTGATGTTAGTTTGTGATTTGTGTCTCTTGTGGTTGTTTAGCAGTAATGAATATCACATTCTGTACATATTGAAGATGATAATACGAAGCAATCTACTCAATATGAAAAATCGGATCTGAACAGAGTCTAATGTAACGCCAGCACGTCATATCTCATATGTGACAAATCTGGTTTCCTATGCCCACATAGTCATCTAATTACGTTTCAAATCGTCTACCCCCTCCCTGAAATTTACGTAGCCCCACAGTACCTCTCCTTGTAAGTACCCTTGGTATGTAATAGGATTGGCCTGTTAGATATTTTAAATGAATCCGACCACCAGTTTCGAAACCACAGTACTACCATGGAGGTTGTCTCTATATGTAGAGGCTATTCTACGCAACTCATGCTTCAAGTCAAACTCCTTCTGTTGATGAGTGTTGCGCACCGAGTTTCATTTTTCTTTTCAGCGTCCTTGCCCCTGGTGACTAAATGACAAGTATATCCAATAGACAGGTGACTGTGAGTACTAATTTTCGGAATTTTGTTGTATCGAAATGATACTCTGGCCATGTATAGATGTACAATTCTGCGTACGCTGGCGGGCCAGTACGTGGCAAAAAAATACCAAAATAAAAAACTTTCAAATCCGCGGTGCCAGTACGAAACAACACAATTGGCCGTTCCCTAATCACTCCCCGCGTGGCTCCGGCGTTGCTGGCCGGACGTGCACAGCCACACCAAAAAAAACTTTCAAACCCACATTGGACAGGCCATCCTGTCGCTCGTCGTAAATGGAACAGACTGTGAATTGGGCATTGTTGTTTAGCTATACCATGCGCAATTAAGAAATGTCAAGAGAAAAAATTAAATACAGTAAGTCATATCACTATCATGAGTGGTGCAGCCGTAGCGGGAATGTCACATGAAATTCTAAAGTCGAAATTAATCCGCGTGCATTGAAGTAACAACTGCTGTGATACTACACAACACAGAGTAATTAAAATCAATTAAAATCAAGTTACTCCTGTCTTTGCTTCCACTGAACATGCGCCTGTCAGACCATTGCCACTCCTACGCTACGGAATAAGGCGCCCTATCCCATCGGACCCACGCTACGCAGCAACGTGTCTTGTCATTGGTTTGGTAAATAATGGCGCAGCAACGTGTCTTGTCATGGTTTGGTAAATAAATGGCCGCGCAACGGTGTCTTGTCATGTTTGGTAAATAATGGCCGCAGCAACGTGTCTGTCATGGTTTGTAAATAAATGGCCGCAGCAACGTGTCTTGTCATTGGTGATAAATAATGCCATAATTTGGAAGCACTGTCCGATAATATCAACCTGAAAAGGCACATACTCAGCCGCTGGCTTATATAGCTGGCAATTAAATAGATCGGACCAGTGGTTGTCGAGACAGGGTCACAGACACACAACACACACAAACACAACAACACAAGCTGGGAATAAGATAGACTAGTGCGTACCCGTACGGTGTGCCCGTACGTGCAAACAAACAAACCAAAAAAAACTTTCAAACCGCTTGCCAGAAAACAACTACACAGGCCGTTCCTTCGCTCTCGCGTGCCCGACGTGCGTGACCGTACGTGTAAACCAAGAAAAAAAAACAAAAAACTTTCAAAGAACCAACAGGCCGTCCATCGCTGTCATAAACGACGACTGGATTGGAGCATTGTGTTTAAGAAAATCGAAGAAAGTACAGAAATCGAGAAGAAAGAATGCAGTAAGTCGATAAATTCGAGAAAGAATACAGAATGTCGTCAGATCGGAAGTCCGAATTAAGTCCTCACTGTCCGGAAGTTCGCATATCGCAGTTACGATCTTCGCAATTTATTTTAATGGCCAATTCAATTAGCGCCAACTGTATTTGCCTTTTCGCAATGTCTCGCAAGGAAAAACACAAAGGGAAGAGAAGAGGAGGAAAAAAAAAACGTATGTTTAAAAAAAAAAAAGAACTTTCAAACCGCGAGCCAGAAACGACAACCACACAAGCCGTTCCTTCGCTCTCGTTCTCGTGACAACCACACTTCCACACACAGAGTTAATTAAAATCCAAATTAAAATCAAGTTACCTCCCTGCTTTGCTGCCATGACATTCGCTGCCATGTAACCGGCACGGCCCGTGACGTCATCGTCGCCGGGCGCCACCGGCCTACGCAGCCACGCCTACGCAGCAACGTGTCATGTCATGTGTAAAATAATGGCCTCAGCAACGTGTCATGTCATGGGTTGGTAAATAATAATTGGCCAATAATTGGAAGCACTGTCCGATTAATATCAAACTTGAAAAGGCACATACTCAGGTCCCCAGCAATATCCTGGCAAGTTCAAATTAGATCGGACCAGTGGTTTGTCGAGAAAACAGCGGTTACACACACACACACACACCACACACAAAACAACACACACACCACACACACAACACAACACACACACCAGATTGCTGGATTTGTAGATAGATAGTACTAGTGCCAGCTCATTTTTTTCAAAATTCTGACTTCAGTATCTTGACCCAGGCCTTCTTGCCTATGAGATAAAAAAAATCATACCCTTCCATCAAAGACAAG
>CM068959.1:120678703-120690579 GCA_035128595.1 Eptatretus atami
ACTTCCACTGAATCTGCTTTGCCAAGGCAAACAGTGGCTGGTCCAAGGTGACGATAGGTGTCTGGCCAGGATGTACATGTTCTACAGCATTCTTCACCACATCCATTCACTGTCAAGGAACAGTGGAAGCAGGGCGGTGGAGCTGATGGTTCGAGGTAACGTCGGCTGGCGACTGGCATGAAACGCTGACCACGATATGTTCTCGTATGTCCCAGTGTTGTCCTCTAGGAGCCGCCTTGCGTGCTCTAGCCACAGGTATTCCTCCTCAGTCTGCTCCTTGAAGTCATCTCTGGTCAAGGACACCACTCTAGTAGCTGGAACAGACAGGTTTTTCATGCTGGTAGTGACTGGGGGCACATCAGTATAGTAGTGTGGCAAGTGGCCGACCATCTCGAGCTAGCATCTCTAGATCCACCAACGATTACAATGCTTCGGTCCACTCCTTCGCCAGTGAAAGAGGGGTGCTGGAGGAAGGAGATGGCTGTACCATGGAAGGACTCTTTCGCTGTCGTTGAACTGGGATTGTGGTCGATATTTTCTATGGCTGATGTTGTGAAGACATTGCTGCGCATCTTTGGGGGGCAGACCACTTGTTCTCTGTGAACTGTTGGCAGGCACTGTTCCCATCTGAGCCGAGAGCTCGAGAACACGGGCATATGAGATGCTCATGCCCAGGTGTGACAACCTGTCTACTAACTCCCTCTTTCGTGTGTGAGCATGCAACATCATCCCTACGTATGTGGGAACTGGGGTCTCCTGTGCAGACTGTGCCTGGCAGTTACGGGTCCTGTGGTGCGATGTGCCCGGTTGTGCTTGATGCAGTTAAACTTCAGCATCTGGGCAATGGCAAGTGCTGCAGGGTGTGGTCTGCCATCTGATCCTTAATGCTGGGACCCTCTAGGACCATGCTCACCAGGGCAAGCAGCAGTGATGGCACAGATTCTCCTTGGCATCCTTCAGGGAATCCGTTGAAGGGCTCAGCTTCTTCAAACATGTGGCGGCGCACGGTCTTTGCAGCACGTGCAAGATGGACCACATCATTATCACTGTCCAGATCACAGGCTTTGATGAGAGCAGCCCCAACGTCTTCTTCAAATACCAGCAGGACGTCTCTCCCCTTTGTGTGTGCGCGCATGTCAGGGAACTGGGTAAGGAGTCTCTGCTTCAGTCGTGTGAGTGGACCCTTGTGTCGAGCTTAACCCTAGCTGTTCCATTCTGGACTGATAGAGCTCTACGAGATTAGCTAACTTGAACACCGGTGCTGTCTCCTCATCTAGCCTAGCTTCTTCTATGTAGAGGACCAGTTCGGCGAAGACAAACGTGATACTTCTCGCTCCTTGTCTGTGTACTTGGGTCCCTCAGACTGGGCCTTTCTAACACGGTTGTGCAGCACTGATAAGCACTTCTTATGGTACTTGGCATCCTGGGCGACCATGTCCCGGCACTGAGTCGGCCGAGCAGTTCTGTGTCTTCAAGAATGGCTGCCCAGTCTCGAACTTCTGTCCATTTAAAATGTTGCAACTTCGTGAACACCATCGGTTCCTGCAGGTTGTCTGCAGAAGAAACACTGGGCTTCTTGGGCCTTCTCTGTACTGGATGATCTTGAATGAAATCTGGTGCGTTTGCACGCATCTGGTACGTCATGGATCTCTCCTTCTGTCATGAGTGTTCGCTTTCTGCCCTTTGCAATTTTGTATTGTTATATTTGAGCTTGCATGTTTGATGGTACAAAGCATTGTTTGCAACCATGGCCGCTTCAATGCCATACCCTTCGTTGAGTCTTTCCAACTGAAGTGTTCCTGGAAGTTTTCCAAGCTCACTGAATCTGATCAAATTGGCTGCGAGTGAACTGTACCCACTCCCAGAGTCTTTTCGCTTGGACTGTGAAGGACATGTCAGAGACTCTGCTTTGTCCTCTTGGCAAATGATACACAGCTTCCAGTTAGTCTGAGTTGGGTGCGTTGATGTTGATGGGAACAGGACGCTCAAGGCCAACCAATTGGAAGCTCATGGACATGGTCAAGTTGTTCAATGTTACACTTGGCTATATCTTCTGTTCACCACGAACCACCACCATCAGGATCTGCAATGACACAATGTAGGATAAATTAGTTATGAATTAAACCGGTTTTCTCCTAGCCCATAGTCATAAATACTATTGCCACTTGTAAAATCTTCTACAGATGCTGGTGACGGCACATAGACAATTCACACCATCATCTGAGTTACATGGCTTCATTCCCATACGACCGAATTCATCCATATTTAGGTTACTTCGAGCCGATGTGCTGAGATGTGTTGCGATTGACTGCAAGAGTCAATAAAAACGCAGTTTCAGAAAACGGAAGGGTTACTCAACAAACTGACCAAAACAAATTAGCTTAGCCATGAAAATGGACTAGAATGGAAAACTACTTACAAATGGTTTGGCATTGCCATCAATCGAACGAAGATAACCCGAAAACTAACGAGTTATCATGGTAAAGATATCTCGCCAACACGCCGGTACGAAGAGAGAACTTCCTCACTCAGTAGCAAACTGGAACTGGCGCCGTGAAGGCAGAACGGAAATACATGCAGAACCTCATAACCCGGTAATCCGTGACTGAGATAATCCTATGACCAAACTGCACCCCGCAAACCAAACTCAACTTGATGAACTACGGTTAACAATGGATGCATAGAGAACTCTATGGGCACAGAACAAAATAACAATGAATCGAGTCAACAAATGTAAGCTGGCAACTCAACCGTGCGCGATTCCGGGGTCAATATGCACGCACACCACTTCTACTACCATGTGCCAAGCCAATAGTGCTATGAATGTTTATCATTGGTTTTCATTCAGCATCTGTGTCTTAATAGACTAATTAGTCCACTTTAACTTTTTTTTTCTCAACCAAATCAAATTGTTACTTTCTTTGACCATTATTGGACCTTTATTAGTAAATAAACTTTCACTATCAACCTGCATTCCTCTCCAGTAAAGCAGATATGTGTCATAACAGTAACCACTGGTGGCCATTTTGAAAAATGGCTGCCACAGCCATCAGCGGCTGAATTTGAGATGGCCCAATATCCAAATCTGTTCATAATATGATAGGCTACTAGTGTGCCAAATTTGGTGCTTTCCTCACAAAATGCACAATTGTTATGCTATATTTAGCTAAGTTGCCCCACTAAATGGGCAAAAACACTTATGCAGTTCTACTTACAAGACGGGCCCAACACACTCAGACACACACACACAAATGAAAAGGTTCTTTATTCGACCCTCCAGCCGATGAGTGAGCCGAGCTGGGGGTCAGAGTTCGGCTTGTACGTGGTCGTCGGAGGGAAGGAGTACTCCACGCTGCGGCACCTGACAAAGGTCGTTGGTCGATCCCTCGTCGCACATGGGGGGCTCGAGGCGCGTGGCAGAGTTCGGGTGGCGAATAATCGGGGTCCACGGAGGGGGGGTTCAGGGTCGCTCTATCCTTCCTTGTAGAGGGCCAGCGGAGACACGTTCGCCACCTCGATGGCCCTCTGCTCAACCCTCGTGACAGCAAAACCCCTTCGTACAGCAACGTAGACCTCCTGTGACCACTCTTCGTAATCGCCCCTCGTAACCACCCCTCGTAACCACCAAAACCCCTTAAGAACCCCTCAAAACTCTCGTGCAACCCACCAACAACGCCTCAGAGAGTCTCTGGAATTTATGGACCTCCCTCAGTGGGGGAGGGGCCTTGGTCAGCACACCTTGCTGTTAGCCTCGAATTGGCCAGGATCCTACGGGCACAGGATCCTACGGTTTCGGCCATGCCCGGAGAAAGCCGCCCCCCCTCCACGCGTGTTTGAGGAAGGTGGATGGTGGTGAAGCCATGATTGCGTGTGGAACGTTCGAGGAAGCCGAGGACTGGGACCGCGAGGCCCCCTCTCGGCAAGTCAAGGTACGAGCAGCCATCGGTGGTGATGGAGCGTGATGGGCAGGTGGTGAGGTGTAATAACCTAACTATAAAAAAAAACATCACAACGCACATATTCGACTCTCCCACTAGACAAAAGGAAGGGACCTGTCTCACACATACTTACCGGCATAACTAACTTTGGATAATAGTAATATCGGTGATTTTTACACATTTTGTGGCCATGGAAAAATAATGGGGTGGGGGGGTAGCTTACATTTTTGTTTGCCAATCATTGATGGCTTATGATATGTCACAAGGTTTGATGTTATTATATTCGGTAACAATAGACTAAATAGAGGGTTATTTTGCAAGATGAAGCATCAATATTGAACATGCACGTGGTTAGTTTATTTTGATGACCAGCGAAAAAGAAATGCAATTTCTGACATTTGTTTTTAATATTGCATTTTAGTGTGTTTTGTGTATTGCCTCCCTTTGTGATGCATTTTACAAGCATGTTTAGTTGAAAGCTGATTCCCTTGCTAACTCCAGTCGTGGGCTGATGAGGTTGTATTCTCGTATGGAGAGTGTAGCACAGTCATTGGCGGAGAAGGATCCATTGAGTCATTTGAAAGTCAGCATGCTCAAGGAACAGTCCATGAGAGGAGCGAGAAGGAAGTGACTGCAGTGGGAACTCTGACGTATAGAGATGTTAATGGTGGAAGGACATTCCTGGAGATACCAGTTATTGTATCTCCGATACAACTGATACCAGTTATTGGAGATATGGGAGGTGGTCCTGATATGGTTATTGGACCAGAAAAGATACCAGTTCTTCAGAGACCAAGAGCCAAAGAGGAATGTTCACATCAATGAGGTTTTGACAGATGGACCTGGAATGATGCAGGTTTTGGCTCAGCCACAAAGCTAGATGAAGGAGATCAAAGAGGGACTTTCTTCCTTCACAAAGGACTTATCCAGACTCTGTGATTTTCTCCCAAATCTGTTCGACCTCGGTGCAGTGCAGAGATCTAGTAGATATTGGGAGCAGAAACCAGCTACCTGATACCGCTGTGGTGAGAAGGGCCACAAAGAAAGACTGCAAGCTGGAGGTTACATGCCATCATTGTAAGGAGCTGGGTCGTGCCCACAAAGACTGTCCACAGAGAAGGCATGCAGGAGTTTCACAGCCAGTTACTGCCAACACTCTCCCAAGCAGAAGTGTGCATGTTAGATGCTTCAACACAGTTATCCCATTAGGAAAGGAAGCAACTACTGATTAGGCTCATCGCCAATAGTCCTACTTCGAAGGTGAAGATAGGTGGAGAAGAGCTGGGCTGGATACTGGAGTGGAGACTTCGATCATCCCGTCGTCCTTGTACCAAAGTCAACTGAAGGGGAAGCTTGGTCAGTTGAGTGTGGCCCCTGGAATGTTCTTGAATGTGATCGGTGTGGGAAGGATGGAGATTCCGATCGAAGGTTTTGTGGAAGTGCCCATTCAAGTGAAGTGCCAGGATTTGAAAGGGAGCTTCTTCGTAGCTGCTGAAAAGGCATGCAGCATTAAACTGTCTTGAATATCCAGTTTGACTCGGGTGCAACATCCTTTGTGAGTTTAAGAGTTGGACCAGCAATTATTTATTTATTCGTATGTAGGCTGCTTGGCTGCATCACTTCCTGGAGGTGTGGCTGTGCTGCTGATGCAACCAGTAGGCTAGTACTCATTTTGCTGACTTTGGAAGGATGACAGGCTGAGTCAACCCACCTGGTGTTATTTAATGGAATGACAGGGACTTACACTCAAGACCATAAGATCTTCAGCCAGCCACCTTAACCGTTAAGCCAACACCAGATTTGAACCAGCAATGTTGAGCTCAAATTTGTCCTTGGTAACCTGCACCGTGAAGTCCTATTTCCTTCTGAGGATTGTGGAGGAAGACTATTCCTGTTCGTACTTAAGGAGAGGCAGTTCTATCACCGTTCACAGTTTTGAGAATCATTGGGCACTGCAAGTCAGCTGTGAATTTGCTGGATGGCAACGGTGATGTGCTGGTGCGGCAGAGTTTTCTTCCGACTTCCGATAGCATTTATGAGTGTAAATGCTTGCGAAGGATACCAGCAAGTTAAGGACAGTGGTCTTGAATAGTTATTGGCTCACCATAACAAGATTGACGTGCGAATTGGAGCAGACACTCCAGAAGCAGAGGCACGCACTCATGGTTACAATTGTCTCATGGAAAAAAAGGTTGTGAGCGGCGAAGCGGCCGGACGGGATCAGCCTGGTGGAGAGTGTGTGAAGGGGAATCTGGTGGACCAGCCAGCCACTCTCAATCGTTACCCTTGAAGGATTGGATAAATTGGACGTGGGAAGAAGCTCGGCGGATGGTGATAGCAAGTAAGCAGCGGATACTAATTGCAGGATCAAGCCTCGTCTGGGCCTATAAGGACCGAGCTTCCTGCACTTACTGGCACATTGCCGTTCGGCAGATTATGTGTCACTATGATTATCTGCCAGACGCTGAGGCAGTGGTTGTTTATCACCATCGCTGGTTGACAATGATGTGAGGCAATAACTTTTCGGAGAGTGAATCCGGGAAGAACATCCGGATTTACTTCCCACCAAAAGGCTGTGTTATAAGATATGCTCTTCCCTGATGGTGTTGCCCCCAGAAATGGTTTTTTTTTAAATGAATGGATTGGACTCTTGAACGAACTAATCTGAATTTTACAACTCATGCTATTGTTATTGGACCTGCAAGCTGTCCGAGGAACTCATTTAAAGCCCACACATTCCACATCTTGCTGTCCTTGTGTGCCACTGGGCCATTTCCAGATAATAAAACCATAGCCTTGACGGCCCCATAGAGTCCTTGTGGTTTTAACATGACCTTTATTTCCACCGGCGGTTAAGAAGCCTCATTCCTCCAGCCTAAATCTCTATACCGCATCTGATTCCTTGCGGGGACTGCCCATACTCGAAATTTTAATTCAAGGCATCCTTCCTGTTCACTTTTTGGTTCTGGCAACCTTCCACCGTCTTATTGTACAACTCTTCCATGAACCTCGTCCCAGGAATTGAAAACCCAGAAACAAGAGCACTGCTGCAGCCTGGAATGCTTCGTGCCATTAAGGAAAACAATCACATACCATTGTTCGTCACCTTTTCAAGACGTTACGTTCATGACTCAACTTGCCTGAAAGATATCTCCACAAGAAGATGTTAAGTGTGATTGTGCAATACCATCATTTAATGGTGAGAAAAAAACAAGTCATGGATATGCACAAGCATAGTTCCTGCTGAGCACGCTTCAGTTGTGGTAGACAACCCATCCATGAAAGACCTTCAGGTGTAAAGATTGCATCAGTGGCAATTGTTTTATCTGTCTTTCTACGAAAATGCAACAAATGCCACTGATTTGTTGCTTGATAAAAGATTGCTCATGAGTTTTGACAAACTATGCGCAAACACATTCAGCTGTGTCATGGAGTATCGTGAAGAAAGAAGTTTCCTCCGGTGTGTGTGGCTCGTGTATTATCAATCCAATTGACACAAGAAAGCATTTGATCATGTCAGGGAAGGCCAGTTCTTGCAGGCATATCGTTACGAATTAGAACACACCGCAGCATGGCTCGGCATGTTGTAACGATCTGCAACAATGTAACCCTTACAAACCCGACAAAACGAAAGGAGAGCATTATAATGTAAGGGTGTTGAAAACATAACAAACTTTTATTCGCAGAAAGAAAGTAACAATGATATAACAAATATCGTCGAAGTTTGTAAGACGTGAGAAAATCTGCTAAAGGGACAAGGATTTGAAGGAAAATTAGAGAAGAAAAGCTAGCATTAACATCTAAGTGCTTTTCAACCCACCATACCATCAGCATACCGAGAACGAGCACTCGGAGGAGAACGCATACCTCCACCAGGCCGAACAGATTACGTGTTGTATCCCACTGATAGGCCAGATCTGGATCCGGACCTGAACCAAAATCGAACCGGCTTGTTCTTGTCACCTATCCAACATGTCCACCAACTTTCGTCTGAATCTGTCCTGAAACGTTGAGATGAGATGGTATGTACCATACCCCTTTTAGAGAGCCTTGGTGGTGTGAAAGCTGTTTATTGGCCAGGGTTATGCTTGGTAGTTTGCCATTGCCTTCCCAGGAGTCAGTCGGGGCAAGAATTTGTAATTTTTCTGAGTGCCGTTGATAACCTGCAGACTCTTCGCGAAAGACACTGTGGAATCTTTCACGTTTACCGACTGATGCTGGCAGACGGATCACCAATTTTATCGTCCATCCGCGGGACGACGCACACGTTGATGCCTCTCCCTGCCTGCGAAACATCAGGATGACGGTTCAAAGCTGGGTCGAGATTCAAACCTCAGAGGCGAGTACGGATACTTCATGGTTATCCTGTGTTCCTGCCTCGACCTTGCTGTTGTTGTTGTGGAGATTTTTTTTGCCTACCACGTACGCGTACACGTGAACGATGAATCTTCGAGTCGTCACGTGTACAAGTAGAGAAGGAAAGGACAACGTCACCAACACATCACCGTAGTTAATCCAGCAAGTAAATAATAATTAGTGATTTGTGCAGAAGGAACTTGCAAAAGCATTTGTTCCAAAAACGATGTGTTCCATTTGTAAATACAATGCTCGATGGGACAATCGGATGACAGTCGTTTCTTTGTTTTTGGAAAATCAAATGGATCACTTAATCCTTGAGAATGTGTGCCGCGGGTACAACATGGAAAGAGACGTGAATCAGGTCAGCGATGCAAATTTCAGCAAATTTGGCGTCGGTAGCCCTTTATCACGAGTTTAGTAAGGTGAAGCCGTGAAACTGGCAGATCTATAGGAAATGCCTTTTGTTTTATGGAACTCTTGCCTGTGCACCACGTTTACCATGGTCTGCTGCAACGATGACACTAACTAACCTCGAGCTTCATCCGCATGTGATACGTTCCATTTTTTTTTTTTCAGGCGAAACCTATTTATGGCGGATGGCTGTGCTTGGCTCCTGAAGGCACCAACTTCAGAAACCCAATCCAGCAGAGCAGGGCAAGTCACATGACCGGCAAAACTGACTTTTCATGCGGGCTTCATCATGTGTGCCCATCACGCGGAGAACGATCAACCTCACGTTGTTCATCTGTGATTTTTTAAAAGCAATGGTTTAAAGTCTTTAAAATCAATTCGTCATACCAAAAACTTTTCAAATGTCTGATGATATATGTGCTGCTGCATTGCTTGATGCTCGGCACTTAAAAGGATAGAGCATGGGACAAACAACCAGAGGTAAACAACCATTGCGCAGGCTTGATGAGCTTAATAACTTCCTCCTGTGTTGAAGTTCATTGTGAGGGAACTCTTATTTATTTACATTTAAGTACTGTACCTCTGCATGGACACCATTCTCAGTCGCAGGTTGATTAAATATCGATGATATTATTACCCCTCTCCTGTTTCCCACCTTAAAACAGAAGTGGCAACGAAGATTCTTCCTGTTGTGTGGGAATGGAAAGCTCCGGTTTGCATTGGATGCATTGGTAAGGTAACTTTTTATTTCAATTACCGTACAGGTAAATGCACAAAAATGTTTTACCTCTGGTTATAAAGCAACAAAAATGTTTGAGTTGTCACACACTGCATCTCACCTTGACCAATTAGGCATGACACTGATTGAGAATCTCAAAATTCCTTGCATACCTTCATGATGCTGATTGAGAATCTCAAGATTCCATGCATACCCCCATGATACCTTCATTGTGGGATTTCCCTAAACTTCCCAAGATACGACAGCTCACTTCAGTGCATTTTATGGAAAAATGACCCGGTGGAAAGCCATTTTCATTCATAACTATAACGGCACCAGGTAGAACGCATACCTCCACCAGGAAGGACAGTTTACGTTTTGTATCCCACTGATAGGCCAGATCTGCATTCGGACCTCAAGCAAAATCGAATCGGCTTGTCCTTGTCACCTAAGCAACTAATCCACCAAGTTTTTGTTATAATCCATCCACGACTTTTGAAATATCGAACCCAGGGGAATTGAACGCAGGCTAGACAGAACAAAGGCAAGTGCACTACCTCTGCACAATCCTGTTAACACTGTGATGATGTTAATAATTATTCGAGAGTACTATAAAATTCCTTCTGATAAATATTACCATTAACATGTTGTTCTTTTACACTCCCTGTAGCCCACCACGCTGCCCCAAGGCATTATTGATCTTCGTCAGAGCACAGAGATAGTGCAAGCTGATGGCCGCACAGATCAGAAAAACTCTCTGTGCATCGTCACACCGGAACGTGACTTCTATGTCAGAGGCGAGAGTAAGGAGGACATTGCCGGGTGAGACTCTTTGGCCGTTGGTGGATTCTCTTGAAATCACGCACAACCTCGTGCATAAATCAACCGTCATGATTGACCTGTTTGGGGTTCCATCTAAGTCCATGGATTATGATGCAATTTGTGGTTCAAATACCATAATATAATGTGCTTCTTTGTTCATTTCTTAATGTCCTTGTAATTCGTGTAAAAGTACGATGTCTCTTCATGTCCATGTATACCATTACTGAAGTAGGAGGGCACAGGGTAGAGCGCATACCTCTGCCAAGCAGACTCGTTTACGTTTTGTATCCCACTGAAAGGCCGGATCTGGATTCGGACCTGAACCAAAAATCGAATCGGCCTGTTATTGTCACCAAACCAACTCATCCACCAAATTTTGTCATAATCCGTCCGTAACTTTTTTTTTGAAATATCGTGTTTATATGTCGTTATTGGCCCTATCTCTCAATTATTAAGAATCACTTAAAAATTAAAAAAAAAACTCATATCCAGATGTGCATCCAGATCCTCCCCCAAAATCTAATCAATCTTATATATTATTTCCGAGTTTGTGGTTTCGTGTCGCGCTATCTTCGACTTTGTTCTGTGCTCGAGTAACGTGATATTCGGCTTACATTATCTCAAAGACCATATGAGGTGCATGGTACAAAAAAAAGTAAATAAAATGGTTCTGAAACAGTGAAATCGTATTCCACTTACTGCATTAAAGTAAAATTACTACTGATACTCTGCATCAGTTCCTTTCTCAAACACACCCACCCCAACATGTCGCGCAGAGCGCGGGTTATGCTAGTTAGTCCTTATCACACACCCAAACTGTCCATCAAATTTCGTTCGAATCCGTCCCACAACTTGTTGAGATATCCTGCTCACAGACGGACAAACAGACGTGGTTACATAACATCCGTCCACCTTCGGTGGCAGAGTTAAATATCCACAATACGTTTCAGAAAAATATTCACTGTTAGCCTTCGATCGATGTGAAAGACCCTATTGTTGGTTCACATCACTGTGATGTCATAATGTTTCACAGTTTGAACACATTTAAAAAAAAAAAAATTTTTTAACCATGTCTGCTTGCAGATATTATATCTTCTGTTGTCTGGTTTTTTTGGGGGGTTTTTTGATTATTTTTTTTTTCACTCAAATTTTGTGAGTCATGCAATGTGGGATTGATGAATGAACGTCCGATACAAATTCTCTGAATAACCCTTTCACTCTGTTGTTGGTGTATGCTTCCTTGCCTGAGGTATTAATAACTCACCAGACTGGATGAGTACGTGACAATTCCCTCCCTGTTTCTTTACCCTCTGCAAGATATCAAATCTCTCGCTCACAGCCACTCAATTGTAAATTTCACGGTACTTTCCAACGAACGGAAGCAAATATGTAAATATTTTATGTAGTACAAAAATTTTTCACAAAATTTGTTTAATATTTTCATAAAATATAACCTGTACTATGTTTGTAAAGTTGGGAAATTCTACACTTGTCCAACATATTGCTGTTACTATATGATGATAAATAAGTGTTATTACTAATGCTGCTACACCTTCAATCCATGCCTCTTATTAACCGCGTAATCGGAGAGGCATACAGCCTTTTGTTCTGTACGCTCACACACACAC
>CM068959.1:120690589-120701620 GCA_035128595.1 Eptatretus atami
CACACACACACTAACTAACTAAATGACTGTTCAGTAACTCTGTCTTCAAAAAATTTCCCCTCCACAATGAATTCAGATAAATAAATAAAAAGAAGGAAAAATATTAATCTCTAATCCAGTAGATTACTTATCTTTGAAAGGGCTTGTGCTCTACATGGCGTGCTTTCCCGAATATTGCTTCACTGTTCGGAGACAGCATTAATCTGAAAACCCCAGGAAACCGTCTAACCTTCTCGGAACCATTGGGTTGGAAAGCCCCTATAATGCCCCCCTCCTGCAACACCACAAAGCCCATGGTATTTTCTCCCTCACCATTTCCATTTATATTCCAAATACTCCAAGGACTGCGGTTAATCCGAACGCACTGTGACAGTGAATACGGTAAATTACCATTGTACAATTCATGCCAATTGTGTGTTGCGTTTCCTGTGATTTTGTTGCTTCCAGGGGACTTTTACTCCATTGTGGTGTTTTGACGTTCGTGGGTTCTTTTAATGTGCGTATCATCTATTTTACGCGATGCTTTAACCTCGTACTTGTTATATACTCTCATTCATCCCGTCGATATACATGTTGCACATGTCAACTGAATTCAACTGCACAGCGTCTGTCCACAAAGGTCACCTGTTCATCCTCACCCCAATCCATTTGTTCCTTCATCCAAGCTCTGCCGGTCTTCTCATATACGAGAGTCGATCGCTTCGATTGAGTATGAAAACTTGAGGATTTGTTGAAGTTCTGCAGCCATGTGGCAACGTGATGTTTGTTAATTGCCTCTTTCACGTGACTGTAGAGAATGCTTCCCATCGGGCAGCAGGTTAGTCATGTCATGAGTAATGTGGAGGATATCCGCCGTCTGCTTGGAAGAACAGCCGGTACCTGTTTCAGATCACGATATGTTTACGTCATTTGGGATTAGGTGGCAATATTATTGTAATTTTATACCTGATGATTTGGCAAGGATTTATCAAGGGCCTTTAATTTCCAGAATGAGGTCAACATTGTGGATTTAAACAGATGCTGTACAGCATGAGAGTTGATGCCTTTGACCAACACCGACGAGACAGTTTTCATTCCATTGTCCTGTGCTCATTGTTTTCACATAGTTATGCCCATCAACAATCCGTGTTGATGATTTTCTAGTGTTTGTGTGTTTGTTTGTACGTTTGTTTGGACATTATTTTTTCGTGGCTGAACCGGAGCACGTAAAGCCCCCATATGTTGGGTGGAGGTACTTCAGAAACTGGGCAAGGTTTTAAGCTAACTTACCCTGCCCTTGGCATCTGGTTTGAAGCCACCAGAGGCCGTTACAAAGTGTATATTGGGATGTAGGGTCAGGCAGTGCTGCTGCTGGCCCGCAGGCAAAAGGTAACCACCATGATGCCGATAACTACAGAGCTTTTCAATGTCCAACACGTCCATAAACCACCGCCAGGACAAATCTCACCCACCTGGGCAGTGCTGGCTACCCTCCCCCAGGCAGCGCCAGGACGTTGACCCTGCTAGTGTGTTATAAATATCTCAAAGAGTTTATTACTTCCACAAATATGATTTTGTCGGTTTTGATTAAAGTGGTTTCTTTGAAAGAGGAATGTTGAAATACAAAGTACTCATTTAAACTGGACAGATCATTGTAAATTTGGTGTCGTACGTGCGGCGTGTCAAATGGTCTCCCTGTGCGTCGGAGTTTCCCTGATATTACGACAGTCAATTGCCAAACAGGTGCAGGTGAGGAAATTTCAACGCAGGTGCAGATTCTCAAAAAGTTTAGAAATACATTTTTGAAATTTCACAAATTGTCTAAATGAGCCCCCTATAAGTAAAGTGGGCGACTTCATAATGATAAAACCTTCATGAAAGAGGGATCCAAAATTAATGTTCCAATTTAGAATCCTATTCTACTTCCATTGGAAGAAAATCCGTATCAGATTTAACAAAGGTGTGCTCACTGCTTTCCACACCAATGTATTCATATTCTGGTGTTCTGCCTGAAGGTAGGTTCAGCGCTGCCGAAACAGTTTCTTGGCAAGGATTATGCTTGGTGGTTTGCCACTGCCTTCCCAGTAATACTTCGGGCAGGAATTTGGATTTTTTCCCATGGTTCCAGCAATACCTCGCCGACTCTTTGGGAAAGACACCGTGGGATCTTTAACGTCTAACGACTAATGCCAGCAGGCAGACACCATTTTAAAATCCATCCGAGGGATGGCACACACATTGATGAATCACCCTACCTGTGAAACACCGGGATGACAGTTTGTAGCTCAGTCGGGATTCAAACACATGCTAGACAGCTTAGAGGAAAGTGTGCATCCGTCTAGGCCATCCTGCCGGCCCTGCCACCAAAGATGGACTGACCTTGAAAGATAACTTTAGTGCACCAAACTCATTTATTTGTCCTTGGATGTGAGTTTGTCTGTGAGCAGGGTATCTCGAAAAGATTTGGATGGATTCGGACGAAACTTGGTGGAGAGGTTGGGTGTGTGACAAGGACGGATTGATTGAGTTTGTTGAAGATCCCAATCCGGATACGAGAATTCTCTAAGTGATTCTTTACACTTGAGAGATTGGGCCAAAAACGGTATATTAACACGATATTTCAAAAAGTTATGGACGGATTCGGATGGAACTTGGTGCATGAGATGGGAAGGTGATGAGAACAAGCCGATTCGATTTTGGTTCAGGTCCGGATGCAGATCCGGCATATCATTGAGATACAAAACAAACCTAAACTGTTCAGCCAGGTGTGTAGATATGTGCTCTACCGTGTGCCATTCTAGTTCCTTCTGCTGTTCTTATGGCTGTGGTTGTTACCTCGGCCACACGAGGTGAAGGAGGTTACGTTTTCACCCCTTTCTGTCTGTTTGTTAATTGCCGGAATCCTTCGGATTTCGGCAATTATGTTGGTCGGTTGTGTGTGTCATTCTGTCGTCTGTCTGTCTGTCTGTCTGTTGTGTGTTTGTTTACCCTGTAGCAGCCACACCGTTTCAGCGATCATGACCAAACTGGGTACAGACGTCGGCCATGGACAACTTAGACGCTTGTAGTTTTTGGTGAATCTAGGTCAAAGGTCAAGGTCAAGGTCACCGAAAAACAGAAATTCTTATTTTCGCAATAACATCCGCTAAAATGGTCGTATCGACTTCAAACCAAATCCAAAATGTGCATCTTCCAATACTGCATCCAACCATATGTCTCATTGGGGTGTCACACCAACACCCTTCTTAGCGGTCGGGGGTCGATGTCAGGGGGGTCGGGTCAAAACTTTCAAATTGCGATAAAAACGCCATTTTAAGTCCGATTGACTTACAAGTTATGATCATGACCAAACTAAGTGCTATAACTCATTAAACAGTAGCACTATCGACTTATAAGAACCAAATTGATTTCTAGGTTTTTGTTTTTTCAGAGATCATGGAGATATGACAAAGTTATTCCGCGCAATTCCTTGCTCAACGAGCAATTTCATTTGCTTGTTTGCCGCGATACTCCTGCAGTTCTGGGCTGATTACATACAGACTTGCTGCATATGATCAGCATGACCCCAATTAATGTATAAGGGTGTTTTTATCTTTGCCGTTGGTCTTGGGGGAGGGGAAGAGGGGGCACGCAAATTATCCATGTAAATGTGTATCGTGTCACGCCGCCTAAAGGTGGGGAAGGGTATTACAAGTCTCCATCATTTACAGTGCAGTGAGTTGTTTTGAATTACTAGTACGTGCCCGTATGTACGTGGCCGTACGTGGAAAAAAAAACAACAACAAAACAACTTTCAAACAACCACACAGGCCGTTCCTTCGCTCTCGTAAACGACGACTGATTGGGGCATTGTGTTTATCTATAAATGCGCATAGAAATCGAGAAATTATTATAATATACTAAGTCTCACTATCCGGAAGTCCGTACGTTGTAACCCGTAATGGAACGTGGCTGAGAATCTCTTCCCCATTGGCCACGCCTACCCAGCAACGTGTCCTGTCATTGGTTTGGTAAATAAATGGCCATAACTTGGGAACACTTGTCCGATTAATATCAAACCTTGAAAAGGCACATCTCAGGGCCCCAGCAATATACCTGGCAAGTTTCAATTAGATCGACTAGTGGTTGTCGAGAAACAGCGGTCAGCACACACACACACACACACACACACACACACACACACACACACACACATGCTGGAATTATAGATAGATAATAAGAGGTATATTGTTGCTTCATGCACGTATTACTGGGTTATTTATTTTTGCCTCTATAGAGCTGTCAGTTTCCTACACACCACCCATAATGTACCAGAAGAACGTGTTGCATTCTTGAACAAGATCGCCCCTGGGGCGCTTACTTTGCTCGTAAAGAAAAGACATCTTAAAGAAACAGATATAATAGTACACAGAAGGAGCACATAAACAACTAGAAAGGCACCTGGTGTGCCTGACATACCTCGCCACGAAGTGCCAGATCCACAGAACACATCGGGCCCATTACATGTTTGAAATATCATGCCATTCAGTACTGTGTCGTTTTTGGCCCTATCTCTCAATGGTGAAGAATCACTTAAAAATTAAATAACTCTCGTATCCAGATCCGGATTCGGATCTTCACCAAAATCGAATCAATTCGTCCTTGCGACACACGCAACCTGTCCACAAAGTTTCGTCCGAATTCGTCCACAACTTTTTGAAATCCTGCACACAAAAAACAAGACAAATGAAATTGCCGTTGAGCAAGGAATTCCGGAATAACTTTGTCATATCTCCATATCTCTGAAAAAAAAAACTGGAAATCAATTTGGTTCTTATAAGTGATAGTGCTACTGTTTAATGAGTTATAGCACTTAGTTTGGTCATGATCATAACTTGGAAGTCAATCGGACTTAAATGGCGTTTTTATCGCAATTTGAAAGTTTTGACCCGACCCCCTGACATTCGACCCCCGACCGCTAAGAAGGGTGTTGGTGTGACACCCAATGAGACATATGGTTGGATGCAGTATTGGAAGATGCACATTTTGGATTTGTTTGAAGTCGATACGGCCATTTTAGCGGACGTTATTGCGAAAATAAGAATTTCGGTTTTTCGGTGACCTTGACCTTGAGCTTTGACCTAGATTCACCAAAAACGACAGTGCTAAGTTGGACCATGCCGACTCTGTACCCAGTTTGTCATGATTGCTGAAAGGTGTGGCTGCTACAGGGTAAACAAACACACAAAAAACAGACACACACACACACACACAGAATGACACACACAACCGACCAACATAATTCCGAAATCCGAAGGATTCGCGAATTAACAAACAACAGACAGAACAGGCACCGGTCCGTGAATTATAGTAAGGATAATTTTGTGTGCTCCTTCTGTGTCCGTTACGCTTTTTCTAAATGGTTCCTGCTGTTGTGCATCGAAATTGCGATATTGAAGTTCCAGCTCCTGCTTCTTCCATTCCACAAGGACAGACTTTTTTTTTAAAGGCAAATTTATGATTAAACAGATGTTAATTTTTATTGCAAGTAAATCGATTATTCGTTTTCGAACCTAGTAAACCGATTATTAGCTTTCCAGCTATACCATTTTTAGATCCTCGTGGAGGATCTCTAAGTCTTACTCACATTGCTGTTCTTGTGGACTTTTTTGTTTCACAGCCTACAGTTTTCATCGAAACTTCCTGAAACTTGGCATATATATGTAACAACCTCAAATGAGCTAAGATCCTCGTCCTCATAACGATGACGTCATAAAAACGAATATGACGTCATTGTGATGTGTCAGGTTTGCGATAAATTATCTGTGCTAATGCCCGGCTTGATTCCCGCAAACAAAATTCAAACAGCTTGCCTAGTTTCGGAGATAATGGTATAGGCGATTTCCATTAGCGGAGATATTATGACGTCAACTTTTTTTCTAGGAAGAATTTCCAAAATCGGACATGGTTACTGCCTGCGCGTGGGCTTTCTGCATATACCTAGCAAGTTTCACGAAGATCCGATGAAAACTCTGGGTTGTGAAACAAAAAATGTCAAAAATAGGAATGACGTCATAAAAATTGAAATGATGTCATAGTGATGTATCATATGTGCATTAAGTCATCTCTGCTAATGCCCTTTCGCTTCCCGCAAACAGAATTCAAAAAGCTTGCCTAGTTTCGGAGATAATTTTTTAGCCGATTTCCATTAGCGGAGATATTTTGACGTCATAACTTTTTTTCTAGGAGGAATTTTCAAAATCGGAGATGGTTACTGTCTGCGCAGGGTATTTTTACATATATATGCCAAGTTTCAGAGAGTTTCGATGAAAACTGCAGGCTGTGAAACAAAAAAAGTCCACAAGAACAACAACGTGAGTAAGACTTCGAGATCCTCCACGAGGATCTAAAAATACCCATGTGCAGCAGTAACCATCTCCGATTTTGGAAATTCTTCCTAGAAAAAAAGTTGACGTCATAATATTCCGCTAATGGAAATCGCCTATACCATTATCTCCGAAACTAGGCAAGCTGTTTGAATTTTGTTTGCGGGAATCAAGCCGGGCATTAGCACAGATAATAATTATGCAAACCTGATACGTCACAATGATGTCATATTCGTTTTTATGACGTCATCATTAAGAGGACGAGGATCTTAACTCATTTGAGCTTGTTAAAAAAGTTTCACCACACCTCACTGGAAAGATTCATTTGAACTTCACTGGCTCTTAAACAGTTTGGCCACGACAATGTTGTTGTGAGATCACTATGGCCATCCGAAGTGATTTCCCTGGTGTATGTTTGCACAGCTGGAATGAAGTTCTGTTGCGGTTCTGTGGAACAGACAGCGTCTGGACAGAGGAAAAGGCGAAGGGGACGTCCAGAGGCCGGACAGGTACCAACCACCAACTCGCATTGTGTGAATTCTGCAACTCAGACACCCTGCTCAACACACAAAAGCATGAGCATGTATGCTGACACACACACGCACGCACGCACGCACACACACTCGAATGGAAAGGCAGGATAACAGGAAAATTATTTTTATAGTTAAAAGGGAATTTATTTACCAAATACATTTGGGGAATAGTGAAAGACAGGGCAATGAATAAACGGTACAGATCTGGCGGTCAAAGGACACAATAAAATGGGAAGAAGGAGCACATAATCATATATACAATTGAAATAAGGCTAACCCCCTAATGGTGCTGACGATACCAATTGTATACAATGAAGGGGAACAGGCGAGGACTTTGAGCTGGCACAAGCTGGTTGTACCTCTGCCACGACGGCGTGATCGTGCAGGTTGGCATGGCACGGGAAAGTGCGGCTTGAGGTACGATGGCGATGAGTAGGACTGGCGATGAGGGACAATGGCAAGCTGTCTGATCTCTCCAACACTTCCTCCTCAGGCAGCGACCAAACAAACAGAGAGAGGAGAGATATTGTCTCTCCAAAGGTCTGACTCCAACTGCTAACGTGGTTTTCCACAGAGGCTCTGCCCTTCTGCATGGCGGGTCCTCTGGACCGCTCTCAGTACTTGGCCGGCCATTATTGGCCGCCGCCTCTGGTGGGCGATGCTACATGTTCCAGCATCCTTCCCCTCTCCAAGGCGGGGCAGCTGATTTTACCTCCATGACTTGCGGCCTGCCGACCAAACAATTCATGATATGTCTGATGGAAAGTGCACAGTGCTTTCTCGTGTGCCTTTGTGCCCAAGTCCTCCACCTGGCCTCACCTGACACAGGAGGTTTTACACAATACAATCTTACTCTATCTGCTCTAAAGTGTTCCAATCACCACCTCCTCGGTGCATGTTTAACAAGATGACTTATCTCGACAGATATCGAATACAAGAATAAATCTAATCTGCACAATTCACACAGTCCATACTAAAGTCTTAATACAATCTATTTATGGATTCCCCCACACATTCAATGTAACAGTCCTGTGGTTAGAAACTCTCTTGGCCTCATGAATGATATTGTCATCAATCAGAGGAAGCTGTAGTCAGATAATTGTATGGCTAGTTCTGTAGTTGGATCACAAAGACAATTGTGTTAAAAATACAACTAATAAACTATCCTTCCTCAAAGAGGAAAGCTTCTGCAGCCATTTCAAATCCATGATTAACCAACACTATGTGCTGTCGGCCAATGGGAAAGCCCAGTTTATTTGTACCTGAAGTAGATGCAATATGTTTATCATATAAATACTACTGTAATAGCAACAACCTGAAGTCATTAATCCTTTTCAATTAGCATGATTACATGTGTGATTTCGTTTATTTGGCATGGTTTTTAGTCCCATACCGGTTTCAAAAGGGTGGAGGAACTGCTTGTGAGCCAACGGCCACCCATAGCTTGTGCCCAACTGTGTCTGCGGACGTCGTCCTGCAGTTGTTTGGTGACTTTTTGTAAGGAGGTTGGTGGCAGGATTTGCACTCTGGCCACCGTAAAACCCTTCACTCCGCAAAACACAAAAACGCAAAGAAATCTGAAAACCCACTCCGTGGGAGTACCTCCTGTGCAGCTGCCCTCTGCAGGGCAGCTCACCGGATGACGGGATTGGGGCAAAGCCTTCGGTACCCCCACTCTTTGATGATAGCAGGGAAACCACGGGGTAACCGTCCCAGGTCAGATTGAGGAAGTGTGTGTCGGGGTGGTGCTGAGGTGTCGTCCACCAGACGGCAGTCCACTTGCGTTAACCTGAGGTGGTCCGTTCGGGTGGGTCCCTGGAATGTCCTATTACTAAGAGAGGGATGATCACCTGTCTCTGTTATCATCTGAGCTCAAACATTTGGACATTGGTATTGCAGCACTCTCTGAGGTTCGAAGACTGGATCGTGGCGAGATCATAGTGGGTGGTTACACCGACTATTGGTCTGGTCACTCTGATGGTTCCCATGCCCAAGGAGTTGCTGTAGCTGTGTCCAATAAGCTGACTCCTTATGATAATTGAGATAACAACGGTCAATGAGCGTATTATGAGACTAAGGATTCGTCACTCCTTGGGTGTCATTTCTCTGGTCTCTGTATATGCTCCGACTGAGGTGAGTGACCTCGACATGGAAGGACACATTCTATGCCACGCTGGAGTCTGTGGTTGATCAGTGCCCCCGGCGAGATACTCTTCTCATCTTGGGGAATTTCACTGCATCAAATGGAACTGATACGGATAGTTAGGAGACATGTGTTGGTCCCCATGGGTCTGAAACTGTGAACCAGAATAGCATTAAGTTCCTTGACTTTAAAAGAATTTATGGACTGAGGGCGGCTGGTTCATGGTTTCAGCACCCACAGGCTCATCGCTGGACTTGGTATTCCAACACTGGTGGTGTGGCAAAGGAGATTGACCATCTGTTCATTGATGGTTGCTGGACGATGATCCAGAACTGCAGGGTCGACCACAGTGTTCCGTTACTCAATACCGACCACAGGCTTGTGGTAGCAACTCTGAAGTTGCAGCTTAAATCTGGAAGAATGGATAGATCCCAGCCTCGGCTGGATGTTGGCAAGCTCAAGGATGAGAGGGTGGCTGAGGAGTTTGCGAAGCAGGCTGAGTGGGGATTTGGGGGTCTGGGTGCTTTGGGAATCCTGATGAGTTGTGGAGTGCCTTCAAGACCACCATCCTTGATGTTGCCGGTGGATGTTTTGGAACTCACCGTAGGGCAAAGGAGAATTTTGTCTCTCAAGGGACACTGGATACCATTGACAGAGTCGCAGGTCCAGGCTTAATGGCAGAGCTGAGCTGTTCAGGGAGTTGAGGCATCAAACTGTACGTGCGGTGAGGGTGGACAAGGAGGCTATGTGTGAGGAATCTGTGTGGGGTAGAGCATCACCTGTGGTCAAGGGATTTCGTCCTGCTTACAGGGGAATTCACGCATTGTGTTTCTCCAAATGTGTCCCTCGGTGTACTGCAGTTAGAGTAGAGGGTGGTCGCTTCTGACAGAGGAGTCCGAAGTGAAGGCCCGCTGGGCCAGTTACTTTGAGCGGCTGTACCAGGCTGAACCACCAGCTGTTGAATTGGATGCTAGGGGTGTTGCTATCCCTATTGCTGATCCTCCAATCAACTTGTCCACCTTCGTTCGTGGAAACACAGGCTGCGTGAATCGGTTGAAATGGGGTAAAGCTACTGGATCTGTGGCATCCATGCTGAACTTCTCAAGGCTGGTGGAAATGCTGTACTCGTGTCGTTGCATGCAGTTCTGGCAGTTCTGTGCTCTGTCTAGAAGTCATTCCAACTGACTGGAAGAGGGGCCTTGTTGTCCCCTCTCTGGAAAGTGAAGGGTGATCGCCAGGACTGCAAAAACTGCCAAGGGGTGATGCTGCTCTCAGTGTCGGGTAAGGTCTTTGCTCGGATAGTTCTTGATAGAGTTCGCCACCATGTGCTTGAGCACCAGCGTCCAGAGCAGTTGGCTTTACATCAAAGAGGTCAATGATTGACCTTATCCTTGCCCTTCGGGTCCTCACCGAACGAAGATGAGAGTTTCGGAAGGGGCTGCTTGCAGACTTTGTTGATCTCTGCAAAGCGTTCGATTCAGACAATCGGGATGCCCTCTGGAGGATTCATGGTCTTCATGGGGTGCCACCAAAACTGATTAATCTGATGTCTGAACTATACTCTGGTACTGAGAGTGCTGTGAGATGTGGTGATACCATCTCTGACTTATTTCCAGTTGTTGCTGGAGTTCATCAGGGGTGTGTCCTGGCCCCCACAGTTTTCAGCACTTGTATGGACTGGGTTCTGGGGAGGATGTTGGCAAGGTCAAGCTGCGGTGCATCGTTTGGGAATGTCAAGATCTCAGACCTTGATTTCGCAGATGATGCAGTCATCTATGTGGGGGCTCTGGATATCCCTTTTGGGGCCCTTGAGGTGCTGAATGAGGAGTCGGAGCCGCTGGGATTTCGGGTTTCCTCGGTCAAAACTAAGATCCAGGCTTTCAATGACATCTTGGATGCTGCTATCTTATCTGTACCTGTTTGTGGTGTGGATGTTCAGGTCACAGAGAGATTCACTTCTCTTGGCAGGTGATATTCATGTCTCTGCTGGCTGTGAGTCAGAGGTCAATAG
>CM068959.1:120701639-120712019 GCA_035128595.1 Eptatretus atami
TCTGTGTCGGGCCTGGGGAGTCATGGATTTACTGGATCATTGCGTGTGATGCTGTCGGTACCCGTGAAGCAGGGCGAAAGTCCGAGTCTTCAGGTCTTCGGTGCTTCCAGTTTTGCTCTATGGATGTGAGACTTGAACTCTGACCAGGGATCTGAGATGGAGACTTAATTCCATTGGGACCATCTCTCTTCGGAGAATCCTTGGCAATCACTGGTCAGACTTTGTGTCCAACGAGCGGTTGCTGAGAGAGACTCAAATGAGATTTGTTGCCTGCATAGTTTGTCAGCGTCACCTGCTACTGTATGGACATGTAGCTCGTTTTTTCTGACGCTGATCTTGCTCACCAGATTCTCTCAGCGAGGGAGTCTCGTGAGTGGAGGAGGCCAATGGGCCGACCACGTGCCTCATGGTTGCAGCAGGTTGATCGGCATCTCAAGGAGATGGGGATGGCCACACGGAGGCCCCTGGAGTGGAGCGGAAAGTGGATGCAGCGACGCGCTGCTCCGGCACATGCTCCCATACCTGATCTGACCTGACTGATTTCACCAGAGGGGACTGTAGGTTTGTCCTCCGTCTGTCTGTCCGTCTGTTCGTCCGTCTGTCCATCCGTCCCACCTGTGGTTTTTCAGACTTTCTTTCCGATACCCTTTAATATATCCAACTGAAACTTCATACATTGCTTTATTATGATTAGGTGCATAACAAGTTCGAGTTTCAGGGCGTTTCGTCTATTTTTCAGAGTTATGCCCTTTTTGGACTTAGAAAATATCACATCGGTACGGGACATGTATTTCAAAGCAATTCTCGCTCTTGTTTATATTTTATAACAGAAACAATCAAAACACCAATCCATTTGCTTTTACACCTCCTTGCTCTCTCCTCTATCTTTCATGGTTGGCAAAGACATTAATTCTCCATAAAGGAAAGGCAAATATTGAAGTTCCGAACCTTGAACTGCATTTTTATTTTTGACCACATAATGTAACACCAAAAACTGCTGTATTGTGATCTTTCTGTGCTTAATTGTCCTCCATCTCGCACACGATGTACGCAGAGGTCCCACGTTACTCCAGATGAACATTCTGCAGGCCCCATCATTGGAAACCGGCACAAATTGGTTCAAGGAGATGAAACGAAGGGAATCTCAGCTCAAGATCTAAAGGAGAATCTCAGCTCTCTGCAAGAGACAGAAAGTTACAGCTATGGTGAGGAGGAAGATCAGTCATGCTCGTTCATTTACACCTTTTCACCTACAGCATCTCACGCCTTCCTCCTAGGGAATAGAAAGACCGTTATACTCGTTTGTTATGTTGAGATGTGGGGGTTAAGTCGCCATTTTTATCGATTCAATGAACAGTTTTTTCCGCAAGAATCTCTTGATCGATGATGCGGCTTCCTTTTCAGGATATGTATAGTCCTAGCAACCCCGGTTTACCATCCCGCAATGAAAATAAGGCTGCCATCATATTGTGGGCCATCCTGAAGGGTGGAACCTTACTGTAATGGAGCAAATGTGGATGTCACCGGAACTCCAAAATTGACATGCGGCGGAAACAGCGCCACCTTCGGTGGTAGTCGGTATTACAAATCATCTTCCTTTATCTCATGTCATGGAGTCTATCTTATCCCGGGAGGCGGGAGCACCCACTAGATTTTCTTGAAGTTTCAAAATTTTCGAATGAGTTTTATCCTTTTTAGTTTTGTTGCAAGATGTACTGATTTCATGTAATCCCAGCGGTCTTAGGTTTGAGTTAATGATATAGGTTTGCAAAAGGGATAATCTTATTTTTGCATATGTCTCGACGAATAGCCACTCAGAAGGACAAGTAACATCTTTAACTAGAACGGCACTCGGGAGAGCACATACGTCCACCAAACTAAACAGTTTATGTTTCATCTCCCACCAATAGGCCGGATCTGCATCCTTCACAAAAATCGAATTGTTCTCGTCCACCTAGTTTTGTCATAACTCGTCCACAAGTTTTTGCGATATTGTGCTACATATCATTTTTGGCCCCATCTCTCAATGTTGAAGAATCACTTTCAAAATGAAATGAATACTCGTGATCCAGATCTTCACAAAAATCGAAGAGATTTGTCCTCGTCACACACCCAACATGTCCACCAAGTTTCGTCCAAATCCATCGATAAATTTATTTTGAGATATCATGCGACTGTATATGCCGTTTTTAGCCCTATCACTCAATGGTGAGGAATCATATTTTAAAAATTCTCGGATCCGATTCCAGATCTGGGTCTTCACCAAACTCTAGTCAATTTGTCCTTACACACCCAACCTGCCCACCAAATTTAGTTCAAATCCGTCCTCAACTTTTTGAGATATCCTGCTCACAGACAGCCAAACAGATGGGTGAAACCATTTCCTCCATCAGTCCACCTTTGGTGGCAGAGGTTAAAATAATATATATATATATACATATTGTAAAAACAGACTGATCACAAAATCATAATGCAGTAGATGTGAGGTCCCCATGGTCTTCAATTGAATCTGACACTGACGTAGTGGAGGATGTATATTCACCATTACATTTCATATGATGTTCAAATCAGGAATCCAGGCAAGTCTCGAGTCCAGATTTATCGATCATAGTTTGTAGAAAGGTATATTGCTGAATATTTGCAAAATAATCTCAGATATAAAATGCATAGTACTGGAAATATAGCAAGTGATATATCCATCAGAACCATACTCTGTGCAGAGCGTTGGTGCTGCCTAAGCAGTCCCCTTGGCTATTGGGCCCAATCCTGGAAGTTTTTTTTTATGCGTCACTGAGCGAAGTTGCAAGAGGCATTATGTTTTCTGGTTGTCCATCCGGCTGTCCGTCTGTCCATCCATTCATGCGGCCGTAGTGGCTTTTTCGTTACCGCGATAACTTAAGAACGACTGAATGGATTCTAGGCAAACTTGTACAAGTATGTATAATGATGCATAGATGAACTGATTATTAGATTATGGGGTCAAGCGGTCAAAGGTCAGGGTCCTGTTTGGTAAAAAAAAAAAAAAAAAATTATTGTTTCTACGTTAACTTGTGAACCGGTGATGGGATTTTGACTAAACTTGGTTTAAATATTATATATATATATTATGATGCAAAGGTGAATGATTAGATTTCGTCAGCAAGAGGTCAAAGTCGTAGGTCATGTCAGGTAAAAAAACAATAGCGATACTTGAGAACGGGTGAAAGGATTTAAATCAAACTTGGGACAAGTACTATAATGATGTAATAATGTGGGCAGAGGCGTATCGGTCGACGTTGCGATGTTGAAGAGTGCTGTTCTAGTTACTTCTGCATTAAAGCATAAGCAAAGGTCAGCTTCATCTCCCGACCAAAACATAGCTTTTTCTTTCTCTCTTACTCAGTGTAAACAGCAACAATGGTAACTTTGTTGTACTATTGCTCTCAATCTGTTTAAGTCTGGGTTCTGGTGTCCATAATACATTTTAGCAATTCTCTATTAAGTATGAATTCACTTCCTCACTAAAAGTTTGCTTGTGGGTATGATGGATAAGTTACGACTGATAAGGCTCTTCACCTGCTGACAGCCAAGTGATAGCCAAGTCCCCGAACCGAGATAAACCAATGTTATTGTGCTGTGTATGCAGATGTACCGCATGATCGGAAAGACCAGACAGTCAGGAATGTGCTTCCTGGTCAAGACGTCACAAGATCACGTGCCTCGGGTCGTCCTACAGAAAGGCCCGGGCGGAGTGGACTAAATAATAACTGGAGGTACTTGTAATTCAATCCACTCTTTTGAGGATTGAAAGCTTGTGAAGTATGGTGTAAAGTATGAATACTATGCGCGTTATTGAGGATAAAGATGCCATAGTGACTTTCAAAAAAACTTTAGCCATTGTGTGCTGGTACTCCAGGCGAATTTCTGCCCTAGCTACACCCAGAGAAGAGATTAGATGGACATGACATGAAGCATTTCACAGAACAACAGGAAAGGTGTCAAGTATGCTGGTGTAAAGTAAATGTGGTATGGTGGAAGCATGAGAGCCAAGGGCCTTTTCTTCAAGTTGATTTGTTCTTATTTCCATCCAGCTACAAAGATTTTTCAGTGCTTTGGTTAATGTTGTCCTTATTATTGAGGATTTAGGTAGTTCGACCAAGAACCGTCCATTGTGCTTGTGTGTTGATCTGTCGTGGTACAAGATACATTGTGCAAAAGGATTTGTCATACTAAGTTTATGTGGTTGCGAGTAGAATGGTGCATGAGTTAATGATGAAAGTACTGTTAAGCTTACTTGTCTGTGTGTGTTGATTCCAGGCATGATCACAATGATCCAAGGAATCACCCTGATTTCCATTTGCTCACCATGCACCCATCGGGACAGCATCATAACAGACAAAGCAGTGAGGGCAGAACAGGCGGTTCAGCTGACGAGGTACTTGAGTAAAGACTCAAACTAAAAGCAGTAGACACGATAAAATTGTGCTCAAAGGAGATGTCATCAACATTGCCTCATCTTCCTACATGAGTGCTGATGACTTAAAGATTTGTTTTAGACAATGAGTGGTTATTTTGATCGTCATATAGTGCTGCATTGTAAGGTGTCCATGTCAAGGAGTTGACTGAAGGAGATGACATTGACATGGACACTGCATCCATGTGAAGGAGTTTACTCAAGGATTATGGTGTCCATGTGAAGGAGTTGACTCAAGGAGTATGGTGTCCATGTGAAGGAGTTGACTCAAGGGTTATGGTGTCCATGTGAAGGAGTAGTTGACTCAAGGGGTGGTGTCCATGTGAAGGAGTTGACTCAAGGAGTATGGTGTCCATGTAAAGGAGTAGTTGACTCAAGAGTATGGTGTCCATGTGAAGGAGTTGACTCAAGGAGTATGGTGTGTCCATGTAAAGGAGTAGTTGACTCAAGGAGTATGGTGTCCATATGAAGAAGTTGACTCAAGGAGTATAGTGTCCATGTAAAGGAGTAGTTGACTCAAGGAGTGTGGTGTCCATGTGAAGGAGTTGATTCAAGGAGTATGGTGTCCATGTGAAGGAGTAGTTGACTCAAGGAGTGTGGTGGCCATGTGAAGGAGTTGACTCAAGGAGTGTGTGTCCATGTGAAGGAGTTGACTCAAGGAGTATGGTGTCCATGTGAAGGAGTGGACTCAAGGAGCAGTTGGTTGCCAGTGTTGAAGGCGTTGACTCAAGGAGTGTGGTGTCTATGTAAAGGAGTAGTTGACTCAAGGAGTATGGTGTCCGTGTGAAGGAATTGACTCAAGGAGTATGGTGTCCATGTCAAGGAGTTGACTGAAGGAGATGACATTGACATGGACACTGCATCCATGTGAAGGAGTTGACTCAAGGATTATGGTGTCCATGTGAATGAGTTGACTCAAGGAGTATGGTGTCCACGTGAAGGAGTTGACTCAAGGATTATGGTGTCCATGTGAAGGAGTTGACTCAAGGAGTATGGTGTCCACGTGAAGGAGTTGACTCAAGGAGTATGGTGTCCATGTAAAGGAGTAATTGACTCAAGGAGTATGGTGTCCATGTGAAGAAGTTGACTCAAGGAATATGGTGTCCATGTGAAGGAGTAGTTGACTCGAGGAGTGTGGTGTCCATGTGAAGGAGTTGACTCAAGGAGTATGGTGTCCATGTGAAGGAGTAGTTGACTCAAGGAGTGTGGTGTCCATGTGAAGGAGTTGACTCAAGGAGTATGGTGTCCATGTGAAGGAGTTGACTCAAGGAGTATGGTGTCCATGTGAAGGAGTTGACTCAAGAAGTATGGTGTCCATGTGAAGGAGTTGACTCAAGAAGTATGGTGTCCATGTGAAGGAGTTGACTCAAGGATTATGGTGTCCATGTGAAGAAGTTGACTCAAGGAGTATGGTGTCCATGTCAAGGGCTAGTTGACTCAAGGAGTATGGTGTCCATGTCAAGGGCTAGTTGACTCAAGGAGTATGGTGTCCATGTGAAGAAGTTGGCTCGAGGAGTATGGTGTCCATGTGAAGGAGTTGACTCAAGGAGTGTGGTGTCCCTGTCAAGGAGTTTACTTAAGGAGTATGGTGTCCATGTCAAGGGCTAGTTGACTCAAGTAGTTGATGTTGACATGACATATCAAGGAGTTGCGAAGAAACCATCAAAATTACACACGCCATGGCAGTTCGGGAGATTGATGCGTATGAGTAGTAATGATCCATAGTATGAGTAGAAAGAACAAAGAAATTTTGTCTAATATACCTGAATATTTGGAATAATTTTTCAGGACACACGATCACCAAGACCACTAGGTTCACACCGGCGTGCCAAGTCGCTCGATCGTCGCACCTCTGAAGCTCTCATGAAGGCAAGTCATCCACAAGACCCATTTCTTCAATACATTCGCTTTTTTTGGAAAACTCACTTTTAAAATGTATTTGGCAAATCCTACTAAATAAAAGCTGGTGGAAAATTACTAAATGGGTAAGCACAATGTCGGGACTCCTTTAGTATTTTTGAACAAACCAGGGATTTCCATTGTCTCCTAACAGCCTGACCAACTGAATATCAAGAAAGGCTGGCTCTTGAAGCTGGATAATAATGGGCAGGTAAGCACACGCTCACCGTGTCAGCTTTGAGAGAGAGAGAGTCAGTGCATGCTGGGATGACCCGGATGTTACGCTTCTATATTTCCTCCATTCGCATGGCGTTTGAGCCTGTTTGAGCTCACAATAGGCACAGTAGTGTTGTGTTTTTCAGGGTTTTTTCAGTAGTGTTTGTTAAGTTGCACTTCATGAGCATCAGCTAATACCATGTGGATTTATGATTTCCTTTTACATCCTGTAAATATAAATCTTTTTGAACTGTTTTCATTAACCCTCGACTTTGTGGTTTCAACGAACAGAGTTTTATCGCTCACTCACACTGTCACAGCCGCGTGACCGGAGTGCACCATCTCAATTTAAACTTCTGTACTGATCTCACCTGTCCGATTAGCTTTGAGGCTCAAATTATTTCTGGAGTTGGCATGTGATTGAATGTGATATATAATGTACAAGCTCTTCTATGTAAACCCACAATGCGCTGTCCTCCATAATGAAACACTCCATCAAAATACCATCTCACCATTGTTATTGTCCTTTTTGTCGTCAGTGGAAAAAATACTGGTTCGTCTTGGCTCGCCATGGCTTACGTTTCTACGGAGACTCCGTTTCAGAAGAGGTAAGAGACATCGTGAAAATGGAAGTTGTGCGGATGAGGACACTGTTGTTAAATGTTCGTTGTTTTAATGTATAGCAGGGATGAAAAGATAAAATAGCATGGATCATGTTCAATGGTAAGGACATCTGGTCCCATTAGATTATCCAATCGGTTAAGTAAATAATCCTGGGCTATTTGAATTTCTAAGTAAAGCGATAGCTTGGAACACTGCAGGGGCGTGTTCTGTTATGAAGCGGCTTGCTTACCTCTTTCCAAGCGGCTCGTTTGATTCAAAACGCTCAAGGTGGCACTGCAACGCAATGGCTTGCAGCGGCCGAATGGCTTGCAAAGTGGTTGATACAGAATGGTTGGCTCGCTTGGCCAGCGATAACAAGCAATAGCAAACTGCTTGCTAATGGTACGTGCCTCTGATATCCACAAACATGTGGCTGCAAAGGGGGAGTCACATTTCTCTCCATTTTTATGCCCCCGCTGACGGTCTCCAGAGGGATTATGTGTTTGCGTTGTCCATCTGTCTGTCCATCCATGTTAGTTACCTCCGCCGCCGAAGGTGAAGGAGGTTATGTTTTCACCCCTTTATAAGTGATTTTCCACCATTGAGAGATAGGGCCAAAAACGATATATCCACAGTCCACAATAACGACATTTTGTGGATATATCGTCCACAATAACGATATATCCACAAAAACGACAAAAAGTCCACAACTTTTTAGATATTGTGCTGTATATCATTTTTGGCCTGATGTCTCAATGGTGAAGAATCACTTTTAAAATCCTAGTAGTCAGATCCAGATCTGGATCTTCACCAAAATTGATTCAATTCTTCCTTGTCATACACCCAACCTGCCCACCAAATTTCCATTCGTCCACAACTTTTTGGAGATATCCTGCACACAGACAGACAGACCATCAAATATGAAAAAGACGTCGTGCAGAGCACGATGCTTGCAAAATCCACCCCCCCCCCCTCTTCCAAAGGTTTCCACGGATGCATCAAATTGTCCATTTCATTAAGATTGACATTCTTCATCAAAGCTCAAGTCAATCGGATGAAAATTGATTATTTTTCTGATTGAAATTGATGATTTTGAGAAGTTTGACCTTGAGTTGACCTTTGAACTCAAAAATCGTTGGTTTCCAAATTCAGTGCTGCACGACGCAATTGCTGCTTAATTAACAGGCTAATTGGATGAAAATTGACGATTTTTCAGATGAAATTTGATGATTTCAGAAGTTTGACCTTGAGTTGACCTTTGACCTTTTGACCTCAACAGTTGCTTTCCCAATTCAGTGACGCAATACGCAAATCCTGTTCAACTTTCAAGTCAATAAGATGAAAAATGACGATTTAAAAAGTTTGACCTTAAGATGATCTTGACCTCAAAATCAATGGGCTTCTCAGTTGAGACTACCTCTGCAACTTGGTAAAGTTTCATGACGATTGGTTTAAGATTGTGACCTGTAGGCGATTGACAGACAAATAGAATAACAAAATCGACTGACCAATATACTTGAAAAATCTTTGATTTTGCAAATAACAAACAAACAGAGAGGAGGTGAAAACATAACCTCCTTCACCTTTGGTGGCGGAGGTAAAAGCAGGACTTAAAACACGTATGCACCGGGGTGGACAAGATGGATACAGAAGATGCACGGGGTGGACAATGTCTGGTGTTGGCTTAATGGTTTGGGTGGTGGGCTTGGGATCCTCGGGTCCTGAGTTCAAATCCCGCTCAGCTGTTGAATTAATACCAGGTGGGGTTGACAGCCTGTCATCCTTCCGGGGTTGACAAAATGAGTACCCGCTTGCTGGAATGAATGAGCCATTCAAGTATCCTGCTTCGGAGTGGTGACCTGTCCAGGATTGTGCCCACTAGTTAGGAGACTGCTTCGGCAGCACCGTCACTCTGTCCAGAGTATGGTACCGATGGATGGATGGGGTGGACAAGATGGATACAGAAGGAAACTGCAAGGAGGAAAAACTGGAAAATTTGAAGGAGGAGGTGTTTGGGTGGGGTTAATGAGGGTAGGGAAGATCATGGTTTTGGATGGGGGGCGATCGGAAACGTCTGATTGCCTATGTATACAAAAAAAACGTCAAGTTAGCAGTGCTCCAACCATATTACATCATTCTTCAATCCCTACCTGTGATCATTTTATCCTCATTAACATCCCCCCCCCCTCCCAATCCCCTCCATCACTATTCCTTTTCATCTTTCAGGTTGCTATCTCTCCTCTCCTGTTCGCTCATCCTCTTGTTATCCTCCTGCCCCACTGTCAGTGCATTGCCTTCGACCTTATGTCGCCTTGGTCTTCCATGACCCCAGATGTAATATTTATATTTCGTAAAATATTCGTTAGAAAAACCGATAAACCGAAACCCATCATGCCGTTGACCTTCGTTAACTTCTGAAAGTGCGACCTTTACACAGACTGCCATTCACGAGGGAGAAGTAGACCTCCGTGAATTCATTGGAGCCAGAAGCATCGAAGGAGCACAACGGAGCTATGGTTTCCAAGTTCAGGTATGTACTCAAGCCGAGGAACTCTGAGCCACACACCAAGATTATTTCAGAACATCTTTAAGTGATGGGTTTAATGTCACTTCAAAGTCCCCTTGTGTGTGTGTGTGTGTGGTTTTTTTTGAAGAAGTTAAACAATAACTCTTGGCCTGCAGGCAGGTGCCTAAAATTCCAGGTAAACATGTCTACCACCGTGTGTCAAGATAGTTGCACTTATTACAGCCTGTAATTTGCATTCTAGATATCTATCACGATGTCATTGTCACGGTTCTTCCGTGATGACCTGTTCCTCAACTGCATGCATGCGGATAGTTACAATCTGTACACTCAGAAAGTACTGCTCTGACCTTTACACGTATTTTACAGATTCTAAGCAAATGAAGGGGCTTTTTATGTTGAATGAGCACATCCACAAAGTATGTTGATGAAGCTCATTTCCCTATGTCTAAGTTGAGATATTAAGAAACGACAACGAAACCTTCGCCTTTCTTGAACCAGAGTGAATATGTCGTTCCGATAAATCCTTTCAACGTCGCTCCTCGTTTGGTTGTTTTAGTTTTAGTTGTAAGAAATGAGAAAGGTGAACAGGTATCAGCTACTTGAAAAAACACAAACGATGTTGATCATCATTTCGCATGCAGCCTGTGGCTGCTGGTTGCATTGTTGCTGGGAGCACAGCTGT
>CM068959.1:120714231-120740403 GCA_035128595.1 Eptatretus atami
CACGAACTGGATAAACTCTTATAGTCATCACTTTGGTGATTAAAAACAGGAATGGTTCTAATGAAGCGAGGGGTTGACCCTAAACATGAACCAAAATTGGGAATTTTAAATCTTGTCAATGTCTTTTTAGTCTCCTCTATAGATCATCGAAAAAGGAAATCAAGTGTAAAAAAAAGGTTCATTTTTAAAAGTGATTGTGATTCGTTTTCACCGCATTCCTCAATTGTATACATGTGCAGGTCAGCAAATTTGTATCGTACGTTGAAAGAAGAACCTACAAACAATATTCAAAATGAACAGCCACACCTTACATTCACCCCCCCCCTCCCCCCATACCTTTATTTGACCCCTTAAACGTTTTTTTTCTTCCTGAAATCCCCAAAACAGCAAGTTCCAAAATATGGTGAAAAAATCTCGAGGAAGTTAAATAATGTATGAACTAACCCAATATGCAAATGTGCTCCTTGGGTGATAGACAATGAGAATGGAGTATTTTGTCATGTGGCCATCATTTTTTTTTTTAACACCTTCGTATTCCAAATGCTGAATAACTACACAAGACCAACCTCAGAAACATACCTGACCACCCATCTACTCACGCTGTGCTTCGACCCGTAAGTTATGGCGTGCTGAGGTGTTTACTATAACCTCACCTTAGTTCTGTGCTCCTCAACAATGATTCCTCCGTATTCAAAAAAAAAATTGTCCAAACATTATTAAACTAGTACGTGCCGTACGTGCGTGGCCGTACATGCAAAAATAAATAAATAAATAAATAAACTTTCAATCCGCGAGCCAGAAACAACAACCACACAGGCCATTTCTTCGCTCTCACGTACGTGCCGGTACGTGCGTGGCCGTACGTGCGTGGCCGTACGTGCAAAATAAATAAATAAAAAAACTTTCAAACCGCGAGCCAGAAACAACAACTACACAGGCCGTTCCTTCGCTATCGCGTGCCCGTACGTGCGTGCCCGTACGTGCGTGGCTCGAAGTTCGCATATCGCAGTTACGATTATTCGCAATTTAGTTTAATGGCCAATTATTCAATTAGCGGCAACGTATTTTACCTTTTCGCAATGTCATCGCAAGGAAAAACACAAAGAGAAGAGAAGAGAACCCCCCCCCAAAAAAAACTTTCAAACAACCACACAGGCCGTTCCTTCACTTGTAAACGACTGGATTGGGGCATTGTGTTTATTATAAATGCGCATAAGAAATCGATAAATTATTAGAATACGTGTCATACACTGTCCGGAAGTCCGTGCGTTGTAACCCGTAATGGGGAACGCGGCTGAGGATCTCTTCCCCAACGGCCACGCCTACGGCAACAGTGTCCTGTGATGGTAACTAAATGCGCATCGGCCACGCCTACGCAGCAACGTGTCCTGTCATTGGTTGGTAAATAAATGGCCATAACTTGGGAAGCACTTGTCCGATTAATATCAAACCTTGAAAAGGCACATACTCAGGTCCCCAGCAATATAGCTGGATCGGACCAGTGGTTGTCGAGAAACAGCGGTCACGCGCGCGCACACACACACACACACACACACACACACACACACACACACACACACACACACACACACACACACACACACACACACACACACACACACACACATTGCTGGAATTATAGAGAGATGCAACGACAATGTTTGGCAATTTTAATCCAACTATTAATTTGCAATTGGTCACTGGCCTTGACACAAATCAAATTTTTATTACGGAACCACGGCATCAAAAAGCTTCATATGTCGAACAAACAGTTTCAAATGGAGCACCTCGCCGACATTAGAGCATTCAAATTGCATCAACATGTGAATTGTTGCTCCTAGCTTGCCGGCTCAATGACAGAAGACGCCGGTTGCATTTTTGCCGCCTTCATCCCTACCCCGTTTGAAATGCCGTGCAGCACGGGCAACTTGCCAGTGATGATAACTACACAAGTTGCAGGTGTGATGAGGTCATAATGTGAAGATGTCATGATATTAATTGATGTGATGTTCTAAGTAAGATGTGCTTAAATGGACCCTTAAAGGGGAACCCAAACGGATTTTTTTTTACTTTCTGAAAACCATTCAGAATCATGAATCACGGTCTAATTGAAGGGGACGACAAAATTGAATTTTTTTTGCCAATCACGTTTTTTTTTTTTTTTTTTCCAATTAGCTCTCGTACGAGCCTCGACAGTGTACACAAAAAATAAATAAATAAAAAAAGTGTTGGGAAAAGCCGAGCGTGTCGATTTTCCATTTCCCCAGCGACATCACAACCTGAAGCCATATTGATCCGAACGGCGGTTTACATAGAGAAACAGTGCAGGTCGAGCTCAGATTCCGATTCCGATTCCGATTCCGATTCCACCATCATTAGTGACTGTAGGTTTTCAGAATGATGAAACTGATCTGTGGGATTTTTGAAGAAACTACTGGAAACAAAACTAGTAATGGAAAACTTTTGGGGTAATTATGGAGCTGAATCGTTTCGAGCCTTGTGCGAGCGATTCGGTGGAAGAAGATTCAGAGGATATTGTTGGGGTGATGGTTGGTGGGGGATTGTGGGGGGATGTTGGAGGAGAGGTGTACTCATTTTTAGCTTCCTCGGTCAAATCCTCTCGGAAGTAGTAGATGATGATGCATACATACTTACTTTCTCTCTACAAATGGGTTGTGGTTCATTTGATTTGTAGAAATTTGTGTTGATGATAGATAATTATTTTCAGGTGCTCTTGTAACTACTGGGCAATGGCAACAGGTATTTGATTCACTGCTCAAATCGTCCGTGTATATGCACTGCTGGGTAGACATGTTGTACAGTTACGAGTGACGACTGTTTCTTCCACCTAATCATGGTGTGGCATCCTCTCTCAATTGTGGCAGATAACCACAATATCTAGCCATCTCTGTTGTTTCATAGCAATGCTCTGTAAAATGTTCTGACTACAAAAGCAAACATTCTGTAGGCCCGATCCACACTCGGATATTATGGCAAACTTCGGATGTTTTGGCCATTGGTGTACCATTAAACCATCTCGGTTTGTATTACTACAACCACCTTCAGTTTGCATCACAACATGGCATGAGACAGCTCACAACAAAGTCATTTAAATAAATAAACAAACAAACCTGGATGCTTTGGCAGAAGACAAAATGACATAAGCCAAACAAGCACAGATATAAGGATCCATCCATTGGGACCATACTCTGTGCAGAGCATTGGTGTTGCCTAAGCAGCCTCCTTGGCTATGGACACAATCGGATGGGTCGCCACTCCGACACAGGATACCAGCATGCCGGCACTCATTTTGCCGACCTCGGAAGATAACAGGCAGAGTTAACCCCACCTGGTATTAATTCAGCAGCTGAGCGGGATTTGAACTCAGGATCCTAGTATCCAAAGCCCGCCACCCTCACCATTAAGCCACCACCAGGCATGCATATCAGGACGACGGTGAAGAAAGACACCCAAAGGACCGATTTTGATCGATCGCTGAATCTCGCAATGATAAACTGCGATTTGAATGTGAAACAACCTAAATGTAATTGCCAGTTGGAAATGTGTCAACAATTAGGAGAATAAATCCCACTTCCATTCAAAGTGGTCACGTGTGGACAGTCCTAGTTTCTGCAAACAAACGACGTTGAAAGGACATTTAATGAATTAATGGAAAAAATTTCCCATTGTATTCTACATTGATAATAAAGCTTGGTGGTGGCTTAACGCCGAAGGTGGTTGCCTTAAGATCGTGGGGTCCAGGATTTGAGCTCCTGTCACACCATTAGATACCACCAGGTGGGTTGACTCAGCCTGTCATCCTTTCGAGATTGGCAAAATGAGTACCAGCTTGCTGGTAACAAGGTGGGGGGGGCACAGCTGTGCTCCAGCAACAATGCAACCAGCAGCCACAGGCTGCATGCGAAATGATGATCAACATCGTTTGTGTTTTTTCAAGTAGCTGATACCTGTTCACCTTTCTCATTTCTTACAACTAAAACTAAAACAACCAAACGAGGAGCGACGTTGAAAGGATTTATCGGAACGACATATCACTCTGGTTCAAGAAAGGCGAAGGTTTCGTTGTCGTTTCTTAATATCTCAACTTAGATATGGGACATGAGCTTCATCAACATACTTTGTGGATGTGCTCATTCAACATAAAAAGCCCCTTCATTTGCTTAGAATCTGTAAAATACGTGTAAAGGTCAGACAGTACTTTCTGAGTGTACAGATTGTAACTATCCGCATGCATGCAGTTGAGGAACAGGTCATCACGGAAGAACCGTGACAATGACATCGTGATAGATATCTAGAATGCAAATTACAGGCTGTAATAAGTGCAACTATCTTGACACACGGTGGTAGACATGTTTACCTGGAATTTTAGGCACCTGCCTGCAGGCCAAGAGTTATTGTTTAACTTCTTCAAAAAAAACACACACACACACACACAAGGGACTTTGAAGTGACATTAAACCCATCACTTAAAGATGTTCTGAAATAATCTTGGTGTGTGGCTCAGAGTTCCTCGCTTGAGTACATACCTGAACTTGGAAACCATAGCTCCGTTGTGCTCCTTCGATGCTTCTGGCTCCAATGAATTCACGGAGGTCTACTTCTCCCTCGTGAATGGCAGTCTGTGTAAAGGTCGCACTTTCAGAAGTTAACGAAGGTCAACGGCATGATGGGTTTCGGTTTATCGGTTTTCTTAACGAATATTTTACGAAATATAAATATTACGTCTGGGGTCATGAAGACCAAGGCGACATAAGGTCGAAGGCAATGCACTGACAGTGGGGCAGGAGGATAACAAGAGGATGAGCGAACAGGAGAGGAGAGATAGCAACCTGAAAGATGAAAAGGAAGTGATGGAGGGGATTGGGAGGGGGGGGGATGTTAATGAGGATAAAATGATCACAGTAGGGATTGAAGAATGATGTAATATGGTTGGAGCACTGCTAACTTGACGTTTTTTTTGTATACATAGGCAATCAGACGTTTCGATCGCCCCCCATCCAAAACCATGATCTTCCCTACCCTCATTAACCCCACCCAAACACCTCCTCCTTCAAATTTTCCAGTTTTTCCTCCTTGCAGTTTCCTTCTGTATCCATCTTGTCCACCCCATCCATCCATCGGTACCATACTCTGGACAGAGTGACGGTGCTGCCGAAGCAGTCTCCTAACTAGTGGGCACAATCCTGGACAGGTCACCACTCCGAAGCAGGATACTTGAATGGCTCATTCATTCCAGCAAGCGGGTACTCATTTTGTCAACCCGGAAGGATGACAGGCTGTCAACCCCACCTGGTATTAATTCAACAGCTGAGCGGATTTGAACTCAGGACCCGAGGATCCCAAGCCACCACCCAAACCATTAAGCCAACACCAGACATTGTCCACCCCGTGCATCTTCTGTATCCATCTTGTCCACCCCGGTGCATACGTGTTTAAGTCCTGCTTTTACCTCCGCCACAAAGGTGAAGGAGGTTATTGTTTCACCTCCTCTCTGTTTGTTTGTTATTTGCAAAATCAAAGATTTTTCAAGTATATTGGTCAGTCGATTTTGTTATTCTATTTGTCTGTCAATCGCCTACAGGTCACAATCTTAAACCAATCGTCATGAAACTTTACCAAGTTGCAGAGGTAGTCTCAACTGAGAAGCCATTGATTTTGAGGTCAAGATCATCTTAAGGTCAAACTTTTTAAATCGTCATTTTTCATCTTATTGACTTGAAAGTTGAACAGGATTTGCGTATTGCGTCACTGAATTGGGAAAGCAACTGTTGAGGTCAAAAGGTCAAAGGTCAACTCAAGGTCAAACTTCTGAAATCATCAAATTTCATCTGAAAAATCGTCAATTTTCATCCAATTAGCCTGTTAATTAAGCAGCAATTGCGTCGTGCAGCACTGAATTTGGAAACCAACGATTTTTGAGTTCAAAGGTCAACTCAAGGTCAAACTTCTCAAAATCATCAATTTCAATCAGAAAAACAATCAATTTTCATCCGATTGACTTGAGCTTTGATGAAGAATGTCATGTTAATCTTAATGAAATGGACAATTTGATGCATCCGTGGAAACCTTTGGAGAGGGGGGTGGATTTTGCAAGCATCGTGCTCTGCACGACGTCTTTTTCATATTTGATGGTCTGTCTGTCTGTGTGCAGGATATCTCCAAAAAGTTGTGACGAATGGAAATTTGGTGGGCAGGTTGGGTGTATGACAAGGAAGAATTGAATCTTTTGGTGAAGATCCAGATCTGGATCTGACTACTAGGATTTTAAAAGTGATTCTTCACCATTGAGACATCAGGCCAAAAATGATATACAGCACAATATCTAAAAAGTTGTGGACTTTTTGTCGTTTTTGTGATATATCGTTATTGTGGACGATATATCCACAAAATGTCGTTATTGTGGACTGTGGATATATCGTTTTTGGCCCTATCTCTCAATGGTGGAAAATCACTTATAAAGGGGTGAAAACATAACCTCCTTCACCTTCGGCGGCGGAGGTAACTAACATGGATGGACAGACAGATGGACAACGCAAACACATAATCCCTCTGGAGACCGTCAGCGGGGGCATAAAAATGGAGAGAAATGTGACTCCCCCTTTGCAGCCACATGTTTGTGGATATCAGAGGCACGTACCATTAGCAAGCAGCTTGCTATTGCTTGTTATCGCTGGCCAAGCGAGCCAACCATTCTGTATCAACCACTTTGCAAGCCATTCGGCCGCTGCAAGCCATTGCGTTGCAGTGCCACCTTGAGCGTTTTGAATCAAACGAGCCGCTTGGAAAGAGGTAAGCAAGCCGCTTCATACAGAACACGCCCCTGCAGTGTTCCAAGCTATCGCTTTACTTAGAAATTCAAATAGCCCAGGATTATTTACTTAACCGATTGGATAATCTAATGGGACCAGATGTCCTTACCATTGAACATGATCCATGCTATTTTATCTTTTCATCCCTGCTATACATTAAAACAACGAACATTTACAACAGTGTCCTCATCCGCACAACTTCCATTTTCACGATGTCTCTTACCTCTTCTGAAACGGAGTCTCCGTAGAAACGTAAGCCATGGCGACCAAGACGAACCAGTATTTTTTCACTGACGACAAAAAAGGACAATAACAATGGTGAGATGGTATTTTGATGGAGTGTTTCATTATGGAGGACAGCACACTGTGGGTTTACATAGAAGAGCTTGTACATTATATATCACATTCAATCACATGCCAACTCCAGAAATAATTTGAGCCTCAAAGCTAATCGGACAGGTGAGATCAGTACAGAAGTTTAAATTGAGATGGTGCACTCCGGTCACGCGGCTGTGACAGTGTGAGTGAGCGATAAAACTCTGTTCGTTGAAACCACAAAGTCGAGGGTGAATGAAAACAGTTCAAAAAGATTTATATTTACAGGATGTAAAAGGAAATCATAAATCCACATGGTATTAGCTGATGCTCATGAAGTGCAAAACAAACACTACTGAAAAACCCTGAAAAACACAACACTACTGTGCCTATTGTGAGCTCAAACAGGCTCAAACGCCATGCGAATGGAGGAAATATAGAAGCGTAACTCCGGGTCATCCCAGCATGCACTGACTCCTCTCTCTCAAAGCTGACACGGTGAGCGTGTGCTTACCTGCCCATTATTATCCAGCTTCAAGAGCCAGCCTTTCTTGATATTCAGTTGGTCAGGCTGTTAGGAGACAATGGAAATCCCTGGTTTGTTCAAAAATACTCAAGGAGTCCCGACATTGTTCCTAACCCATTTAGTAATTTTCACCAGCTTTTATTTAGTAGGATTTGCCAAACACATTTTAAAAGTGAGTTTCCAAAAAAAAGCGAATGTATTGAAGAAATAGGTCTTGTGGATGACTTGCCTTCATGAGAGCTTCAGAGGTGCGACGATCGAGCGACTTGGCACGCCGGTGTGAACCTAGTGGTCTTGGTGATCGTGTGTCCTGAAAAATTATTCCAAATATTCAGGTATATTAGACCAAATTTCTTTGTTCTTTCTACTCATACTATGGATCATTACTACTCATACGCATCAATCTCCCGAACTGCCATGGCGTGTGTAATTTTGATGGTTTCTTCGCAACTCCTTGATATGTCATGTCAACATCAACTACTTGAGTCAACTAGCCTTGACATGGACACCATACTCCTTAAGTAAACTCCTTGACAGGGACACCACACTCCTTGAGTCAACTCCTTCACATGGACACCATACTCCTCGAGTCAACTTCTTCACATGGACACCATACTCCTTGAGTCAACTAGCCCTTGACATGGACACCATACTCCTTGAGTCAACTAGCCTTGACATGGACACCATACTCCTTGAGTCAACTTCTTCACATGGACACCATAATCCTTGAGTCAACTCCTTCACATGGACACCATACTTCTTGAGTCAACTCCTTCACATGGACACATATCTTCTGATCAACTCCTTCACATGGACACATACTCTTGAGTCAACTCCTTCACATGGACACCATACTCCTTGAGTCAACTCCTTCACATGGACACCACACTCCTTGAGTCAACTACTCCTTCACATGGACACCATACTCCTTGAGTCAACTCCTTCACATGGACACCACACTCCTCGAGTCAACTACTCCTTCACATGGACACCATATTCCTTGAGTCAACTTCTTCACATGGACACCATACTCCTTGAGTCAATTACTCCTTTACATGGACACCATACTCCTTGAGTCAACTCCTTCACTGGACACCATACTCCTTGAGTCAACTCCTTCACATGGACACCATAATCCTTGAGTCAACTCCTTCACGTGGACACATACTCCTTGAGTCAACTCATTCACATGGACACCATAATCCTTGAGTCAACTCCTTCACATGGATGCAGTGTCCATGTCAATGTCATCTCCTTCAGTCAACTCCTTGACATGGACACCATACTCCTTGAGTCAATTCCTTCACACGGCACACATACTCCTTGAGTCAACTACTCCTTACATAGACACCACACTCCTTGAGTCAACGCCTTCACATGGATACCATGCTCCTTGAGTCCACTCCTTCACATGGACACCATACTCCTTGAGTCAACTCCTTCACATGGACACCACACTCCTTGAGTCAACTCCTTCACATGGCCACCACACTCCTTGAGTCAACTACTCTTCACATGGACACCATACTCCTTGAATCAACTCCTTCACATGGACACCACACTCCTTGAGTCAACTACTCCTTTACATGGACACTATACTCCTTGAGTCAACTTCTTCATATGGACACCATACTCCTTGAGTCAACTACTCCTTTACATGGACACCATACTCCTTGAGTCAACTCCTTCACATGGACACCATACTCTTGAGTCAACTACTCCTTTACATGGACACCATACTCCTTGAGTCAACTCCTTCACATGGACACCACACTCCTTGAGTCAACTACTCCTTCACATGGACACCATACTCCTTGAGTCAACTCCTTCACATGGACACCATACTCTTGAGTCAACTCCTTCACATGGACACCATAATCCTTGAGTAAACTCCTTCACATGGATGCAGTGTCCATGTCAATGTCATCTCCTTCAGTCAACTCCTTGACATGGACACCTTACAATGCAGCACTATAGACGATCAAAATAACCACTCATTGTCTAAAACAAATCTTTAAGTCATCAGCACTCATGTAGGAAGATGAGGCAATGTTGATGACATCTCCTTTGAGCACAATTTTATCGTGTCTACTGCTTTTAGTTTGAGTCTTTACTCAAGTACCTCGTCAGCTGAACCGCCTGTTCTGCCCTCACTGCTTTGTCTGTTATGATGCTGTCCCGATGGGTGCATGGTGAGCAAATGGAAATCAGGGTGATCCTTGGATCATTGTGATCATGCCTGGAATCAACACACACAGACAAGTAAGCTTAACAGTACTTTCATCATTAACTCATGCACCATTCTACTCGCAACCACATAAACTTAGTATGACAAATCCTTTTGCACAATGTATCTTGTACCACGACAGATCAACACACAAGCACAATGGACGGTTCTTGGTCGAACTACCTAAATCCTCAATAATAAGGACAACATTAACCAAAGCACTGAAAAATCTTTGTAGCTGGATGGAAATAAGAACAAATCAACTTGAAGAAAAGGCCCTTGGCTCTCATGCTTCCACCATACCACATTTACTTTACACCGCATACTTGACACCTTTCCTGTTGTTCTGTGAAATGCTTCATGTCATGTCCATCTAATCTCTTCTCTGGGTGTAGCTAGGGCAGAAATTCCCTGGAGTACTAGCACCACAATGGCTAAAGTTTTTTTGAAAGTCACTATGGCATCTTTATCCTCAATAACGCGCATAGTATTCATACTTTACACCATACTTCACAAGCTTTCAATCCTCAAAAGAGTGGATTGAATTACAAGTACCTCCAGTTATTATTTAGTCCACTCCGCCCGGCCTTTCTGTAGGACGACCCGAGGCACGTGATCTTGTGACGTCTTGACCAGGAAGCACATTCCTGACTGTCTGGTCTTTCCGATCATGCGGTACATCTGCATACACAGCACAATAACATTGTTTATCTCGGTTCGGGACTTGGCTATCACTTGGCTGTCAGCAGGTGAAGAGCCTTATCAGCCGTAACTTATCCATCATACCCACAAGCAAACTTTTTAGTGAGGAAGTGAATTCATACTTAATAGAGAATTGCTAAAATGTATTATGGACACCAGACCCAGACTTAAACAGATTGAGAGCAATAGTACAACAAAGTTACATTGTTGCTGTTTACACTGAGTAAGAGAGAAAGAAAAGCTATGTTTTGGTCGGGAGATGAAGCTGACCTTTGGCTTATGCTTTAATGCAGAAGTAACTAGAACAGCACTCTTCAACATCGCACGCTCGACGATACGCCTCTGCCCACATTATTACATCATTATAGTACTTGTCCCAAGTTTGATTTAAATCCTTTCACACCGTTCTCAGTATCGCTTATTTTTTTTACCTGACATGACCTACGACCTTTGACCTCTTGCTGACGAAATCTAATCAGTTCACCTTTGCATCATAATATATATATATATATATTTACACCAAGTTTTAGTCAAAATCCCATCACCGGTTCACAAGTTAACGTAGAAACATAATTTTTTTTTTTTTTTTTTTACCAAACAGGACCTCTGACCTTTGACCGCTTGACCCCATAATCTAATAATCAGTTCATCTATGCATCATTATACATACTTGTACCAAGTTTGCCTAGATCCATTCAGTCGTTCTTAAGTTATCGCGGTAACGAAAAAGCCATCACGGACGCATGAATGGATGGACAGACGGACAGCCATGGACAAATCTCTCTCCAAAGCCTCAACAAGCGACATCAGGCCATTTATTTATTCGAAATTCAGCACCTTAAGCAATTGTTCAGAATTTGAACTCGGTATTTGCAGACTCATTCTGGATCATTCACCTTCGCCGCTGTGACAATTGGAATCCGGCAGAGCTGGCTTGAAGCTCTGGACAAAGCCATCTGTCCTGCGGCCTCTGCTGTAGATTTAATCAGGTAAGGACTGCATATTTTGCATAAACAGTGCTTCAAATGTACAGTTTCCTTTGTGCCATTATATTTCTCAGGGCTCTGCTTAAGATAAACATCAATCTCGTTTGATCCCCAATAATGAACAATGAAAAGATGGTATAGGAAAAGGACATTTGGCCCATCCCCACCCATGCTACACCACCCTCCGAGCATCCCTAAAGTCTTAGGTAAATGCGTATACAACCACAACCACCGTTTATCACACAGCATAGTCAACCATGCCACTGATACCGATATCTGTTTTCATCCTACATCCTTTTTGTACAGGTGCCAATCCACCTGCCCTTTATACCTGTCCACTGCCCTTACCTCTACCAACCTCCTTGGAAAATAATTCCATGCATTAAGTGTCTACTATTCCTGCTTTAACGGACCCAGTTATCTCCACTTTCTTGTGATGATGGCCAAGCAAAACTTTTGGCGCAAGTCTTTCACAAAACAAGCTGGCCAGGCATGACATTCACCGACGGCGATTTGTGCAGGAATTTGTAATTTGTTCAGGATGTCAGCCATAACTCACCAACTCTTTGCGAAAGACACCATCTGATCTTTAACGTCCACCGCCCAATGTTAGCGGACAGGACATCCGGCTTAACATCCTTCCAAGGGACGGCACCCTTTGTGATGCGATGCCCTGCTGGCGAAGCACCATTCCTTCCGTTTATCGCCAGGTCAGGAATCGAACCCAGACTTTAACAAATTGACACCCACACCTCGGCATCGCCCTATCGGACAGTGAATGCATTAACAGCGATATGAATTTTTAAAAATATAACACGTTTTACTCTCTTTTGTGTGTGTTTTTGTATCGCCTGTAGTGTTTCTTGTGATATAAATTATCAAACTGGAACAAAGTGCATTTTGGATAAGAAGATTAACCATGTTCATCACCAAGGGAAAGAAGTTCCTCCATTAAATATATAATAAATACATCCTTTTTCGCTTTCATTTAAATATCTTTCCAAATACAAATATATCGACCGGTACAACAAAGCTTGACCACCATGTCTGGGGGGGAAAAAAAAAATTAAATAAATAAATCGCATGCGTTAGTCACGTTAGTCTTCGATACCACTAACGGTTAGTGGTTCTCTAACGAAAAATAAATATATTCACTCAATACATTATTGCATATCATATTGTTGAATCATCCTTCATTTGCTTCCCAGAATCATTTCATCACAGAAATTTAAGTGTTCTCAAAACTGAGATGCAGTTTGTGCGTAACAGGTATTTGGGTCGTAACTCATGCGAAGCAAGGTAATAATAATAAAGGCTTTCGACCTTATTATGTCACACTACAGTGGCAAAGGCATGTCGTTTATCCAGTACAACCATTAATGTTGCTAAATCTGACATTGTGCCGCAGGTTCAATCATATCCTCATTATTGATCTCCTGGAACATTCAGTGAATATGATGCAATGCTGTGTCTGTGTTCCATCGGTCGACGTCAAGCACACATGAACACGCAAGAGACGGTCAAATCTGTAGTCTCGCACGAGTCTCGACTCCTGTTATCCATAAACACATTTCTAAAAAAAAAATAAACCAGTAAGTGATCATTTTATTTTTAGATTTGGACCGTTATTTAAATAATAGCAATAATGAAATCATGCGTTTGATGGAGGAACTTCTGCCCCCTTGTGGAAATATAGTTCATCTTCCTCACTAAATACTTCAATGGAGTCTCAGGAGGAACTTGGATCGGATTCGGGTTTCTGCTGCTGCTCCTCTGCACTCAGAACGTCACCGCAAGAAACACTGGCGATAACGTGGAAAAGAGGATAAGACGTGTTATTACAGGTTATATTTTATAGTCTTCGATGCTAGCCTTTTTAAAATTCCTAAAAAAAAAACAAGCAATTTTTTTTTTCCCTGTAGCTGTTCTCTGAGCCTCGACTTCAAAAAATATATAAGAATGAAAAAGAAGAAAAAGTTTGGTAAAACTGCATTAGATTGAATTCTCACAAATACCAGGTAGTCAATGGGGTTGATGCTTGGTGTTGGCTGAATGTTGAGGGTGGTGGGCTTGGGATTCTTGGATCCTGAGTTCAAATCCCCCTTGGCTGTTGAATTAATTCCAGGTGGGGTTGACTCTGCCTGTCATCCTTCCGAGGTTGGCGAAATGAGTACCAGCTTGCTGGTATCCTGTGTCGGAGTGGCGACCCGTCCAGGATTGTGCCCAATGGCCAAGGAGACTGCTTCGGCAGCACCAACGCTCCGCACAGAGTATGGTCCCAATGGATGGATGGGTGGGGTTATCAAACATGTCAGGCTTCAAGAAATTGTCATCCACATTTTATTACACAAAAAGAAGTCGATATTGAGATGGATGCAAAAGTGAATATATATTGGTGGCGAGAAGGGGCAATGAGAAGGATCGGGTCATCGCAGACTGATATGATATAATACTGAAACTACTGCTTTAACGGCCCCAATTATTCCCACCTTATAGGGTTGGCCAGGAACATTTTTGGCCCAGGTCTTTCATGAACTGACTGGCTGGGTACGATATTCGACCGTAGCTGATTTGGGGAGGATTTGGAATTTGTTCAGGGTGCCAGCAATAACTTGCCGACTCTTTGTGAAAGACACCATGTGATCATTAATGTTCACCAACTAATGCTATATGCCTGGTGTTGGCTTAATGGTTCTGGTGGTGGGCTTGGGATCCTAGGATCCAGAATTCAAATCCCGCTCTATTGTTGAATTAATACCAGGTGGGGTTGACTCTGCCCGTCATCCTTCCGAGGTCGGCAAAATGAGTGCCAGCTTGCTGGTGTCCTGTGTCGGAGCGGCGACCTGTCCAGGATTGTGCCCAACGGCCAAGGAGACTGCTTAGGCAGCACCAACGCTCTGCACAGAGTATGATCCCAATGGATGGATGGAACTAATGCTATCAGACAGGACACCCAGCTTAATATTCATCAGTGGAACTGGAAACTTTGTGATTTGAATCACCAATTCGACAGTTTGTAGTTGGGGCAGGAATAATTCCTAACTCGACAACTCATGGGAATGTGTGCTAACTCTGCACTATCCTCATGGACTACGGACTGATATCACGTGATGTATGTATATTATTGATTTGTTTGTGTGATGAATGTCACACTCAGCATCACTTAAGTTGCTGATATAAATATAAATACGAGGGGAATTATATCAGATCACCTATCGGCAAAGAATGTCAGCTCTGAAGTGCAGCAACCAAGCTGTTCAGCGTCAATATCACAAACAACAATGTGTCTCAAACAAGGACTCGATTTACCATGTCATCGCACACACCATACGTACGCACTCCGTTAGTTTGCAAGACTTCATCAAAATTCACTTATCATGGAAAGTAATTCCGCATTTCCGATAATCTGCAATTGCAACAATTCCGATAAATAATCTGCAATTGCAACAATTCCGATAACCAAAGCCACCAAACCAAAACTTTACGGTTTTGTCACACCACGTGACTTCACTTATCTAATCTGCCTGCAACAAAACGTGAAGTTGGACCTTTTGCTGAGCGATAAGAATTTTGAAAATATGTTTCCCGTCCTACACAAATGATCATAGACACAAATGCGACTCATTGAAAAATGAGAAATTTTGGGAAGATTGCAAAAAATTGGGATTTTGTAAAAGTGTTTTTTTTGTTTTTTGTTTTTTTAATTGAATGCAGGAGAGAACTAAAATGGCACTCGGTGGAGCACGTACCTCCGCTAAGCTGAACAGTTGACGTTTTGTATCCCACTAATAGACCGGATCTACATCCAGATCCTCCCCAAAAATCTAATCAGTTTGTCCTTGCCATACACCCAACATGTCCACCAATTTTTGTTCGAATCCGTCCATAACTTTTTGAGATATCCTGCTCACAGACAAAGAAACAGACAGAGTAAACGGGAGTGAAAACATAACCTCCGTCCACCTTTGGTGACGGAGGTAATAAATGGTGCAAATTGCTGCTCCATCTGTTTTGAGCTGATTTCGTACCTTCGGCAGTTGCTCAATCGAATGTTTACCAAACAGGTATATTTTCATTAACAGGTCCTTCCTAAACAGGTGTTCCTTAAATGGAAAAAAGGTCACTTTTCCTTGTCTCCCTGAACGTTGTATTGTCACTTCACCTTTAGTTTTGCTTTTACAATAGATCTCTGATGCACAAGTGGCTGATTTAATTCTCCCATCCTTTTCAATTTACTATTCCTGGCCGTGCCTTGCATGAGACAATCTTATGTTCCGGTAGGAACGGTGTGACAGGTTGATCTTTCTTCTTCCTCTATCTGGTTTTATTCCTTTTTTTTGTCTCATTTTCCTTTTAAAAAAAATGATAAATATTGTTGGGGACCTCACTGCTCTCAGATAACTCTGAGAGCCCGAGGTGTCCATAAAAAGACCACGGACGCCGTTTACAACACTCACCTCTGGCCACATCTTCACGCCCAGGGTCAGTTCACTGTACCCGTGAGTTGATTGAAGCAGATAGGGAAGCATGCCAGTGGCTGTACAATGCATCTCAATTGGCTGAGCGAACCAGCATTACGTGCTGCACCCTACTGTCTATTAGAGGCCAAGCAACCCTGGGTCAATGACCATCAGGCACGCTACATTGTGATCAAAGCAGAACAGGATAAGTCAAGACAGTTTCAAGCTTGTTTTTGGGGCAAGTATTTACAATGGCAGGCAAGCAAGTATTTACAATACGTATAACATTCCCATTACCACGACGCGACATACCAGCCTTCGGGACCTTAATAGTGACTTTTCACTCTACAAAGTAGGTCGGCATCATGCATCCGATGTGGAAGGGAGAGACAGGTGATTGGCAAGTAAAATGAGAGAGGATAGAAAGAGATAGATAGAGACGGTACGGGCCCCTGCATACCTCACACCAAACGTGCAGGGCGGCCAGCATTGCCTGTTGATTCTGGCTTCCACATCCTGACTGAAACCGGAACCCTCCGTGCTCCGCTCCGCTCCAACTTCTCCTAAGGCCACAACGTCTGGCATTTATTCCCCAAGTGACAAAGATAGGAGTGGTGAAGAATGGATAGATAAAGTGCGAAGGTTGATTGATTGATTGACTTCTCAAAACCGTAAATATATACATACAATATAGTAATATATAGGTGAATCTCTCCTCTCTCTCTCTCTCTCTCTCTCCTCCCTCTCTCTCTCTCTCTCTCTCTCTCTCTCTCTCTCTCTCTTCATCTCTCTCTCTCTCTCTCTCTCTTCATTCTCTCTCTACTTCATCTCTCTCTCTCTCTCATTGATTCTCTCTCTCATCATTCTCTCTCTCATTCATTCTCTCACTCTCTCTCATTCTATCACACTCTATCACTCTCTATCATTCATTCTCTCATTCACTCTCTCTATCACTCTCTATCACTCTCTCTATCATCTCTATCACTAATCACTCTCTATATCACTCCTATATCACTCTATCACTCTAATCTCTATCACTCTTCTCTAATCACTCTCTCTATCACTCTCTCTATCACTCTCTCTATCACTCTCTCTCATCACTCTCTTCTATCACTCTCTCCATCACTATCACTCTCTCTATCATTCTTCATTCATTCTCATCTCTCTCTCTCTCTCTCTCTCTCTCTCTCTCTCTCTCTCTCTCTCTCTCTCTCTTCTCTCCTTCTCTCTCTTCACTTCTTCTCTTCATTCATTATCCATTCTCTCTCATTCATTCTCTCTCTCTCTCATTCTCTCACTCTCTCTCATTCTATCACACACTCTTATCACTCTCTATCATTCATTCTCTCATTCATTCTTCTCATCACTCTCTCTATCACTCTCTAATCACACTCTTTCATTCATTCTTCTCACTCATTCTCTCATTCATTCTCTCTCTATCATTCTCTCTAATCACTCTCTCTTCTATCACTCTCTCTCTCTCTAGTCATCTCTCTATCCTCTCTCTCTCTCTATCATCTCTCTCTCTCTTCTCTCTATCATCTCTCTCTCTCTATCACTGTCTCTCTCTCCTCTCTCCTATACTCTCTCTATCACTCTCTCTATCACTCTCTTTTCTCTCTTAGTGGGGCAACTTAGCATAACATTGTGCATTTTGTGAGGAAAGCACCAAATTTGGCACACTAGTAGCCTATCATATTATGAACAGATTTGGATATTGGACCATCTCAAATTTTTTGATGGCAGTGGAAAATGGCTGCCACAGCCATCAGCGGCTGAATTTGAGATGGCCCAATATCCAAATCTGTTCATAATATGATAGGCTACTAGTGTGCCAAATTTGGTGCTTTCCTCAAAAATGCACAATTGTTATGCTATATTTAGGCTAAGTTGCCCCACTATCTCTCTCTCTCCTCTCTCTCTCTCTCCTCTCTCTCTCTCTCTCTCTCTCTCTCTCTCTCCTCCTCTCCTCTCTCTCTCTCTTTCTCTTTTTTCTCTCTCTCTCTTTTTTTTTCTCTCTCTCTCTTTTTTTTTCTCTTCTCTTTTTCCTTCTCTCTCTCTCTCTCTTCTCTCTCTCTTCTCTCTCTCTCTCTCTCTCTCTCTCTCTCTCTCTTTTCTCTATCTCTCTCTCCTTCTCTCTCTCTCTCTCCTCTTTCTCTCTCTCTCTCTCCCTCTCCCCTCCCGCTCGCTCTCCTCCCACCCCCTCTCTCATGAGGTCTGTTTCTTATACATATGCATGGCCACATATTTAAAGCATACTCAGGGTACAGATACAATTTTACACGGGAAGTAACATGGGCTATGTGACCTTGGCTTCAGAGGCCATTTTGAGACTGAAAATTGAGGCCAAAGTGATCAATATTGCAATTTTTGGCAAAGGGGGCGACTGATTTGTCTCAAATTGAAATGTCCAGATCTTTTGAGTGCAACACAATTAACTTTTTTAAATGCCATGATATCATTTAAATTGATAGATTAAGTTAAACTTTTCCCGTCACTGGGGAAGGGTACTTTTCCGAGTACAGAAATAAACTGCAAACAATAACAAATTATCCTTAGTTTCTGAAATGAATTATATTTTTATTAAATTATGACAACTAATGAGCAGTGCAGTGGGCAATGACAGTAAAGCAACCATTTCATCACTAATTCGTTTTTAAATGGTGGATACTCATCTGCAGAGAACAGAACAAACGGTCTAGCACTATATTGACACATGTAAACCTGTGTGTAATTGCTTGTTTTGATCCACAGATTGCCTGGAGACCACATCGGAGCAGATGTTAAGCCAAATGTGGCATCCAATGAGGGGCCTAGTCCGATGGGGTCTCGTCGTGGCCGTGCAAGGCAGAGGCGGCGAGAAGGCCGTAATCGCACATTTGATTCGGCTGAGCTGTCACGCTCACAAGGACCTGTGTCTGCACTTCCAAATACAAAACAAAAACATGGAGAGATACCAACAACAGGAGGTAAGAATAAATTATGGCAACAACACGTGAGCCATACGGTTGATATTCTCAAGGAAATTGATGGGCCATCGTGCCTACGGGGGATTGAGGTGGAGGATTTTTGTATACAAGATCGAGGATTGTGGAAACACAGGATAATGCAGGATATGAGAGTATAAACTTACTGACAGTGGGAATTGCAAGCGAACGCAGAACAAGCAGTTGGATGGACGAATCGGCAACAAGAGAGATGAAAGTCTGCCATCCGGCCTTGCTCACCAAACTCTCTGCTGACAAATCCAAGGCCAACTCCACACATGGCTTACTGACTTCCTCTACTCTCATAGCCAGCATGTGGCTCTCAATGGAATCCTTTCATCTCCTCTCCCTGTCAAGGCTGGAGTGCCCGAGGGCAGTGTTCCCGGCCCAGTCCCGTTCCCAATCTTCATCAATGATCTTTCTGACTCTCTGGAAAATCTTCTTCAACTACTTGCTGATGACTCCACCCTCTACCGTGACATCCCTCATCCTTAGGACAAACAGGCTGCAGCCTCTTCCTTCTCCTCAGACCTGGACAAAATCACAAGCTGATCAAACGCTTGGAATATTTCTTTCAATCCTGACAAATCTCACACTCTCACTATTTCTGTCCGAAAGGACCGTCTGACAAACCCTCACATCTACTTTCTGAACAATCCTCCTGAGGAAGTTGAGTCATTCAAACTCCTGGGTCTCACTATCAGCCATGATCTTTTTTTGTGCAAACTGCATTTCAAAGTCTGCCTCCAAAGCCAGCCACTGACTGGGCATCCTCCATCATACAAAGTCCTTCCTTGGCACAACTGAACTCTTATCCACCTACAAGACTCTCATATGCAGCTTCATGGAGTACTGCTCTCCCCTCTGGGCTGGCTCCCCTGCCTCACATCTTGCTCAGCTTGACACTGTGGAAACCAAGGCCTTCAAGATTATTGGACTGTCCCGTGATGAAACTGAGTCTATTGACCGATTACTTCGCCATCGCAGACAAGTCAGTGGTGTCTGTCTTCTACTGCCTCCTTTCTGGTCTTGTACCCTTTGCTCTTTGCATTCTTTGTACCCCCCAGGTTTCTGCAGGGCTCACATGGTCCACCATCAACCCCCTTCTGGTGAAACTACCTAAATACAGGATCACTGCTCACCTCCACTCATTTGTTCCTCTTTTTTTCCCACCTGTGGCATCAGCTTCCACACCCTCTTCAATCTCATTTTTCCCTCCAGGTCTTCAAGACAGCTGTTCACCGCCATCTCAGATTGTCCCCAATGCAAAACCATGATCTTCTCTACCCTCGTTAAACACCCACTCCCCAACCGCCACTCCACCTCAATCCCTCCTTCTTCCAAATTTCCAGTTTTCCCTCCTGAGAGTTTCCTTTTGTATCCATCTCGTCCAACCCATGCATCCTCTCCTGCATCTCATTCCTCATCACACCCATTGTTTGTCCAAGTCTGCCTCTATCTTGGCTTTCATCTCTGTTGTTGGTCTATCCCCCCTCTCTCTACTGTTCATTTTGACCTTTTGCATCCTGATCTGTTCAGTGTACAAGTACTATCTCTTCCACGAGCCTCAACTATGCATACAAAAAAGCCTGCAGGTCGAGAGAGCCACCTATCTGTCTGTGTAGATGATGGAGCATAGAGCATGTGCTTTTTATTCGTGGGAGATGCCAATGATATTCAGAGCTTTAGATTTCACACCATCCAGGAGAGACGAATGTGAAGGCAAAATGCTAAAATAATAGAGAGCTTTATTCCATCGAGCAACAGACAAAGGCCAGGTAGGCTATGAGCAGTTCAGATTTACCAAGGAAACACTTAGCTACAGATTGAGCATCCTCCATCATGCTGACTTTGGATGCCACCTCACAAATATGAGAGTCTGGAAGTTGTCGAGACTGATGGTGAAGGCAAGGTGTTCAAGGGAATTAACTTCTTCCGAGGTGTTAGATGGACATTGAGAAAAGTAAAGGGTGGGGAACAAGAGATAGGTTGTTGATGGTCATCCTCCTCACGCCGTTAGGTGCAGAAGGCTGCCAACATAGTTTCATTGGGTCAGGGTTACAATCCTGGTCTCATCGCCACTCCGACACAGGATCCTCGACTGCCTTACCGCCAGCAAGATGGAACTCATTTTGCCGACCTTTGAAGAATGACGGGCTGAGTCATCCAGACGTGTTATTTTGGCACAGATGGAGTTTGAAATCAGGACCTTAAGATCCTAGGCCAACCACCAATATCATAACAAGAGATAAAAGGTAGCTCATAAGGAAAAGTACAAGTTAGGGTGTGGTGGGGCAGAAGGAGTATTTCAGGGTGGAAGGGGGAAAGAGGTATGCATGGGGACATGGAGGGGTAAAAATCTCACCACATTTCCATACATGGTATATACATGCAGTAGCCCTTAACAGGAGAACAATATAACAAAAGCATCCCTTCTTCACCTGAAAATGTGGGCTAATTCTTAAGAAAGACGGGACTACAACCAATCTGTTCTGTTTCTTAAAATTGTCATCTCACTTGTCGTCAAGTTTGGGTCTCCCCGTTTATTGATTTGCTTTCCACCAATGGAGGGACTGAACTTACAGCTGGATCAAGACGAACTCATTCTGGATGTGACATCTTGTTAAGTTTGCTGTTTCGGCAAGCTAGGTCGTCACAATATCTTAGCCTGCTATTAATGACATGGCTCGAGTCAGTTGTGAACATATTGTTTGCTTGAATTGATGGGACAGCCTGTGCCAGGTGAAGGGGACATTTATGACTCCGTTAGTAACAAGATTTGATAAACATCCCAGGATTAATGCCACTTGGCAATTCATTCTCACAGAGCTGCCACTTATTGCTGCACGTGCTCTTCCTCTGGAGGAAATTGAGAAGCACTGGGAGGAGGTGGAAAGGATCCAACCACGTGACAACATGCAAGTAGCCACTCAGGTGCCACATGCTCCAACAGCGGGACTGCTGGCAATGCTGGAGGAAGAGGTTTGTGTTTTTAATGCTGTATCTCCTTTAAGGATAACAAAAAAAACCATGAGTACTGATGAATTCCTGATGCTAAGAGTTGCAGCTACCCAAACAAAGTACTCAAAGGTTGGACAGAAATTTTTCTCAACCAAATATCAAGAGAGGTATGCGAACCGCCACGTGAAGGAAAGTGAAGGGACATTTCGGGCATAAGCCCTTCTTCAAATCAAGATCACACTACTGTGGAAGAAATCCCCTCACCGCGGTACCAGCAAGGCATTTTGCAGTATGAAACACAGTTACTGCAGGAAGAAGGTTCCACATGCCGTATGTCCAGAGCCACCTCTGTCTGGAAGAGATGGATTGAACTTCTTCCCTGGGTACCACAGAGCCCTGACATGAACGCTAACGAGAACATCTGGTGACATATGGATAGAGAACTGCGGGAAAGCCAACCTCTACCGAGCAATACGCAAGAGCTGCAACAAAATCTACTCCACATTTGGCAAAATCTGGATCAGGCCGTCACACAGAACATCATTGCTTCGATGCCTTCACAGGTTTCAAGCACAGCATGATGGCAAAGGACATGCTACCAGATACTAATGTATGTAGCTCGTTCTTTTCATTGTATTCATGTCAGGATTGTGAAAAATTAAGTTTGTTTACAATCAGGGATGTTCATTTTGCACTTTTACATGAATTACAAGGACCTTGGAGGCAATGGACAAATCTTCCCTCCAAGTCTTTAAGACAGCTAGTTGTTCACCACCATCTCAGATCATCCTCAATCCAAAATCTTGACCTTTTCTACCCTTGCTAACCCCCCTCATTTCTCGCAAGCCCTCCTCCTTCAAAATTCCCATCTTTTTTTCCATTATATTCATCCTCATGTTGCTTCAATTGAGAGGTTTCTCCTCTTCATGATTATCAATAGCTTAGCAGTGTATCCACTCTACAGGTGATCTTGTTTCAAGCGTCCAACACGTTCTTCTGATGCATCCCTTTATTTGGGCGGTGCATAGGCAATAGACCGCTGCTTAGATCGCTCCCAAAAATAAAGTTAACCTGTGTTTTGTATCTGAAGTGAAAACCTGCATACTGCTTACGTGCCGTGTGCATCTCTAATGCATCGTGGTTATGTAGCTCGGACAATTCCAATTGCACCCGCTCTCCCCAGCGTAGGAAGAAAATGGCAAGATGGGTGAAAACAAAGTTTTCAAAACTTGATGGAATCAAACGAAACTTGTCCACGCACAACTTCAGGGTGCCCTCATTAATCCCTGGAAGTTTCAGATTCCTCGGTCAAATCCTCTTGGAGGAGTAGATGATACATACGTACACTTGCTCCAATGTGCTACCTCTGCCCACCTGAGTGCAAGTGTGTTGTGATCTTCCCCACAGATAGAAGGACTGAAGTTGCAGCTCCATCAGGCTGAGCTCGAGCTGGAAAGCAGACAAAAGAAGGTGGCCAGCCTGAGCTCCAGCAGCAGCTCAACCGAACCCAAGAAGGGTGACAAAAAAGTGAGTACTTCAATCAGACCCAATCACGTGTTCCATCTGCATTGACAGGTGCAGTGAACTCGCTCTTGACTCAACAGTTACTGTCATGCTCCAAGTTTTTAAATAAAACAGTGTCTCACTCTGTACGTGCACCGGACAAGTACGCGCTGAGTTTGAGAACAAGTGTTTAGTTTCATCGATGTCTAAACGCGATTAGAAAGTGGTTAAAATCTGGGTTTTCCAACTGAATTCCTGTCGGCTGGAATGCCAATCACAGGTTGATGGCGGTCTGGTCAAAGGGCAGAACTCGAATTGAGAATGGCTGAGCTTCTGGGACCGAACCTGATGCTTGGCGTTTTGCGAAGCCCGATGTGGTTCTTCACTCTTTGTGTGGCCTCACCTGCTTGCTGCCTCCCATCCTTTCTTGACCTTGTACAGTGATTCCCATTCCTCGCAGCTTGGCATCGCCATTCCCATACCTTCCTGTCTGCCCTGGTGTTTCCCATTCTATACACCTGCCATGGCGCTTCACGTCCTTTGTGGCCTGCCCGGTGCTTTCATCCCCCATGCAGCCATGGTCTGCAGGTTCCCATTCTGCACGACATAGCATGGAGCTTCCCATCCCTCATGGCCTGGCCTGATAGAACCCATTCAACACGGCATGGCAGAGTACTTCCCACCCCTTGTAGGTGTATTCTTCTTTCATCTTGCATCCTCTTGGCTCAAGTTTCTCGACCATACAATTGGGCTTGTGGCCTTACACAGGTTAAATACACTCTTGCCTTCACTACCCTCGGCACATACATACTTGTTGGTTCGGATACCTCCTAACTCTTTTATTCATGTCCTTACAACCATATTTTCTCCCCCACTGACATCCAACATGTCTCCTGAATGACAAAATTTCTTCATCCTTTCAGTTTCCACTCCAAATTCCATACCCTCCTGCATGGTGTGATAAACCTGTTTAGTTCCTTTTCGACATTCCTAACATTTAAATCGACCAACTGCCTAATTCAAACTACCTGTCTGTTGGACACATTTCCAGTTTTAGTATTTCGGGATTTTTATTTCTCACTGCAGAATAACGGGGCTAATATCGACGGTACCAGCTCGTCTGAGGTTAGACAACTGGTCCACATGAGTCAGAGTGTGTCATCAGTTTGAACCTGAACATATTCATGTGATGTATGCAATGTCGACACATTACAACAACCGAAATACACGGTGTACACGGTCACTTCCAGGTCGAGGCCTGATCCACAAATGGTCCTTTCATGTCATCCAATCAGTCGTTTTGAATCGACTTGAATCGACCTTCTTGATAGAACTAATACATTCGTACATAGTGGTGCAAGTATTTTACAAATGTTCCCAAAATGGACACCTTGCCAACAGTCTGTTATTTCCATCCCACATTACCGATTGATTTTCCAACATACTCCTGATGTTATTGATGTATGTAGCGTGTTGTGCCTGTTAGAACACATGATAACCTGGGTAAGAAATGCTCAACAAAAGGTCATCATCGTCATTGTTCTTGTTGTTGTTTCCCTCGCCACAGTAGGGGGTATTCCATTTGGCTCCGTCTGTCTGTCTGTCCACACATAATGTGCTAACGTAGACCACAAGCGCCACCTAGTGGCAGCAAGTATTAAATGTTCTCTTTTTCAACCAAGTACCTCCACAAACAATGTACAATTAGAATGTGAGTACGTCTATAAAGTATGTACAATTAAAATGTGAGTACGTCTATAAAGTATGTACAATTAGAATGTGAGTATCTGCATAAAGTATGTACAACGAGAATGTGAGTACGTCTATAAAGTATGTATAATTATAATGTGAGTAAGTCTATAAAGTATGTACAATGAGAATGCGAGTAAGTCTATAAAGTATGTATAATTATAATGTGAGTACGTCTATAAAGTATGTATAATTATAATGTGAGTACGTCTATAAGTATGTATAATTATAATGTGAGTACGTCTATAAAGTATGTATAATTATAATATGAGTAGTCTATAAAGTATGTATAATTATAATGTGAGTACCATCATAAAGTATGTATAATTATAATGTGAGTACATCTTATAAAGTATGTATAATTATAATGTGAGTACGTCTATAAAGTATGTATAATTATAATGTGAGTATGTCTATAAAGTATGTAGAACTAGAATGTGAGTACGTCTATAAAGTATGTATAATTATAATGTGAGTACGTCTATAAAGTATGTATAATGAGAATGTGAGTACGTCTATAAAGTATGTACAATTAGAATGTGAGTACGTCTATAAAGTAATGTACAAATTAGAATGTGAGTACGTCTATAAAGTATGTATAATTATAATGTGAGTACGTCTATAAAGTATGTACAACGAGAATGTGAGTACGTCTATAAAGTCTGTACAATTAGAATGCGAGTACATCTATAAAGTATGTACAATTAGAATGTGAGTACGTCTTTCAAGTATGTATAATTATAATGTAAGTATCTGCATAAAGTATGTACAACGAGAATATGAGTACGTCTATAAAGTATGTATAATTATAATGTGAGTACGTCTATAAAGTATGTACAATGAGAATGCGAGTACGTCTATAAAGTATTGTTACGAATTTGGAATTCGATTGCACACAACATACAGGTTCCTTTAGTCAGCTATGT
>CM068959.1:120740418-120754379 GCA_035128595.1 Eptatretus atami
GATAAGTGCTTGTTCCCTAGATAGCTCACCTTCCATTGTTTAAATGTTTAGAAATCGATTAGATGCGCTGGGGATCGATTTAATAGTTAGGGAGCGAACAATGGAGACGTCCCTCCCCCCTCTTCTGCGAAGAGGAAGAAAAGCCCTTCCGCCCCGTTATTCATGACGTCAACAACTCCCTTCCACCCGTGGTTGAGCGGGGGATCACGAGGGCATGAGTCGCGCGGGGGAGGGGGCGGAGAAGGATAAAGAGGAGATCCTTTCTTTGTTCGCTGCTACACCACTCAACCCAACAAGAAATCCCTCTTATCCTTCTCCGCCCCCTCCCCCGCTCCCAGCGACTCATGCCCTCGTTCCCGCCGCTCAACCACGGCGAAGGGAGTTGTTGACGTCAGACCGGACGAGGCGCTTTCTTCCTCTTCGCAGAGAGGGAGAGAGTCATTGCGTCCCCAACATAAACGGCTCCCACACACAATCATTCTAAACATTTAAACATGAACGTGACTATCTAGGAACAAGCACATCGACATAGCGACAAGAACGAGTGCAACAATCCAAATCGAACAATATAAACCTAAAGCACACTCCGCGGTTCCCACAAATGCCTGCAATTCAATCAGATCGACCGTTTCGGAAACGCGGTCACATACAACACACAGACATACAGACAACCACACAACATAATTTGCGGATATAATACATATTATAGCAGATAAAATTAGGCTCATGGAGAAATGTATAGTAGCATATGAAATAGCACATGGAATATTAAAATTAAGTATCATATGTATAAGGCTTTAGATATGTATGCTAACATGGTAACGATGTAAGTGCTATAGTAATTAATAATCTGTATTGGATGTAATGATAATAATGTAATCTATATTTCAATTAATGTCGAGATAGCGGGATGTAATGATTAGGATATATGTAAGATGTATAGTGGGTAATAATGTTGTAAGGAATAATAAATGTAATGAGGTAATATGATATGTAAGGGTATATAGTTGATGACTGATGCTGATAATATAAGAGAAGATTGTGAGTTAGTATATAAATATTATTGGCTATATGTAATGAAAGTATTTCATCTAGTTAAGGTGTATGAAGTACCGTAAAAGTATATGGGTAAATTAGTTGTAATGAGTTTAAAGAATGTAGTATTGGAATATATATGTCACGGGTGTAATTCGCAATAACAACACAAAAAGCCTCAGTGAGATAATCGATCAGTAGGCCCACACCCTGGAGAGGAAATGTTATCAGGGCGACCAGTACCATTCTTCTCGTAGGACCATCAAAGCCCACAACTCAAACACCAACACCCCCCTCTCCCACCTCCAAACTCCATCCCCAAACATCCACCGCATCCCAACGACCCGCAACACAAACCACCACAGCAACCCCACCGACCTTCGCTATTCCTACAACCACGACCACACCACCAGTCAACACAACCTCTTCCAGGCCGTTCGCTCGATGCGAACGCCGATCCCGGTACGAAGCTCCCTCAGAGAAATTCGCCAGGACGCCACCCCCTTTTCCTCTCCAATGGCAGGTCGGCGGAAGCCCAGCCCACCGAGAACCGACTTACGAAAAGAATCGATCAAAAGAGCTCACCCCCTTTGCCACACAAGGCGAACAGAGGGTGCGGCCCCGCCCCAACGCGTTTTACTAAATGCATACACCCCCGCCAATACAACGTGAGCACAAGGGACTGGCCATCAGTCGTCGAGGAAGACGGCGGTTATCGTCATGAAACGCATCGGGTCGCAGTGAAGAGGCATTCAGTCGGTCGAGTGTAAACACGGCAGTCATCGGCGCAGAACGGCGGGATCGGTCGGCATGACGCATGTTCGGCCTGGTCGATGAAACGGAGGCGCAATCGAGTTTTGTGGCGCCCGTTCGCTGTGCGCTCGTCGCGGATCGAGCCACCAGCCATTCACCCTCGCTCGACCTACATGACAATCCCTCCCCCATCCGCGCAACTAGGCCTGGGCCCCGCCTCCCACCTAACCGGCCGGACAACCGTGCTTGCGCACCTCCGAGGGTCACCGACCACCGCATGGCAACGACGGCGACAACTACGCAACAGCGGCTGCCCCATCGGCGCACAGGACTCGAAAGACCTCTCGCCGGCATGCGCTCCCCAGGATCCACTACATGTCCACGACCTGTCTGCCCTGCGTAGCGCTTCGTCGTTGCTTTGAATGAATAGGCGACCGATCCCGACGTATGTTAAGTTGAATTAAAAGTCGGATGATAGTGCTTTGCTGGTCATTGCTTGACGTTAACTGCAGAAGCGGAATAGCTCTGCTTCGGTGGTAATAAAGCTGCTTGGAACTTTCCCGTTTCGCTCCTCCTTGGAAAAGTCCATCCTGCATCACAAGGATGGAAGGGGTAAAACACCCAACCAATCTGAACCGTCGAGGTCCGACAAAAACCCGCAGGTATCGCAGCACGAGGCCCGCCAAGCGGTCGTGCTAATCCGCTGCGCGGCGAGTACGATCCCTGTCACGCACTCGCGCCAGTCTTATGGTCAATTGGGCGAGCCAACCCATCCCGCCGGGCATGCACGATCGGGGTAACCCCACCTGCTACTCCTTGCGGTAGTCCAAAGGTCACGCTGAATCCCGGTGGCATTCCATCTGAGTTACGGCCACGCACGCCGACGCCGAAAAATGTAAACACTATGAGTTGTAATCTTTCGGTAATAAAATTTTGTGTGATGATAGATGTTGAAATGTATTGTGGTATACGTTGTTGAATGTAGTGAGGAATTAAGATAATATATTTATAGGTATACGCTGTATGAGATAATAAGTATGTTATGTAATATATTAAGATATGAGTGATTGATAAATGGAATAATGGTAGTAATGTAAGAGAATGAATGTAGTCAGTTATAGATTAAGAGAGGTTTTATGATTATGGAAATTGTATACGTTTAGTGTAATTAGAAGTAATAATGGAGTTATGAAGATCTGTAAATGAGTAGGGTAATATGAGATTTGATGTATGTAGTATAGAAAGAAAGATGTTTATGAGTAAGTAATGTACAGATAGTTAAAAAACCATACTTAAACCTACGAAAATGACCACCAAAATGTTCACACCGATCCTTAAGCCCATCATTGTAAAAATAACTCACACTAGTCGCCCGGTACGTTCACAACCCCTGTAAGGAGCATGTATCACATGCAAAATAGAATCCTCAACCAAGGGCTCCTGAGTGGGTTCAGAAACAAAATGAATGGGACAACTAAAAACCGAAAAAAGAAGCACAAGCTGACGTTCCTGCTAAATAATATTGTACCCTATAGTGAAATTTCATCAAACAGAGTATATCTACAAAGAAACTAACCAAACTTCTTGTACAATAGTTCGGCAGCAAGAGAAGGACAATTGGGCAAAGACGAAAGAACATCAGTCCCCTACATGCTGGAAGATGCGTTCTCCGCGATCGATCGACCCAGTACCTGCATCGATTCCTCAGTTGGCTCACACCAGCAATCATGCATAAGCATTTCTTGTCACAACACACAACACACAACACACACACACAACCACACACACCTGGCATATGCAACTTCGTTCAGTTTGATCGGATTTGAATACAACCAATACAAAGGAAGTGTAATTAAAACCGAAAATCAGCCTAGCAGCCCAAATAATAACATAATAATAATAAAATAAATAAATAAATAAAATAGATAATAACTTATAATAACGTCTTTAAACGCACATGAACCACCGCTCTACAATTAAGCAACCTCCAAAACATTATTAATCAAAGCCCAACCATGGACACGTGCAACCATTGGGCATCTTCTGCTAAACGACAAGCCCTATTAGAAGAACCCACTCCTTACTTGTACGTCGAGCAGTTTACTCCTCACGGCTAAAGCAAATCACCGCACACGTCTACCAAAAACAAATAACCCGCCCCCACCTGCAATGTTTAATCGGTCATGAGCGCTGCAACAACTGCAATGAAAAGACTACGCCGAACAAACGTCGAAGTACAAAAAGCTGCATCCAAGTATACGAAATGTATCGTGTAATAATAAATAAAAACACTTCAAAAATCCATAAATATAAACCACATTAATAAACCAACGAAACACGTTGAACCAACAACTAATTGAAAAATCGCCCGATACCGACATGAAAATTCAGAAGAATGAGCAATGCGGACATGAAACATCATAATTCCACGAAACAATCAGGTCTATGCCCGTTGCCACCAACACAAAGGACAAGGAAACCACCAGGATCTTGGAATCGAATAATCCACCAATCCAATTTCACTTGATTTCATCGTTGACCACCAACACACTGATGCATGGATTTACGAAATTGAAGATACAAAGCAAATGTATTAAATACGGACCTTCCAAGGTTTTTTTACCCATACGCACCAGGCGTCAGCAAGCCACACATGGAGATACCGACGTTAGCAAGAAACTGACAAATAGGTGAAATTACAACCTTCCAGGTTAAAAAATATTAGACATAAAATCCAACAACAATAATCCTGTACAACGACAAACATTTAAAAGTCCGAATCATAGAAGTTTCAAAACGAGAAAAAGTCACTCCGCTGAGCACAAAAAACTGGAGTTATATGATCCCCACAACTCAATGAGCGTTAATAGCCAATTGTAGCAATGGCAGACAAAAGGTAAACAAATGTATTTTTTTGTTCACTGCTTCTATTTCACACTTCTCATCAACCAAATTTCACATCCGCGAGGCGGCTGCTATCTTACTAAGATCAAACATCCCTTGGTTGCGGTCATCTCATCATACTCCAATAGGAACCCTTGGGCAACTCTAACATGCTTTGAATGGACCACCCGACTAATTTTAAGGAAGGTCGTTTCTCATTTTATCACGCAACAAAACAAGGTGCAGGTCACCATTGGGTCCCCCCCACCCGAAAACTGTGCAAAAAAAAAAACAGTCTACATTCCTTTTTGTCTAACGCGTCGGACAGCGAACCAAACAGACCCCAGGCAGCACGCCGAGACAACCGCGGACGCGATCCCCTCACGCCTGCCGACGTGCAACCCACACACATGCGCTGCATTCCAGCAAGCGAGCGTTCGGACGCACACCAACAAGGGGTGAACGTAAAACTTTGCGGCTCAAAACATCTCTACAAAATACGTTTCAAATACTGTGCGAAAGCATTAGGGATTTCATGTTTCCAAAACTCTGCTGACCCTGAGAATAATAAAATACTAAAAGAATGTGAACGCACTATTGTAGACTGAAAGCAAAGAGGAATTATTGTGAACAGACCGCCATCACAGGGACCACAAATACCACAAAAGCATGCCTCCAGCTGCAAGGAGCCTGCAAAAAGTATTACCCTCTCACTAAAGCCATATTTAGATGAATAAATATAGAAAACATTGCAAGAAATGTTTACCTCATAAATTGAAGAACAATTAAACACGAAGTGAAAGGAAGCCCATGTCAAGCAAACCGCAAAAAAACATTACAAAAAAAAATCCACTGGTTGAAAAGATTCAGCCCTGTGCAGTACTAGGAAGCACCTACACAATGACTACGGTACCTGAAGCTACACTGTCAGTGAAGGTGAAGATTGCCCCCATGTCTTCAATAAATAACCATCGCCAAGTTGATGGGCATCGTGAGACGCAATCTCTCAAGTCTCACCACCAAAATGGGTCAAGTCAGACTGACTGGCACCAATAACATAATTATCTATTCAGACCGCCCCAGGGTTACCTTGGGCTGACCGTTCCGCGAAAGGAACTCCTGCACAGCAGATAAAGGCTGACTCGACAGCGTTAAAATCAGATTCCCTACTTGCCCTCATGCTCACTCTGACAAGCGCCAGCCCCCCTGCGATAAAAGAGCACTCAGAACAAGCGCAACACCATCTACAGTAGGAGGGTACTGGGGATGTCAGTGTAGCTTGTCAAGAATACCTGAATTTACCCAAAAGTCAATTGCTTGTCGACCAAAAAAGTTTCTCCATAGCGCAACCATGAAAGCTTCACAAACCCAATGAGCAAACTCTTTTCATAACTCCTGCACCGCCCAGAGGCCACTTCGTGAGAAACGGATATTTGATGAGAAACACCCCATCTCCATCGAGCCTCAGACCTCAAAGCAGATTACAGGTGACAACCGGAGCCATTCCGCTCCCGCTCTGAGTGCACCGATCTGGTAGAGCCTTGTAGAGTACGTTCACTCTAAGAGATCACGTTCAAATGGAACTGGAGATTGAAACTCTAATAACCCCTCCTGAATCAGGCTTCCCAACCACCTAAGCCGACATTTAAGCTCCTTGTACCTCATGTTCCTGTATTGAGCAAGTGAGCTTCACCTTAACCTTAAATGGACTTCATTTTAACATAAACACTGATCAATTCATGGCACACAACATCACACATACATGCATGAAATTCAAGTAAACATACACTTTTTTTTTAACCTTTGAAACCAAAATTCTCCTGAATTATGGTTAATCTAGCCAAAGGAAATCCAATAGAGTTAATACTTTAGTAGGTGAAACTAGATTATGCATAATGCTATAAAATACACATATCCACAATCTGTGCTCCTGTGTCGACCGGCGTCTCGACAACCACCGGCCCGATGGAGTAAACTCCAGAAATTGCCGGGCCACCGCGGACGGCCTTCAAGGTTGAATTACTGTACAAGACGGTCCGCAATACGGCCATTATTGCGTTTCAGTGGAAAGGTATAATCGGCAGCTGAAGTGTCGCCACCTACAGTCATTTTTCCCAAAGAATCTTCAGATTAAAAGGAAACACATATAAAATATAATAGCACAAAATGGCAGAAAAAAAAACGATACAAACCAATGCTCAACCAATACACCTATAATGCTCAACCAATAGACCAAAAACCTTCAACCAATGACAACACGGCTTACACGTCAACAAATGACTCAAAATAAAGTATAATTTTTCGTTGCACATGACTCAAATTCTCTCTCCGTTGATCACTCACATTCAAGACGCTGGACCTATACGCTCAGGTGATAACGTCTTTCACGTTCAGCTGATTCCCAAGTGTCCCAGGTGGCACTGTCCCAAGTAAAAATTTGTCCAATATTCATTAACTCCACAGGTGAAATTTCCCAGGGAAACACTCCCCCATGTAAAGTGTTTTCCAAGTTCATAATTGGTTCTGCTAACAATGTAATACATACAGAGAGAGGGAGGGGGGAAAGGAAGAGCAGGGGCACATCAAGGAGGGGAAGGAGGGCGAGAGAGAGGGCAAGAGAGGGGAGAGAGGAGGGACGAGACTAGGGGAGAGAGGGGCAGCGAGGGCGTCACATCTCTCTTCTCGTTGATTACGCAAACAATGACGGGACCGGATATGTGCCCAGTTTCCCAGTAGCATTATGAGCGTTGTTACATAAGAACCAATGCCCCAAACAGTCGTTACGAAAGCGAAGAACGAAGCTGCACATACTGCGCACGCACCTACGCCCGCACAGACAAATCATATAAACGAAATTGGAGGGACTAACACCTCCACCGATCTCAATGAACAGTCATCACTCTGTACATCGCAAAATGAGTAAGCTGCTCGCACCCCACAGTTTCGATTCCTGCAACACATCCAATGCCTTTTCGATGAAGTGGCATTACAGGAACAATCACTGGTGCAATTGACTGCTGGGAAATCTGTTTACCGTTGAATACATAATCCGCAGCGATGCTCACCCTAACATCAGGAGCGTGATTATATCAACACATAATACTATAAGTGTTAAGTAAAGCACAAAAAGCAGGGCCATCGAAATGAAACATAAGGAGTGAATAACACGAGGGCCATGCAAAAATGCCTCTTATTAAAACTAGACAACACTTTAACGCGAGCCATACAAAAAACTCGATATGAACTCAAAGGCCGCGTAGACTTGCGAGTCAATCCATCCACAAGATCACAAAACCTTAAACACGGGCAAAAACTTATCCACAATCCTCTGAGTCATGAAAAACAATAATACAATCTATGAGACGATATTAGATTGAACCTAACAATAAATTAGTATTTTGTAAATTAGTAAATTGATAGCGCTTATCAACAGAAACCGTTTTTGAAAGCGAAATCGATCACTCATGCGACTTGGCAACAATGCGCGGTGCTCCCTACAGCCAGGGCGCATTGGGGGTCGAAAGCCAGTTGTGACACTGTAGACCAAGTTATGCCTGCTCTAGGGCAATGGGCAGAAATAGTGTAGGTGCTAACAAACTGACAAACACCAGTCTCAACATCACAAAACAGTACTGGTATTGACGTTACAGAAAACGGACCTTTGGATAAGCAAATAAAGGCGGGAGGCGGTGCATTCCACCACAATGCTCACAACTTGGAAAAGGGCAAGGATCAAGTAACAGACACGACAGAATCCAAGAGGTGAAATGATATAACCTCCACCGAGCTGTCTCAACCCACCGAATATTGGATTGTAAAAAAAAAACACATTCCTCAAAGGTCCAGAGTATCAAGCCTCCCCCTTTGCCAGTAAGGGCCAGCCAGACGTCATAAATTTATTGAACGCATAAATTAATCAATGTTTCATGCAGCATCACTCAAATTCACCACGACATGAAAATAATAAAGAACAACAAACAGCAACACAGAACATGTGTGGTTGTTTGGGGGGTCGGCGTCGTGTGCAGTGCGGAATATATATCAGGAGAAAAATAATCCAACATTTCTGTTCCTCCTACGTAGAGCGACATGACAGGGGCGTATGTATGTGACAAAACCAGTAGACCAGCTGGACAAACATGAGCTCATGTCAACCACGATGGTGGGGAGCTTACCACCAGAAACGCATGTTCCAGCCAAGGAAATAACACCACCCGACAAGGATTAATTCCTGTACCTGTTGAGAACGCTTCAGCCTTGAAAAAGTGTTCGAATCCAACCCATTCGTGTATCTTCAAGATCCAGTGTTTGCATTCTAGAAAAAATAAAATGAGATATAAATGCCGTTTTTGTAGTGAAAGTTCACTTAAAAATAAGCTGGACAATGCCTCATCATCCTCAATAATACAAAATGAGGATTCTGTGCTAAATACATCAAGACAAAGGACTATGGGTGAAAGTGCACTGAGATACCAGCCTCTTGGGAAAGCTTAGAGAGGGCAGCAAACGTCACATAGTTTGGGTCTGCATAATAAAGTACTGTATTCCGATTTAATATTATGTAAAAAGAAATTCAATAAAAAATTTGATTAAAAAAAATTTTTGCATACAGATGGAGGAGCCGGAACGGCCAGGTAAAGTGAGTGAAACAGTGCATATAAACGCGAGCGCCAATTCACATCAACATTATTTAAACAAATAACGGCCCTTATAAAAATAATATTAAATAATACAAAACGACTTAAGTGATAGCCCACGAGGCGAATCAGTAACATTGATCCCATGAACGCCGTACGGGATTCGGCATCTCCAAATCTAAGGCTTTAATGCACCACCCAACTCACCACCATTTTATCTAGCCTCACAAACTGGAGAGTACGATGCTAAACGATTGGCCTATCTTATGTGAAGAACGAAAATCCGGACCGATCAATCTCACCAAAAACGACGGAGTCCTTGCAACAACCAACCCGTCCAAAAATTCTCGAAGTGTCCACAACTTTAGACAATCTGCCACAGACACACAAATAACAACACCGACAAACCAGACAACAGGGTGAAAACATTACGCAGAAGCAGCCACCTTCGGTGGCTGCGCTAATCCAGAAATAAGAAATAATATGGAGTCGTCTAAACACAAACTCAACATAACAACCCATAAACTCAATTACTATTGAAAACCAGCAAAACACAACATCAAAAAGTTTTGTTTTGTTGTTGAAAAGGAATTTAATCTCATCTAAGGAGTTACTTGGGTCTGAGAAGGATCACTTTGCCGCAGGCCCCACCAGACAGGATTGGGTAAACTTCGGGACCCAATCCTTGATGAATAGGAGGAACCAGGAACCTTCCGGGCAGATGCGGTTGTGTTGCAAAGATTGCTGAGCGATCGTCCACAAACGTCTCCCTGGAAACCTGAGCATCCTTCGGTGGCCTGGAATTCCCATCCCTACGAGAGGATGATCCTTCACTGTACATCGAGCCAAGCGATGACATACAGAATGCAGCAACTCTCTAGGGTCGGAGCACCGACGGGAGACACGGTGTACACCTAAGCAATTGGCGTCGTCATGGTTACCCATATCCAGATTGCCTGGCTCCCAGAAAGGCGACCAAAAATGAGAAACACCGGTCAAACAAGCATTAATAGAGAACTAGAGATCTCACTCTGGTCCATCGCCTGCTCAGTCCACGAGGCGAGATCCACCGGGGTGAGCCATCCAGCACCGAGCTGGTTGATCCATCCCCAGCGAGGTTACCAATAGTCTCTGGGGATTCAATCAGACAACTGAAAGAGGTGAGCAAGGTTGGCCCATGGTCGGAATGAAACCATAAAGGATCAAGTTCCTCTGCATGAAATCATGACTAGGCCGTTCATTTCAGCACACATCCAATTCGCGACTCTGGATGCCATCCGCGTGTAAAGATGACATGTACCATAGGCCGGAGATGACCAGAACGGCAGGGCACCGAGTGCCAGTCTTCCAATATGACCACCATCTGTGGAGCAACTCGAAGTCAACTAAACCAGAAGCAGGGTGCCACGCAGCCAAGCGATGATCGCAACTCAAGATCAGGTAACTGAGGAGTGCGAACAAGCGCATGAGATAGGGGGGGGCTCTGGGGCTTTGGAAGACCCGAAGATTGGGATGCCTTTCAGAGCCCACCAACCTTGAAGTGCCGGTGGACTGCTGAAACTCACATGTGACAAGAAGAATTGTCTTCAAGGACAACGGATAGCATGACCAGATCGCAGGCCAGCGATGGAAGCTGAGCTGTCAAGAGCGAGGCGTAAAATCAACTGCAATAAGGGGGCAAAGAGCCTATTGAGGAACGTAAGGGGAGCACACGTGGTCAATGACTCTCATCTGCTTACACGGGGAATTCGTGCAGCGTTCCTCCACGCATCCCCATGTACGCAGTGAGAGTGAGGGTGTCGCTCTGACAAAGGATCCGAAGTGAAGCCCGCGGCCTGTTACTGAGCGACTGTACCAGCGATCCAACCAACGCATTGGAATTCAGAGGGTGACAATCCCTAGCCTGGGACACTTCAACACTGTGGTCCCACCTTCAGGAAACACAGCTGCGGGAACCGCTGAAATGGTAAACTCCTGGGTCGTGGCATCCAAAATAAAGCTGGGAAACGTATCGTCAATGCCATGCAGTCGTGCTCCGCCGAACATAGCATCATCCACCAACAGACGGAAGGCGTCTGGGCCATCCGAAAGGGAAGTGATCCCAGGACTAGCAACAACGACGATCGGGTACGGCCTCAGTGCCGGCAAAAGGTTTTGCTCCAGATAATTCCCTGAACGGGCGTCTCACCACCGATCTAGGCTGATCACCAACATCCAATAGCAGTTGGCTACATAACCAAATCGTCAACTGATGGACGACCCTGCTCTAGCCGTCCTCAACCGAACGCAGATGAAATTCAGAGCTCTGAGTCAATGTCTTAAGCGTGCTTCAGTGAATCGGAATGCCTCTGAGATACGTTTTTCGTGCGGCTGCCACAAAATGATCAACTAAAACGAACCACCGCGAAGTCTGGAATGTGCCATCCTGATATTTCCACTTTACGGTATCAGGGTGTAGGCCCACCTATTCAACTGTTACCGGGATCGGAGATGCGAGAGAAAGCCGCGCCATCTGGAAATGCAAGATCTGACCTGATTCGAGCATGAATGCAACCATTTGCAGAGGCCTAGTACCTTTGGGGCCCCGGTGCGAAGAGGAGCCGGAGCCGCTGAACGGGTCCCTGGGTCAAAAATAAGATCCAGGCTTCAATACACTTAATCGCAATCCTGTCTGCCTTTGGGGAGAGTTAGCACAAGAGATTCACTACCCTGGCGTATATTCTGTCCTGTGGCGGACAGATCAACAACGTCGCTCGTGCCTCGGGAATCGAGCACTGGAATCAAAGGGTGTGGCAACGCAGTACAACAGCGGTAGACGAAACGCCGAAGCTTCAGTCCTGTGCTCCACACTGCTCTACTGATGTGAACTGACTGACCAGGATCAGACGGAACTTTCTTGGTACACGGCTTCCAGAGAAGCCTGGCTATGGCGGTTGAACTGCCATGACGTTAGCGAGAGAGACTGAAATGGAGATTGACTCCGCAAGTCCGTGAGCATCAGATGTGCGTAGACATGGGCATCCTGAAGCGTCCACGCCACCAGAACTCACTCAGGAGACCCGGAGGAGAGCAATGCTACAACAATTCTCAGGTTTCAGCTTGCATCACATCTCAGAGGTGATGCCAGCATCTGCCCGGGAGATGCCAACTGGAGGCCCCTGGAGTAAGCGGAAAGTGACACAGCGGACCGCGCTACGGCACCCCCACACTGACATTCAGGAAATTGAATCCAGACGTTAATCAATCATGATAGCTGATAACCTTTATAACCTGTCCAAAAATCATCAATGCACTGACAGACAAGAGTAAAAAACAAAAAAGAGAAGTGATTTAAGCTCACTCAAAGGCTGAATACATTAATGTCACCTCTCCAAAGACTGACAAACATGGATTTGGAAATGTGGATATGTACTGGAAGTAAGAGTCGGTAGTACAAAATGTCAATTTGAACGGCTGAGCCAATGCCCCTGCATTGAATTCCTGTAAACTCGAGCCGAAAAGTGATCACACTATCCAAACACATCATTTCGGCAAGATACCACCACAACCAAAAATTCAGCTGTCTACGATAATGTCTGACTTTATATGATCTATAACCAGTCTGGAGAAGACTCAAGGGTTGAACGTTACAGTACACTGTCGGTGTCAACGTCGAACCCCGGATAAGTAATCCAAACTAAAAAGTAACGGGCCGCTCCGCTTGCCATCAGCATTAGAAGTACCCGACAATCCCCACGATTGCATCTGGGAGGAGAAATTCTCTTCGAAAATCCGCTAACTGGTGTGAAATGGCATTCTGTGAGTGCTGGATCACAGGTACCTAGAGTATGCACTTCCCCAAGCTCAGGCCGTGTCCGTCCATCAACAGTCTTGGTGTTGCGCAGTTTATCTCTACCAGAGTTTGTTGTGCACTCCACACATGCCTCGCATTCAGAAAATAAAACCAAAAAAGACTCTGAATTGAATCCTGGCATTAATATTTGGCAACATCACATCTGAAGATACCTCAGCTCAGTCATCAATTCAAATAAAGCCTCACACCTTGACTTTAGCCATGAGCCGACGTAAAAAATCGCGAATACGCTCACACGTAAACGATGTAATGTAATACGAACGCAGCGAATGCACCGCAAACTCGATACCGGGCGCGACAAATTTGGCAAGCCAAAACGACATGTCGCTAGACTCACACTCCGCAATACGCGGCCAAATAAGTGTAGGCAGTAGCTCGTTGAACAACCGAACACTTACTCTGAATTCCATAATGTCAAAATACTCGAGAAGGTCACGACCCAAACAATTCAACCTATGAGTAACCGGCTTCGAACCTAGAACGTAGCTCCACGATAGACGTGAGACGCTATTTGACGTCCCGACGACACCAAACTACTGAACAGTTCTAACTCAGTACAGATAATCGGCGTATTGCACGTTAGGGAACTAGTATTAAATGGGTCACAGAGGAACCCGTCAGTCCAGTCCATGTGATAGATGCCATTCACTGATAACAATGAGGCACGAACAGGTTTAACACACTCATTGATTACAAAGATAAAGACTAAGGAAAGCCAAATTATTAGTAAGTACGTTTATAGTAGGGTGCGGGCCCCAGGGGCGGCATTGCGTAACACACGAATGGGGCATTTCATAACC
>CM068959.1:120827772-120833667 GCA_035128595.1 Eptatretus atami
CGAACGCACCGAGCCGCGAGCGCAAATGGCGGCCTTTCCGAGGGGAAAACTCGGATCAAGAACCACTTCACGCCCACTTCCCCTCCGTCCAATTAGCGAGCGCGGGGCGGCTTGCCCCGCCTCCAGCGCGTGTGTGTGAAGTCGATATATGCAAATTCTAGATCAGGGGAGATTTCACGCCCCCTTTCCTCCGACCAATGGCGAGCGTGGCTCCGCCCCCGAGGTCATCCTGATCCGAATATTTGCATATTAGCTGCTCCTGCCAGCCTATAAAAAGGCGAGCACAAAGCGAATGAACCAGTTGTTGCTGAGGTGGGTTTGCCAGTCGGCGAGGAGAGTGTCATCCAGTTGGGTTCTGGAGTCGCCGAGAGAGTGTCATCGGGAGAGTCGGCGAGGGAGAGCGGTGAACTGCGGGCAAGGGAGCTCGGGTCCGAGGGCAGGAGACGGCAGTCGGCGACGAGGTCGCGGTGTGGATCGCTCGTCGCGGGACCCAAGCCAGCCAGCCACTCCCCTCCCCCAGGCATCAACAATCTCCCTTTCCCCGCGCTGAGATAGTGCAAAAGGGGGCCCCATCCCCCCCCCACCCCACACGTGGTGCAACGAAACCCGCCAAGGAGCACGGAATGGGCACCGCCGCGGCCACATTTGCGGCTCGCCCGCCAACGCGTCACGAGGACGCGGGTAGGACCCCCTCGGTCTCGCGGCCTGGCCGCTCCTCTAGGTCCTGTGCACATTTGCCTACGGCCTGTCTGCCTCCTTGTCTTTAAGGGTGGCTTCTTTCCTTTGCTTTTGTATAAATGTGTGTTGCGCCATCTGTAAAGTTAAACTGTATAAGTGTTGCCGTGTGTACGCTATTCGTTTTAACTCTTTCTTTGCTTTATGTGCATTTGACTGTATGGCTGTAAATACGTGCTTTCCGTGTGTCGCGTAATAAATGTGCATTGGTGAACTGTTTTCCCGTTTCGCTTCGTTCTTTTCTTAATTGAATCTCCCATCCTGCATCACGTAAGGGGTTCGTAGTGGCTTAATACGCCCGATTAATTAATTAATCGGAACCGTCGAGGCCGACGATAACACCGCTCGGTTATCACTGTAGCACGGAACGGACCGCTAGCGGTTCGTGTCCGGAGTCGGCCTGTGGCGTGGTGCGATCGCCCGGTCGACCATTCGCGCAGTACTTAGGTAGATCGAATTTGGCGAGCAACCCTATCCTGCGCGGCGTGGGCAATTGCACGATCGTGGGGAGGTTAAACCCCACCCGTGACTAGCCCGCGTGTTGGTCCGAGAGGTCACGACTGAATGTCCGTCCAGTGGCGACGTGCCACGATTCGAGTCACGTGGCCGTTTGGCACGAATATATATATTTGTATGTATGTGTGTGTGTGTGTGTATATATATATATATTTGTATATGTATGTGTGTGTGTGTGTATAATATATATATATATATATATATATATATATATATATATATATATATATATATATAATATATATATATCTTCTTCTTCTTTCGGCTGGTCCCGTTAGGGTCGCCACAGCGGATCATCCGTATGATCCGCCATAGTGATTTGGCACAGGTTTTACGCCGGATGCCCTTCCTGACGCAACCCTGTCGCCTCTTACGACACAGGGATATGGTACACCTATTTTAACCGGGTATACACCGGCCCAGTATCTGGTACTCATTTCGCCGACCTCGGAAGGGTGACAGGCTGAGTCAACCCCCTGGTGTATTAATTCAGTGGCCCAACAGGGCTTGAACTCAGGACCTTTTGGATCCCAAGCCGCTGCCCTAACCACTGCGCCAACACCAGTATATATATATATATAATATATATATATATTATATATATATATATAATAATATATATTATATATATTATATATATATCAGTAATCCCCCGTTTCTCACGGGGTTACGTTCCAAACCTCCCCGCGGTAAAGTGAAAATCCGCGATGAAATGGACGCCTCCCAAAAATCGACTCGTCTGGTCTGGTCGGTTTGGGAGTGATCGGGTTTGAGGTGCCTGAGATCGACTCGTCTGGTCTGGTCGTGGTTTGCAGTGATTGGTTTGAGGTCCGGAGATCGACTCGTCTGGTCTGGTCGTTTTGGCAGTGGATGGGTTTGAGGTGCTGGAGATCGACTCGTCTGGTCTGGTCGGTTTTGAGGGTGCTGGGTACGAGCAGTGCTCGTCCAACGGCGGCAAACCTTTTTCCTCCCGAAGCATATCGAGCACCTTAACCTTCTCCTGGAGCGTCAGGACCTATCCTCTGGCACTTCGGTTCCTTGCCAGAAGCCTTAGAAGGTGCAGGGCGTTGGAGCGGCATCGTTAGGGCTTGGAGAAAAAACGTAGAAAATATTCGAAGTTCACAAGCGAAACTTGTCTCGTGCGTTGTGTGACTGGTCGAGGCAGCACGCGTTATAATTTATTGCTTAAATAATTTATTGTTATATATTATTACCGCGATGTACCGGGGGAATCCGCAGAAAAAATTAGTTACGCTCCAAGGGAAAACCCGCGATGAACCGGGGGAGCGATAGGTGAACTCGCGATAAAGCGGGGGTTGAATTGTAGATATATATAATTATATAATATATATATATATATATATATATAATATATATATATTTAACTATATACATATATATATATACATATATATACATATACTATACATATATTATGTATTGTTACGGATTTCAGATTCCAGTCTGATGAATGCATCCACACATCCCAGAACTCAGACAGTTATTTCCTTAAATGCCTGTTCAGATTAGCCCCATCCCCATGTCTAATGGGATTTTAAATGTGATGCGTTGAGAAGGGTAAAGATCCCCTCTCTTATGGGAAGTTTTTTTTTCTTTACGACAGACACGTTTACACACATTTCTTACGCGAGCGCTGACGCCCTTATTTTTCCTCAGCAACGTTTATGCATGTATTTCTTTCGCGAGCACCGACGCCCACCTTTTTTGAGAGTGCACGGGTCGTCATGGTAATCGTGCGCAAGTGGGGCGGGGTGAGCTTTTGGGGGACACTGCGCCCGCCAAGACGGGCAGCAGATATAAAACGAATTGGAGAACCGTTCTGGGGCGAGAGAAGTAAGAGGAGGGAGAAGAGAACGAGAAAAAGCCAGAAAGGAAAAGGAGAGAAGCGAGCAAGAAGCGGGCAAACGAGCCGAGAATGAAGCAAGAATTGAAGCACGCGAGGGAAGAAGCGAGCCAGAGAGGAAGCGAGCCAGAGAGGAAGCGTGCAAGTGAGCAAGCGAGCATGTGGTGCGCGTGTGGGTGTCTGACCAGCGCCAACAACGAGACAATTCGTCCTTCCCAGTGCTTGAGCAAGCGAGCGGTGGGTGTGAGCAGCGCCGACAACGAGTGAGGCACGGTCGGTCACCAACGTGTGAGGCGCGGGTCAGTCACCGACGGACCGTGTGGGTCACTGGACGTCACCAGTTTCGTGAATGTGAGAGCTGCCCATGTCGCAGCACCAGGGTCTAAACCCGTGACAGACGATCTCAGTGCCCTCCCAGACGTCGACTGGCGTTCAAGGCTGTTCGCGAGAGGGTGACGGCAAGGCTGTGGTGCTGCTACACATGACATGCACGCACACATTTCAGGACGTTTTCACTTCACGGACGGCTACTCTCTGGTGAGCAAGACGACGCTTCTCCCCCCCCGATGATCTGCTGGTACCCTTGTCTGTGTTTAGCTGAATAAGTCAATGTAATAACCATCTGCTCTCTGTCTCTGTCCTGTCATTTTGATTGATTTTGCCTGATTAACTATTCATTTATTTACCTCAGAAAATAAAAAGTTATTTTCATTTATTTATTTTATTATGAATAATCCTTTGTCGACTTCCAACTAGTCCGTGTTTGTCCTTTCCTTCCATTGGTCTAGCATTGTCCGAACCGAGATAGACTGGAGGTAATTACCACAGATTTGACCAAAAATAGCGGCACGCACCAGCGGTTAAAACACTCGGCCGCCCGAATTAAAATGTAATCGAGATAACATTGGTGCTTTGCCGAGGGCGCGCTCCCCGCTCAGGTAACCACGTGACCTCTAGTTAAACGGAATAATTAGACGGGGACACGGAACTCGTGGTTAACTGGGTGGAATTCGTGGTTTTAAAACAACCCACCGTACCACAACGTTAATTGTGAGCGGTGCCCAAGTCCGGCTCTTCGAGACAACCGGGGATTAATCCCTGAGTGACAAGCTGGTGTCTCGTACCCGTGGCCGCAACAATATATTTGTATATATACTGCACATTATATATATATATATATAATACGAGGTGTGTTCAAAAAGTATCCAACCTTAATTTTTCGTGCGTAAACAAATGAAAACTAGGGAGGCGTGGTTTGTGCAGTATGAGGCGATCCTAATCCGTATGCTGAATATTTTCCCCCTGCAGAAGCTGTCAGTCGCCGACAGACTGCCGATGAGTGAGGAAGTGGAGTGAGCGCCGTCGGATTTTCGTTTGACAAAATGACGGATCACTGTGGTCTCATCGCCAGTGATCACTGTGTTGAAGAAGTTGGATCGCTGTTCACAGTCTCCAGCATGTCCTGTGCGATCTCCAAACGGAGTTCTGCTCGATCGTTAGCAGCTTTGGCACGAACTTCGCTGAGATTCTCCTTAAGCCCAATCCTCAGTCACAATGGAATAAACGGATCCAATGCTGACGCCCGCCTCGTCTGCAAGTTCTCTGATCGTGATTCGACGATCCTGCATCAGCAGGTCCTCACTTGGTCAATGACGATCTCATTTCGGGATGTTGAGGGCCTACCAGAACGTGCTTCACTTTCCACTGATGTGACCATATTTGAAGCGTTGTACCACTCTTTTATCTGTGTGGTGCCCATTGCTTCGTTCCCGAAGGCCTGTTGAATCTTGCGGATCGTTTCCACTTGGAATCGCCAAGCTTTACACAAAATTTGATGCAGTTGCGTTGTTCAAGTTTTTCCGTCTTTTGTCAAAAACGAAAATCCGACGGCGCTCACTTACACTTCCTCACTCATCGGCGGTCTGTCGGCGACTGACAGCTTCTGCAGGGGGAAAATATTCATGCATACGGATTAGGATCGCCTACATACGTGCACCAAACCACGCCTCCCTAGTTTCATTGTTTACACACAAAAAATTAAGGTTGGATACTTTTTGAACACACCTCGTATATGTATAGATACATGTAGATATAAATAAATAGACTCCACCCATGCTCTTCCAGCTGAGGAAGCTGCATAAAACAACCATGAAAGCTTACCAAGGTAAGCCCTTTGCTGTTTCAAACCCTTCCCAGAGTTCCTACACAGCCGTAAAGGCGTTCACAAATGGTGCACACATGAGAATCCAAATGCTGCACACCCCCTCAGTTGCCGGACCGGTTTCATCGCTGTTTGATAGTCGCCGGCCGAGGCCTCCGGGTTGAATGTGACGGGGGGGGGAGGGTGTCGGACTATGTCCAATGGAGATCGGGGGAGTGCTTGTCACACTCCACATGTTTCAATATATATATAATCCACTTCAGTCATTGTAGATGAAAGGAAGGAGACAGGTGAAAGAAGGATTTCAAAGCCTCGAGACGATTGAGGCATGGATTGTGCATGTGTGCCATTCAGAGGGTGAATGGGCAAGACAAAAGATTTGAGTGCCTTTGAACGGGGAATGGTAGTAAGTGGCAGGTGCACTGGTTTGAGTGAATAAAGAACTGCAATGCTGCTGGGTCGAAAATGGCTCATTGATGAAAAAGGCCAAAGGAGGCTGACACAAATTCGTGTTCAAACCAAGTCCTGAGCTTAAACCAATTCTGAGTTGTGCTGTAGAGAAAAAGAGGGAAGTTAAGAGCAGGGGTCGGAAGATGTTAAGGCGGGGGGGGAAGTGCAG
>CM068959.1:120852270-120863653 GCA_035128595.1 Eptatretus atami
TTTTTGTACGCCGTCGAGTAGGCGAAAGGATGGTTCCCCAGTGTGTGACACCAACTGTCAAACATGGAGGAGGAAGTGTGATGATTTGGGACTCTTTTGCTGGATTCAGAGTCGGCGACTTGCACAGAGTGACTGGCACCCTGAACCAAAAGGGCTACCACAGCATTTTGCAGCGCTATGGAATACCCTCTGGTCTCCACCTAGTTGGTCAGGGGTTCATCCTACAGCAAGATAACGACCCAAAACATACCTCCAGGATATGTCAGAACTACCTTAGAAGAAAAGAACAAGACGGTAGGCTTCAAATCATGGAATGGCCAGCAGTCTCCAGACTTAAACCCCATCGAGCTAGTTTGGGATGAACTGGACAGAAGGGTGAAAGCAAAGCAACCGACAAGTGCAACACATTTGTGGGAACTTCTGCAATCAGTGTTGGGAAGAACCTTCCGAACAATATTTGATTTCCATTGTAGAAAGAATGCCACGAGTATGTTCGGCTGTTATTTCTGCAAAGGTGGCTACTTTGATGAGTCAAAAATTTGGATTAAATTTTGTTCAACAAAACGATTCCATGATTTATTTTTTTTATCTGCAATTGTTTGTTTGTTCTATGCTTTAATTTCAGAGTACATTGAACTGCTTAAATTTCAGTAAAAACTGGAAAAATGGAGGTGTTCTAAAACTTTTGACTGGTAGTGTATGTAATAGTATGATAAGGCATCGAGGGGGGGTCCATCCTTAAGGAGCTAAAGGCCTTTTCCCAGATGCCTCCCCCCCCTACAACTCCCCAGTCAGACGTGGGATGTCGTCCCATGGTGCAAATCAATCTTCGATTCCCCCATCGCCGTCCTCCTCAGATCCACATCGCTAAGAACGCCAACTTTACTTCTCCGGGTCTTAACAGTGCACAATGTCGTAACGAACTTTGCTTCTCCGGTAGGAGGTTGTCCGAACTTCTCTCATCGCTCTCTATATAATAATATGCTAAGGCCTTTCTGCCGTGGTATTTTTACCCACTGGCTTCTGCTGGTATCATAATTATGCTGATTAGTGAACTGAAACTTATACCAAGGTGGTGCAAGTCGTTGCACCCCAATGCCATTGGTATCGAAACAGAACAGGCAGCTTGAGAAAGAGGAAGCTGTCGCTACGCATGATAAAATGTCCGGGTTCTGGCCGAATGTCCATTGTGTGGTCTGCAAACTGCAAGACTGTGTGTCAATGGTTTCCTCTCCTTCATGCTGTGCGAGTTGGAACCTCCCCCCAATCTACCCCAACCCCAAAGTAATTAAACATTTTAAAATAATTTTGGATCTGGTTTAAACCGGTTTTATCGTTTGACAAAATTTGTGACACAGGTTGGTAGTCAAGACAATGTGCCGTGACGAGGGAAGAAGCTGGCAAGGTGTCAAATTATTAGGGGAGCCACAACAAACATTTATACCAGGTGTAGCACAAACATTGAAGCCAGGTAAATGATTTCGTAACAACATGTTAATTGCATCGAGAATTAGAACTGGTGTTAGTCGTTCGATTCTTTTCAAATTAGGGTTTAACATAGCGAAGAAACGGATCGTTTGGACTTACAGAGAAAGGTCTGCTGCTATCGAGCTGTTCTTTGAAACCGGCTCAATTGTTCAAGCTCGAAGAGAGCATTCAAACATCAATTCGGTAGGAATGACGCTCTGTCCACATTTGTCACGAAGTGATTAAATATAGGAGTGAAGGAAGGTACGGTACAAGAAACCAGGCCACTTGGCCGGCCAAACGCTGTCTGAATACCAGAGGCAATTGAGAATACGTATGCACGCGCCAGTGATGAGCACCGGTACGTCTGTACTCTTGACTCTTTACCTGAACTTTAAATGAACAGGTAACCTGTAACGATGTCATAAAGGACCAGGAGTTGGATGCATACAGGCTTCGGTTTACCCTGCAGGCATCTTCAGCAATCTTTCATGATTTTATGAGGGACGATGAGCAAGTCGTCGACATTTCATGCATTGTTTCACAGGGAGACTATTTGAGGGATATTATCTTGAAAACCGAAACCGACAAACCTAAAATGCAAGGCAATACACACTGTAGGTTGAATCAGAAGCCAATGAAGCATATGTGTTGATTTTTGAAAAATAAATATATAAACAAAACATCAATAGCGTTCAGCTTTAACGTTCGTGCATCACCACGTACTATTGAGATTCCACAAGCTCAACTGACAAATGGTCAGGTAAAGAGCCGACCGCTTTGTTGACAAGAAATGCGATCAAGGTAAAGTGTTGCAATGGAAAAGGGGTTGCTTACCTGGATGCCATGAACGGCGTCATGTCCAGGTCAAGCGGGAAGGAGACGTACGTCGTAATTTTCCGACGCAGTTTTGCTGAATGTTCAAACCTCTGTCAGGAAAATCAATCGGCGTTGGTACCGGTCAAAAACCTTATAAATGGTCGATAAATGAACAAGGAGACTTAGTCACACAACATACTGTGATGTGCTTAGAGCTTCGTTGTATCTCAACTTTTAGCAATGCGTCGACAAAAATGTCACAACTTGGGACTGATAATAATGCAAGCGACGACAAAGATTCCAAAGTCAAAATAAATAAATAAATAAAAACGACATTTAAGACGTAACCAAATCGGTGAAGATATAATTCAGTGACATTATCTTGAAGATGACAGACCGTGAGCAAAAAAAAGACATAAAAAAATATTTGGCATGAAAAGCACGACGACGCTCGAGTTTACATCATTTGAAAGCTCGTTTCCATCGCAGCTAATAAGAGCACTTATTCTTCTTTATCAGCCACAATTATTCCCATGTTCTTGTGTGTTTGGCTGGGGAAGAGGCGGTGGAGGCGGAACTTGGCACGAGGCTTTCACGAACCAGTCGCCCAGGCCTGACGTTCGACTACGGTAAGGGCAGGAATTTGTAATTTGTTCACGGTGCAGGCGATGGCGCGTCTACTCTTCGCGAAGGACACTGCGGCATCTCGAACGTCCACCAAACGAATGCTGGTAGATGGGAAACCTGTTTAACGTCCATCTGAAGGACGGCGCACGCATTGATGAATCGCCCTGCCTGTGAAACACCAGGATGACAATTTATAGCTGGGTCGGGGATTCGAACCCAGGCCAGACAGTTCAGAGGTGAGCGTGCGTACTTCTTGGTCATCACGCCAGCCCGAGCTAATAAGTACACAAAATGTATGAATAGTAGTTTCGTGCATCGACTCAATGGAAACATTTCCATTTTGCAAAACTTGTTGGATAGCTCTCACGCAACGCATTTCGACTTCGAGTTGAACTCGCGTTAAAATCAGGCCACAAGAGGCATTACACGTATCAAGGCAGCAAAAGGAATTCTGCATTAAGCAACATCAAAGAGCCAATCAATCTACATTCGATTTTAAAAAGGCGGAGATGAAAGGGAAGGCATGCCTATTACAGTTATCAAATCCTCACGACTTCATTTTTAAATCCCAGGAATATCAAAGGTTCTCCTTTCCTACAGGGTGCCTTGTACCAAAACTAATGTTGATGAAAACGATCAAGATTCAGACGAGAATTATCATTCATAGTTTTGGAAGAAGTAATTACCTCCACCGCCGAAGGTGAAGGAGGTTATGTTTTCACTCGTCTCTGTCTTTGTTTGTTTGTTTGTGTACAGGATATCTCAAAAAAGTTGTGGACGGATCCGGATGAAATTTTGTGCACAGGCTCGGTGTGACAAGGACGAAATGCTTAGATTTTGGTGTAGATATAGATCCAGATCCGGCTACTAGAATTCTTAAAGTGATTCTTCACCATTGAGAGACCGGGCCAAAAACGACATGTGGCATAATATTTGAAAAATGGATTGGGCCCGATATGCTCTTGTGGACCAGGCATTGCGTGGCGGAGGTGTATGCGCTCTACCGAGTGCCCTTCCAGTTTAATGAATTAAACTATCCTGCGCAAGAAATAGCTAGCTTTGCTTGTGAAGGCTAGTGTCACTCTGCGTCAGCCAACAGGGAGTACAATGAATATAATTATCTACAGAAAATTGATCAAGGTGTGCTAACTGCCCTGGGAAGCAAGGAGAAACCGACGTTTGGCCGTTAACCGTTCGTGGAAGTGCTCTTCCGCTCCAATGAAGGGTTAATGTCCGATACATCAGCTTCTCCTTGCTTCCCACCATGGTTAGAGTATTCCAATCAATGTTCTGTTGATTCTATCCATTAACCTGAGCAAGAGCAGCAAACTTAACTGGACATCAATTTTGAATATTTTGTATAATTACCCCACACACACACACACACACACACACGAAGCGAAAAGCGGGGTTAAGCAATCGATTCATGTGCGTCTGTCCATCTACAAATGCCAGTTTATGATCAAGGGGAAAAAAAATTTTAAATCGAAGTTGTATTTTGAACACAAATCGGAAAACGAACTCGTAAGTTTCGCAGAACGTTGTCTCTGAATTTGTTCCGATCGCGCGTGCGCAGAGAGGAATGAGATAATGATTTTCCTGTCTGCCTGCTCGGCAGTCAAAGTTGAAAATCATTCCAAACAGGAAACTTACTGTTTTAAAGGATGTCATAAAGGACACAAACAACAGGCACAAAGAACTAATGAAAAGTGTTCGATAAGGTGGTGTAATAGACACTGCGCCAAACGCGGTAAATTCTGGAATTTATTTATTTATAATTTTATAATCTTTATTTTATCTGAATTGAATTATATACTTGAACAACGAAAGACCACCAAAGTGCTAATTCTGATATTAAGTGACATTGAACAGGCCATGTTACACCTTGATTGTTTTTTTTTGTTTGTTTTTTTAAAGGCAATACATGCATTCGGTGTGGGTCTCACCTTGAGATGAAAACATGCAACAATGGGCAGTTTTTTCATAGTAAGCTGCTTAGTGGACTCTTGGTAACTATGGCAACCACTGCATTTGATTTTGGCACTGCTCCCCAGGTGTTCCGGCCTGGTGAACCTGCAGACATACAAAAGCTTTAAGAACAATGTCGGGAAAAGGATCCGACTCGCCGATATTACATGGCGCTCACTGCACCGGGTGGGCGTGCCTAAACCCCGTGTTGCTTGGTCACCCTTTCGGCCCTGGAAAAATGACCAGATAATATCTACGCAACGACACACGAACAGTGACCGGGTGTCCGTGACTGCCATAAGGTACCGGTGGCTGCCCAAATGATGTAATTGGTAGACTCCGCAACAAGGCCAATGCCATCCTCTTATCTATCGGGTTCCAAAGGAAACTGGAACAGGGAATGTTTGACTTATTTGAGTATTTTAGCGACGAGATAATCGATTAGGACACAGAGACTTTGGAATACAGCAAGGTGACACACACTAATTAGCTTCTCAAGCTTCTCTCGTCCCCCCCCCCCCCCCCAACAATATACAAATGCTGTGGACATAAACTCAAAGTGATTGTGCTAAGGAGTTCTTGTCCCTGTTCACGCATGTGAATAGTCATTAGATCCTCGAGGAGGATCTCTAAGTCTTACTCACGTTGTTGTTCTTAATCTTCTTCTTGTGGACTTTTTTGTTTCACAGCCTACAGTTTTCATCGAAATTTCCTGAAACTTGGCATATACATGTAAAAATACCCTGCGCAGAAGTAACATCTCCGATTTTGAAAATTCCTCCTAGAAAAAAAAGTTACGACGTCAAAATATCTCCGCGAATGGAAATCACATAAAAAATAATCTCCGAAACTAGGCAAGCTTTTTGAATTCTGTTTGCGGGAATCGAACGGGGCATTAGCAGAGAATTATTACCGCACATATGATACATCACTATGACGTCATATCAATTTTTATGATGTCATTCCTATTTTTTTGACATTTTTTGTTTCACAGCCCAGAGTTTTCATCGGATATTCGTGAAACTTGCCAGGTATATGCAGAAAGCCCACGCGCAGGCAGTAACCATCTCCGATTTTGGAAATTCTTCCTAGAAAAAAGTTGACGTCATAATATCGCCGTAATGGAAATCGCCTATACCATTATCTCGAAACTAGGCAAGCTGTTTGAATTTGTTTGCGGAATCAAGCCGGGCATTAGCACAGATAACTTATCGCAAACCTGATACATCACAATGACGTCACAATTCGGTTTTTTATGACGTCATCATTAAGAGGACGAGGACCTTAGCTCATTTGAGCTTGTTTTCACAGATGAAGGGAAACTAATGGAGTAAATTTTGTTTTCTGCAATAAATAATTACTCTGAACATGCACGGTTCTTTCCATATCGCGACTCGGCAGCTCTGAACTGTAACCCTGGCGTTGAGATGGAGGCCCCGTCTGTCACCATGAGTCGTTGGTTGAGGTTAAATATCCTACAGGGCTACCATCAAGTCAAAGGTCAAACATGGTGCATGCACGCGCACACACACACAATGCTGATGCATATCTGGATGTATGGTACACTCAATATTTCAAATAAATATTAAAAGCACAGCCACAAATAATCATCATTATAGCCACTCCTAATAAACGGTGGTAGGTCGGCGGGAAGCACCTCCGTAAGCAGTCGGTCAGTGAAGTAGGACTCGTGAGTGGCACAGTGCCAGTGGGAGCGTGCTTCTCGCCATTTGTTATCCCACCACCCTCCGAGTTGGGACTCAATGGCCAGAAGGAAGAAGAGGAACCAGGGAGATCAAGGCTGATGTCCCAAAATGGATCTATTGTTGTGGATACGCCACTAGAAGAGATACAGGTAATGAGGTGTGTCCACATGAAGGGACTACACGACTAGCCGTTTTGATGGAAATGCCATTAACTTTGTGTACTTTGACGATCTATATGAGAAACCTCGCTGGAAAACTTAAACTTCTGTTTTTATCGGCAGGTCTAGCCAAACATACACAATGCCACTCGATGTGAACAAGTCTAGTGTTTTTGAACAATTAAAGTAATGGCTTTTGGGTTTAATCTCGCTCATTCTTTAGCTTACTTACTTGCAAACTTGGCAGGTCACGTCTGACTGTAGGCCTCCAGTGAAGATCTGATCAATGATGCAGTTGCAATGGTTTGGATGGGTTCCCTTCTTGCCATTATCATCTCCTACTGACATTAAGGATAGGGGCAGGAGAAAGCATAGGTGGTGTGAGGGCAGACAGCCAGTAAAGCATAAAAATGCATGCAAGGAGGGTAGGAAGAGAAGGTCTGATAAAACGGCAAAGGATTGGGAAGTGACATAAAATAAATAAAGAGTTGTTTGGAGGCACAAGCACGTGAAGTTGGGGGTGGGTGGGGGAAGGGGGTGAACCCAAAGGAGGAAAGTGAGAAAATTAAATGAAGTAACATGTTGCAGGCCTCATTTCATGAAACCTTCAGGGATGAATAAATAAATGTCGATGTAAGGCATTCCAGAGAAACATGCTCCAGGCATGCATTGGGAAAAAAACAAAAAAAAAAAACCGCATTCGTCATCCAATCAAAGAGATGAGTCAGAATTCCATTTTCAAACAGCTTCACCATTTTATCTTTATCCCCCATTTTAGACTGGCCTCCCAGTATCGGGGGCAAACGTGCCATCTCACGCAACCTTCAAGGAGTCGGATCACCAGGACGCCACGCCATTCTTCATACATTCTCACATTTAATGTACTCTCGCCGAATGTTAACCTTTCACCTCATCGCTGCTTTTGACTCCGGGCGTTGTTTCAACAACAAAAAAAAGAGAAATGCTCATGAGGGTTAAGACGGAGCACAGTTTCAAAATTGTTTTTCCTCGATCAACTGAAGGCGATGCCTGCAAGAACATGAAACCTATAAAAGGGGAAGACTACACATATGTTGGGCGATCGTATCGGTTTTTTGACTAACGGGGTGTGATGCACGAGCAATTAATCTCAGGGAGCGGCCCTGCCAGTTAGCCCTCCGAGAGGAAACGTTCTGTGATGGCCGAGCTCAGATGCCCGTCATTACGGCCGAGACGGTGTTATCTCCGTGTCGAGGTTCGACTCTTTCAAAACAAATCGAATTACAGCTCTCAATCATCCACATTCGCCCGAAGTGTCAAGATCTTTGTCCCCTTTTGCCTCGGCCTAACAAATAAACAAACAAAAAAATCAAAATCTTTGACATAATAACGCTGAAGTCATTCAAAGTTGTCAAATTCATATTCTGTAAGACACCTGTATTGTGTCATTGTCAGCACAGCAAGAAACAAAAGGTTAAGGGTGTTGCTTCACATGATGCTTCAATTAAAGGTTACAAATGTCAGCTGTTTCTCAGGCAAGCGGAATTATTAAAAAAAAATAAAAAAAGTTCAGAAATATTATTAATCGACTTCATAAAAAGTTGATCAAATGCAGGGGTTTGGTGGAACCAGCAAGATGTTGTTACCAACTCCAAACGCTTCTGACAATGCATCACAAAGTACCTTGGACAATACCTTGGACAATGAAAAAATACGGTAATCGTGGTGGGTAATATAAACAAGTGCACCGCCAGGATGGATAGGTGAGGCGGAAGGGGACGAGGAAGACATGTTGGTGCAGCGTAAAGTGAGGAGATGCTGGTTTCACCCTTGCAGTGCCGGTGGAGAACATCGAGCGCGGCAATGAGGAACTCGTGCGCATCCTGCTGCTCGTAGCCAGCAAGGTGCCTTGCATGTGTCCACACAAGGTGTAAAAGCCGGTAGGGTATGTGGGGTGAGCGGAAACCGGAATAAAACTGCGAGGAATAGATTCAAAGGGTAGGACAATTCAATGGGAAGACGCAGGTGGGGGAGGGGTGAAGAAGGGGGATGGTGAGACGCAAGTTTAACAGTTGCCTAACAACGTCTAACTAGATAGTCAACCCTAAAGGCAACCCACACACAATGAAAACCTCTCCCCAAAGCATGACAATCGATCAATTCCCAAAAACACAAAACAATTCTCTGTTTAAGGGTTAATGTATGAAATTCAATTAGTCAAGGACAACAGAGATAAGTTGAAGGTGGGGCGGTGGGGGGGGGGGTTTATTTGCTTCCTCACACCTCCTGGAATAGTCGCGACATCTCGCAGACGAGGCACGAGTCAGGGCTTTCCATGGCGCAGCGGTGCCGGTCAGACAGGAAGAAATCCCGGAGTAGCGGGGTGTGGGTGAGCGCCTGCACGATGCAGTTCATGAAGCAAGTATTTCCCAGGTTCACCAGGCCTCTGAGACCTGGTTGGTAGATACATAAATCAGAGGGCAGGAAAAGCCAGCGATGAGACGAGGGAATTCAAGAGTCAAAAGCAAAAGAGCCTGATCTTTCCGTCCCAACTACTCTCACTCTCCCACCTGTCCTTCCCTCCCTCTCTCACTGTATTAACCCCTGTGCCTAAACACATCCAAGAAACCCATTCCCTTTCTCAGATCAATCGCATGTTTTACATCATATGCCTGCATCAACACAATTTGAACGAACAAAGGTGTGCATAAAAAGTGGCTTACAATGATTTTATTTATTTATTTATGTACAATCTTTACAAGCCGTTAGTAGCACAGTTCCCACAAAGGGAAAGGCAATTCTTATCAAAATAATTTTCTCCTGGTTAGTCGTTCAACATGAAGCTCAAACCAGCTTCAGGGAATAAGACATCAGAAACAGCGTCTTCAATGGGACACAAGTACCAGAGAAGAGACAATCATGGTTCCTGGCCACGTCTACCGGTTTCCTTTTTTTTGTCGACAAAGTCGAGGCTCATGGAGGAGTTATAACACATAACGGATCAGGACGTAACAGAACAAAAGGAACAGTAGAAAGAGAGGGGAAAAACACCGACAGCAGGGTTGAGGGAGACTTGGAGAAATGAAGGATGTGGGGAAGCATGAGGGCTGATGGAAACGGTCACAAACTGGATACAGGTGGACACAATGGATACAGTCACAAACTGGATACAGGTGGACACAATGGATACAGTCACAAACTCTCTGAGAAAGGAAAAACTGGAAACTTGGAAAGAGGTGGGCTTGGGGAGGGTCGATTGGGGTAGAAAAGATCATGGTTTTGGATTGGGGACGATTTCAGATGGTGGTGAACAACTGCCTTGAAGACCTGGAGGGAAGAATGAGATTTAGGAGAATGTGGAAGTTGGTTCCACAGGTGAGAAAAAAAAACAAGAGAGGTACAAATGAGTGGAGGTGAGTAGTGATCATGGATTTGTTGGAGTTACACTCAAAGGGGGGTGGCTGGCAGACCACGCACACCCTGCAGAAACTTCTGGGGGGTGGGGGGAAGGGGGAGACAGAGGATGTATGACCAGAAAAGACGTAGTAGAAGACAGAGAGACTGACTTTCCTCTTCCAGTTCCCTCCTTTTGGTCATACAAATGAAGGAAATTTGTAAACTGCCCACGGTACTCGGGAAAAACCAGATGGCAGTCAAATAGATTCCACTTCACCAGGGATCAAACCCAGTACCGGACAGCTTAAAGCATGCACACCACCAACTGAGATATTACCACTCGCAAGATGTTAACGACAAACTGCCATTCTGATGGGATGCACGCGTGGTGCTGAACCTCAACATACACCATCCTTTAGGCAGGGACGTCGAAACAGCTGCCCCGTCCAGAGGTTGTACATGTTAAGGTAAAGCTCACACAGTGTCTGCTGAAAATAGTCGGAAAGACAACATCAAGTACGACTGCCGTTGCTATGCATGTTATTTATTTCTTTCCCCCAGCATACGGTTCCTTGCTTTTGGTTGAGGCTTCCTGTGTAATGAGCAATGTCTGTCGTTGAAGAGATTGCTGGATTTCAGATATGGCACAAGCGCGATGAGCTAAAGCCCTTTAACTGCGCTATTAAAACAAAGGACAACAAAATACGACTGGCATTATCTTGCAGACATGATCCGCATGATGCCATCTCCCAATGCTAAGTGCCCAGAGGTTGCATCAATCATTGTTGAGCCTGAACTTTATTGATTGCCAAATCTATCGTTTTGCCAGTGGGGGGGGGGGGAAGGAATACATTATTGGAAATGCAGAACATTAGAGAATTGGAGGAGCAATCAATCTTCTTTCAAGTTTGTGCGGATGTTTCTTTTCCTCTTTTGAAAACAACAATTCTCAAAATTTAAAACTTTGTTCAAATATCGACACAAATTATTCTGCATCGAGTTCGGTCCGCTGCAAAGTTGCTGTTTTTTTTCAATGCACAAACAAAACCACCTCTCATCATCCCCCATCCAAATCCTCGATCTTTTCTACCCCCGTTAATCCACCCCAAACCCACCTCCCACCTCCCTCAAATTCCCTGCTTTCCTTCCTGAAAGTCCCTGTGATGTCCATCTTGTTTACCCCACGTTCCCTGCTCCATCCCTCTCCCTTCCACAGATCTGCTAATGTCTCTGTTCCCTACTGTTTTGTCCTTCCCACTCCCA
>CM068959.1:120885715-120900041 GCA_035128595.1 Eptatretus atami
GTTTTCCCGAACCCACCGAGCCGAACGGTTCCAAAGCAAGAACCCGAGGGAGCAAGCATCTTCAACGAAAAGGCATTTCCATCCTCATTAGAGCTCTGTGGAACTCTAAATAACCCTCAATCTTAACCCTCCCTCTTACTTCCTCAATTAATCCATTCCTCTATATCACCAACCCATAATGGCCGTCACCATTTTGTTTTGCACTTCCATCCTTTCACTTACTCGATCCAATTTAGCAGAAACTCGATCCAGCTGGCTGTACGAGCCAGCACCAACTTCAAGGAACGAGTCATTAAGAGTCCCTTCACACCTAGCTCACCGTCCTGCCGAGTACACCTACGCATATGACAGAAAAATTTTACTTTAAACTCGTACCCCAGTTTTAGAAATGTTGAAGCTTTAAGAAGATCTTGAAATATGCCCCCGACTTTGCATCCACATCCTCCGAATGACCTCAACACCCTTAATCAGACAATAATTGTGCAGACATGATATTGGCATCACAGGACAGGAACGTGTGAAACAGATACTTCCTGCTCGTCGAAAACGACGGATAGTTTGAGAAACACGTGACAATGGGGACGAAGCAAGGTTTCCTTGTGAAAGATCAAGGAGTTTGGCTCAGTACTCGGATCATTACCGAGGCAGTGTTGTGCCACCAGTGTGATGCTCCTCGGAGTGTAGGACAAAGATTTGGAATTTGACCAGGCGGCACACAATGGCCTAGTCTTTTCGAAAGGTGCGAAGCGCCAAAATCCGATAGGTTGTCGTCGGGTCAGGAATCAAACCCCAGATGAGACGGATTTGACTTGAAAGTAATTGTAGTCGTTTAATAAACCGCCGCAACTTATCACACGGCGTAACGGTCCTCCAATGAACGGAGCAATCACCGATGCACCCCGATGCCTGCAAAACAGCACGGTGAGGGTTTGCCGTTAGGTCTGGGATCAACAACCGACTTTGACGGCTCAAAAGTATCTCATCTCTGAGCTATCTACGCTGTCTTTGCGACAATCTTCAATACCATGGTCCGAGTGGATCACAAAACGATTCTACAAAATATCTAATTGCTAAAATGTTGTTTTTGTTTCAACAGTTTATTTTACTCCACAACCTGCACCAAGGAGCATAATGCTGAGAGATGTTGGCAAGCCAAGAAGCTAAAATTAGCCATATGAAAAGCAATTTGGCCCCTCGTCAGCAGAAACATTAACATTCTACTTACAAGGCATAGCCAAGAGCAGTAGTGGCGAATGGAAAAAAAAAAACATCTCAGGAAAAAAAAAAAAAAGTACATTATGAACAGCTTTTTAAGGAACGGATTACACTCGTTACCGAAAATACCGAGTAATTTGTGTCAAATAGGGACGTTAGCACATTAACGAGCAGATTTGTGGTGCAGGATACATCCTGTGTCTGTATTCATCACCTCCGCCAATGAAACAAAGGTGGACGGAGGTTACGTTTTCAAGTCTGTCTGTCTGTCTGTCTGTCTGTCTGTCTGTCTGTCTGAGCAGGATATCTCAAAATGTTGTACACGGATTCAGACGAAACTTGGTGGACAGGTTGGGTGTGTGACAAGGACGAACTGATTCGATTTTGGTGAAGATCCGAATCCGAATCCGAATCCGAATCCAGACACTCGAATTTTTAAACTGATTTTTCACCATTAAGAGAAAGGGCCGAAAACTATGTAAAGCACGATATCTCAAAATGTTACGGACGGATTCGGACGAAACTTAGAAGACAGGTGGGTGTGTGACAAGGACGAATCAATGAGATTTTCGAATGATGATCCAAATCCGGATACTAGTTTAAAAAAAAAAATTTTTTTTAATTCTTCCCATTGAGAGATTTGGGCCAAAACCGATATATCTGTTCTGTTCTTGCGCATGGCAGCTTAGCTGCCGCCGGGTAGCGATCATTTCTTTGAAGCACAGCCGTGCCGCTGATGCTGTGCCCCTCTCCCAGTGCATTGGTACCCATTTCACCAACCTTGGAAGGATGACGAGCTGAGTCAACCCCACCTGGTGTTAATTCAGCAGCCAACGGGACCTCGAGATCAGGACCCGAAGATCCCAAGCCAGCCACCCTAACCACTAAGCCAACACCGGGCGTAACTGATATATCGCACAATATCTCAAAAACTTGTGGACTATGTGTGACAAAACTTGGTGGATGAGTTGGGTAGGTGACAAGAAGAGGCCGATTCGATTTTTGGTTCAGGTCCGGATTCAGATCTGACCAAACAGTGGATACAAAACGTAAACTCTTCAGCCTGCCGGAGGTGTGCTCTCTACCGAGTGCCGTTCTAGTTTTATATGCGGCATTACCCAAATTAGGTGCAAGAATTACCCAATTGCACTGGGTGCTTCACATCAAGGGAAAGGCTCAATGAAGGAAAAAGTAAGGAAGGGAAAAGAAGAAGTGGGCGAAAATGTAATCAACGACTACTCTTACCAAAAGCCCATCTCAGAGAAATTGTGATTACACTTACACATTTGAGCACGATCACCACGTTGGGTGCAAGTGTGTACAGGAATGCATCATCTGCCCTTTGAATTAGACCATTAACCCTTTGCACGCCTAAATCTAGATTACGAGACCACACCTTTTGTTGTGGGCAATGAATGTGCACCGAATTCATCAAATCAAAATCTACAACCTTTTTGTGCCATGAAACAGCATCGTTTTGTCACAAATTCATTTGAAAAGAACCCTGTTATATGCACAATTTGTTCGGTTCGTTATCTCTTCGATACACGTTGGCTTCCGATGGAAATGCTCAGCCCACCTTATACAATCCATTTTGGCTTTTAAATATATTATTAGTGTGCTTATCCCACAAGTAACAGCCTTGTTTCATCTCTTTTATGAGCTTATACCAACGTCTGGAGCTCTGGAAGTAACAAAAAAAAGGGGGGCAAGTAACCACCATGTCCATCCATCCATCGGGACCACACTTTGTGCAGAGTGTTGGTGCTGCCGAAGCAGTCTCCTTGGCTGTTGGGCACAATTCTGGACGGGTCGCCACTCCGACACAGGATACCAGCAAGCTGGCACTCCACCATCTCAATGGTGTCGTAACTGGAATATTTCACACCGTGTTCCAGAAACACAACCAGCGTACACAACAGATGATGACATACAAATTAAATGAATGCACTGTCTATATATATCTGTCAACTTGTCATGGTTCGAATCCTTCCGCGACTTCTATGAAAAGGCACTGCAGGAAGTATTTTGTGAAACTCTCTTTTTCTATCATAATATCTCTCACACTACAACCTTCCTTCCTAGCTGTGGGGTGGTGGGTGGGTAGTTATTATCGATGAAGGTGGGGTGCATGTGTTGAAGCATGCATATTTGTTTGAAGAAATGCATCGAGACCTGGTGGTTGTACTCAGTGTGTGCTTTGGAATCTTTTACTCAGCAGGGATGGCCACCTCCAAATTAAAGTTGCTGTCCTTTGCCGTTCCCGTAGGGAGTGGATGTTTCAAGGAACAACGAGAAAAGCACTCGGTAGAGCACATGCCTCCGCCAAAATCTAATCGGCGTGTTCTTGTCACCGAACCAACTCGTCCACGTAGTTTTGTCACAATTCGTCCACAACTTTTTGAAATATCACGCTATATATCGTTTTTGGCACCATCTCTCAATAGTGAAGAATCACTTTTTAAAATTTTCAAGTTTCTCGTATCCGGATTTCATCAAAATCCAATTGATTCGTCTTTGTCACACACACCCAACCGCTCCACCAAGTTTCGTCCGAATCCGTCCACAACTTTTGAGATATTCTGTTAACAGACAAACAAACAGACCATACCAGGGGTTAAAACATAACCTCCACCCACCTTCGGTGGTGGTAGAGGCAATAAGTAAGAAACCCAAATCATTCTTCTCCATTATGAAATGGACACAAGTCTATATTTCTTGGTGTGTGGACTTTTGCAAGTGCACGGTTTAATGATTTAATAAATAAAACATGTACGGTAATAACACGGTTTGTGTCGGAGAGGCGCTCCTGAAAAGTGCGACGAATATCGAAACGACGAAAATCAAAGTAATTTTTCATATAAGAGTTAATGAAAAGGTGTGAGTGGTGGGGGGGGGAAGGGTTGAGGAGTGCGTTCCACACGTAATCACTTCAGGTATATTATATTTTGCTTTTTTAACCTATGATATTACCATTATTGATTAATGACCGTGATATTCAAGAACACATACGTATTGTGACGATTCTGCGAGATCGTCATTCCCCAGGCAATGGCACCCGACAAATAGCGGTGCCTGAGATAGTTATTTCATTATTACTTGCTTTACATAATCCTTCCCATGTGTCTAATGGGCCACAAAGGGAATATGTGTTGTGTGGGCAGAGTTAGGTCTTTGCCCTTCATCAACTCTCTATCTTGAAATCCACGCTCCATCCGTCTTCCATACCATATTTCCATGCACCCGCCGTGCTTCGCTCCGTGCCGCGAACCTCGAACTCCACGTTAACGTCTTCACCCTTTACAGTTCGAACCTCGCCACAGGTCAAATAAACCCTTCATCACTTACACCCGGTTCAATCCCAAAGTCCCTCTCTCTCCCTTCTGTTCTCCCTTGCTCACCACGTTTGCACCGACATTCAGAGCCGGCATTGGCGGGATCGTTTAGCGCTGCCATCACGCCGCATGGTCATTTCGTACAGCGTGGCAGCTGTGCCCTGTGACGTCACACTGTGGCAGGGGAGGGCCAATTGAGACACGCCACGAGCGACTGAGTGAATGTTTGAGAACGGTCGCTCTATCTCGCCACGTGGGCTATAAAAGACGGCTCAGTCTCATGACGAAGAGTCGTCGCTGGTGGAGAACCATTGCCTTTCAGAACCGCTGCATTGTGAGCCGAACCGAGCTGTTTCAGAGTCGAGCCGCGATTTCAGTGAAGCTGCCTCTCTATCGATCATGAGTCACGGGAGCTGCGAGGGTGCACCCATCGACGTACCGCAAGCATTTGGCAGACCCTTGGGATGAGCTTCCATGTTTCCAGCCTGACCAGAGAGGATCAAGGACAAACACAGCACACGGCAGCCCGTTTCAGAAGCCCGCATCAGCACGGCACCGACACACCCCTGCATTCCCTGCCTTCCCATCCTTCCACCAACCCTCTCCACTTTTGGTTCAGTGCGTGCCCGCATGTGTACGCAGGGTAAGAAAGAGATCGCAACAACCTCACACTGCTCTGCCTCTCTCTCCCTTGATCTACCCTTCCGTGGATGAGCCTAATTAGCGCCCTTGTCATGTGTTTAGATAAGTATCGTGTATAACCTAGACAGATTGGGATAGTTCTGCTCTCAGTCCCTGTATTTAATCAATATCTCTTGTACATTTTTGATTGCTTTGACTAAATGATTGCGTTTAAACTCACAGTATGCTCCCTGCATCCCTCTCTTCTTGTAAATCAATCCCCTGCTTGTTGAATTGTGTTTTCCGATCTGCTTGATGCGTCTTTTCCTTCATTGGTCGAGCATCGTCCGCACCTCGTGTTCGCCTGGGAGATTTTAATTCCCCAACTAATTGGCTCCAGTCTAAGTCCCGCGTGCACTGGCAGTTTCGCTCGGCTGGATCCAATTAAGATCTGAAGATAGGATAATATCAGTGCATAATCGAGGGAGTCTTCTTCTGCTATAAAACCACATGACCGCCCCCCCCCAGGTAAACGGTAATTGGACGGAGGACCCTGGGCCACGTGGTCAATCAATTGGCATTCGCGGTTGATTATCAACCAGGCAGAGCGCGGCGTTATCCTTTTTCGGTGGCATTAGGTCTGGTCGTCCGGGAGGAACCGAGGCACTCCCCCTCATAGTAGATCACACGAAACCCATGGCTGCAACGGTATTAAAAAAACAATTACAAGACATTTTAAAATCAAAAAAATTAACGTCTTCCGGATGCGGTTCAAAATTGGTGGTATGTCATCTTCTTCCTCCTTACATGATCGTCGGCATATTTATCGATCAGAGGCAAACTTAATAACCCGGCAACATTCATCGGTATCCATTCGACGAATAGCATTGAATTTAAATTCTGGAGTAACACTTTTGCACTGCCGCAGCCAATCGACAGTGCAGTACATTTATTTGTGTGCGAAGCAAAGTACTGCAGTTCTTTTGCCGATTTTGCGATCTCCAGATTTGGTACTTTAGTGATGTATTCTGGCATCTTTATCGGTCTTGTAAGTTCTGAAAACACTCGAGAATAAAAGGTACGACTTTTAAAATGACACAAGTGTGAGTTGAGATGACGAATATTGAGAAGCGGTATTAAAATAACGTGATGCCGTATTTGCAAAATGACATAATTAGGGGGCGACATAAGCCGGGGTATTACTGTATCTATAACAATATGTCCACACAGGCCGAGAACAAACATTTCCGCACCGGCTCTGCTGAGACCAGTGCTTTCCTCATATCCAAATGGAGGATAGAAGAGTGGTTCAGCGTAGACCTGGACTTTCATATATTCAACAGGCAGAGACATAAACAACAAGAGGGGCACTCGGTAGAGCGCATACCTCTGCCAGACTGATCAGTTTAGGTTTTGTATCTCACTGATAGGCCGGATCTGCATCCAGACCTTAAACAAAATCATATCGGCTTGTTCTTGTCACTTAACCAACTCATCCACCTAGTTTTGTCATAATTCATCCATAACTTTTTGAGATATCGTGCTGCATAACGTTTTTTTGCCCAATCTCTCAATTCTGAAGTATCACTTTAAAAAAACAATAAAAAGAGTAATCACAGATTGCAGCCCCTCACCAGGACTTGTTTTGTGTGGCGTTTGTGTACCGGTGTGTAACATAATTGATAAGAGACAAAATTTTAACTGCCACTTTATAACTGCTGGCAGTGATGACTGGTTCAGCCATTTCAGAGAAGAAGATTTTTGTAGGTTTTTTTTAATTATTATTTTTGAACAATATGGCTGCTGAATCACGTGACCGATTATGTCATCAAAAAAAAATTGTGGACCATTTTATCCCCAGATGACCCTCAAAAATTTTCATACTGATCGGATGTAGCGTTCTACACATATGCCAATATGACGTCATAACGAAGACACCTATGACGTCATTAAAAAAAAATCACACTCATTTTCCCCATGGGGAGTACTTGCCATGTGCCAAGTTTCAATTATTTCCTTGGTGCGGTTTCAGAGATACAGAGGTCCAAATTTTTCCCGTTTTTCCGACATGGCTGCCACAACACGTGACCTATGACGTCATAATTATCATTAAAGCATTCTACATGAGTCGGCGCAGCAATGGTGAAAATTTTGGCACAATCCGACAGGCGGATGCGGAGAAAAACACGAAAGTTCTGAGCGGACAAACAACCAAACAAACAGACAGACAGACAAACAAACACAAACGGACCCAAATGCAATGCCCTCTCCTTCGGCGAGAGTAATTATCGTATCCGGATCTGGATCTTCACCAAAATCGAATCAATTCGTTCATGTCACACACCCAACCTCTCCACCAAATTTCGTCTGAATCTGTCCATTTTTGGGATATCCTGTTCACAGGCAGGCAAAGACAGACAGACAGACAGGGCTGAAAACATAACCTCCGTCCACCTCCGTTGGCGGAGGTAATTATCGGAGGGAATCATCCACAAATGAGTTCCTTACTAAAAAATGGTACTCATCCGTTCCTCGTTAATTTCTCCGCCTTTCATAAAGATGTGTCCAGGTCCAATTTGAACTATTCTCATGTATGGATCGGGTGTTGGTAACCGATAGCCGTGACCAAATTTCCTGTTTTAATGCACGGCGCTGAAAAATCAACATGGTGGAAGTGATACAACAAAGAGGGTGCAACGACCAATAACCGTCGAGATTCTGGTCAGTGAAAACATCAAGCCTGTCCAAATTTACAGATAAACGGCGGGACAGTATCGTGACGATTGCCTGTTGAGGCCACATGCAAGATTACTTGTGAATAAGAGTCCAGGTCAAACGTGAAGCTAACTCTGCCTCGCTAACTCGCGGCGTTCGAGATTATAATATGTGAAGGATTCCAGAAAAAGAGCTTCTACCCCGATAGGTGCAGAAAAAAGGACCGAGGGAGAGTCCAACATCGTACAAGCCGTGATCTTTCGTCCGGCGGCAAATTATAGCAGCGAGGCAACGTCAAGGTGACAAATGACATGAAAATAATTTGCCGAGATGTCCTTATTCCTGTCTACCGTGCCTTACCATGAAATTGCGATGGTAAGCGGAGTACACCCGGTGGTAAAAGAGCTTTAAAGTCAACAGATGTCTCTAGCACAAGAGGTAAACAAGGCTGAAAGCAACAATCTCAAGAGACATTAATATCTGCAAAGAGAGAAGGCAAGGACATGGAACATTGCTCATCAATAAATACAATACTAACAGAAGAAGAATAAGAAGAAGAAAAAGAAAGAAAAAGCAAGAAGAAACCATTCAACAGAAATGGCCAAGGCTACGCCTCCTTTCGTTTGACGAGTAACGAGATCAACATCGTCGCTGAGTTTCCTCGTAGCGAATGCAATTTGGACAGAATTGTGAGGAACGGCGATCGAAAAGGCCTTGGAATCGGGGCGGGCAAGATGACGCAAAAGCACGGGCACGCGTTCACCTCGAGGATGGTGGAGCGAATACAAAGGGTGGGAGAGCAGGTTGAAGAGAGAAAGAACGGGCAATGCAAAGACGGAGAGAGCTACCGAAGGCAGAGATAAATAATTGCGAAAAGAAATAGCTCAAGGTTCAACAACAAAGGAAGGCAAAGAAGCCAAATGCTCACCTAGAGGATGCCTCTTGGTCTTGGCGTGCTCGTGTATGTGTCGTCGACCAAAACAGCCGAAGAAGACACAGGACAGGCAAGAGTGAAGACGGTTAAAGTGAGCACCGCACAAGTGGCAGACACACGACCGAGCCTGAAAAAAACAAAACAAGGAAAAACAGAAACAAGTCCAGATGTCAAACCTCAGTGAGGAAAGTCCTTTTCAAAGCATCAAAATAGGGGGAAGCTCGTTTGGTGTTCCCATCTGAGCATTCCTCATGATCAACATGATTGTGCTTCAGTTTGTGTGTGTGTGTGTGTGTGTGTGTGTTGTGTGTGTGTGTGTGTGGTGTGTGTGTGTGTGTGTGTATGAGGGGGGGGGGGGTTTGGAGAGGGGTGGGGGAGAAATTTTTTTTGAGGATTTCCTCCCCTTTTCACCATACAAACCAATTCCTTAATTCAAGGGAATTTTTTGTTACCTGTACACCACTCATTCTTCTTGTTGATCAGACAAAAATAAACAAACATTAAAGTGATCCTCAATGTCGCCTCAAGTTTTCCAGAAAATCTCCGCTTCATCTTCCGTGTCTCACAAAGCAAGCAATCACCCTTAACAGTACGACGGAGCTTACGTACATGCATGCCTAATCCCCAAAACACCTTCCATTTCTGGAGTCAGCGGTTTTTCGCACCTTCGGCAAGTTCCTCGATGGTGATCTTGACATCACACTCAAACAAAAACCATGCCTGATCATCGACACAACCGATGGCAAGCAGCAAACAGCAGCAAACACCGAATAGCTCGCTGATATGTTGACTTATTTATTGCCAGTCAATCGGGAATTACCTAACAAAGGCAACACTGCTTGCTTTCTGATCATCACAAAGAACGCATTGGCATGGTTCTTTATTTCCATCCAAGTGAGAATTGTACATTTTGCTCAGGCCCTTCCACCACCACCCACCCGCTACCACCTCAAAACTTTATTCGAGAATTATTTCCTCCAGAAATACAGACGTACCGTTCGTGTCGATTTGTCCAATGTATACCAACATCCTTGAAATTAAATTAAGAGCACTGCAAACGGATCTACTCGTTTCCTTGTCCTTCACGTGACGTGTCCATATTCTTTCAAAAGCCTTGTGAAACCATTGCAGGAACAAAAACTCAGCAAATATCGAGCTTACAGACTCAGAAGATGCACTTGAACCACAAAATAAGTTTGGATCCGGAAACGCATCGCCGTGTTGGTTTCTCAAACCAGACCCGGTGATGTAATGGTTAGAGAGAGCATCCGCTCCGAGTCTAGGTCGTCGGTGGTTCAAACCCCGCCCGAGTCATACCAAAGACTTTAAAAATGGTACGTGCTGCTTCCTTGCTCGGCGCTCAGCATTTGAAAGGACAGAGAACGGACAAACAACAAATCACTAATGCTCCGGTGTGCGTCTCTGCACGACATTTCATCTCGAGGTGTCCATCAAAATAGCCTGCATGGGTCCATGCACGCACAAGTGAAATGGCCTGTATCGATAGGAACCGGCTCGCAAAACATTGCGGGTGTGGTAAAGGAGATACAGGTTGCAAGACGGTAATAAAAGTTACAGACAAGGACACAAACGGTTGGGTAGTTTGCTCGAGGACCTTCCTTCGAAGCTTGATGCAAACGCCTCAATAAATTCAAACAATTATATTCATTCTTTTGTTATTGACGAGGCTTTCTGCAAATGAAAAGTAATACGAAATATATATATATATATATATATATATATATATATATATATATATATATGTCAATTTTCATCCATGGATGTGTAGTGACGTGTGCAGTTTAATGGAGGTGTGCATTCGGTGATTGCGTAACGGCTATGGACAAGGAATTTCAATCCCAATGCGAGATAACTATTTGTGGCTCACAGTTTCTGAACGTGATAATTTTAGTCAAATTCGGCCTTCGCATAATTTACACGTTGTGGTTTACCGTGACATCGCACGAGGAACTTTCAGCACGGAACAGCAGCAAAGCGAGCTATAAGCCAGTTCGAAGAGTATTTGTTCAACACAGAAGTTGAAGAGTTATTCATCGTGACAAACCCGTACGTCTGTATTATTGAGCACCTTTGAGACAGCATTTCCATGTTGACACTTTTCCATCTCAAAAATCCTCTTCAACGCATCCTGACGTGGATCGCCTGCCAAGTATGCAAATACATTGTTGTAATCAATCAGAATGAGTGGATACATCGAGAAGGAAAGCTATTTCATGAAGTCTCTGATACCTGGCAAGAATCCAGCCCGGTCGCAATTCATAATCCAGACAGTCTAAATATTAATTATTGGTACATGGCTTTAACAAAAATTAAAAAAAAACAAATATCGAATATAAATATTAATCATACACTCGCAGTGAAAGGTGGCATCATATATTTAAAAAAAAAAACATTTCATGATGAAAAAGTCAACAAGGTGTGCCTCTCTTTTATGGTGAAATATTCTTGTTGTTGGGGGGTCAGGGTAAAATTATCTATCGCCTGCACAGACAATTGGCTCCGTTGTACTCGACAGCATCGCTTCTTGTGGAGGAAGATACGATCTCAGGATGGACACTGTTTTCCAAAGGAGCAACTTTTTGTGCAGAACCATCATACTAAAAACACAATTTGGTCTGTCTCTCGGTCTCGGTCTCTCTGTCTCTCTCTCTCTCTTCCTCTCTTCTCTCTCTCTCCTCTCTCTCTCCTCTGCTCTCTCCTCTCTTCTCTTCTCTCTCTCTCTCTCTCTCTCTCTCTCTTCTCTCTCTCTCTCTCTCTCTCTCTCGGCACCACGTGCAAACGCAAGGGGCTGTTGCTCAGTCGCCGGCGGTACGTGTGGAGCCTGTGTTGCTTTCTCTCTTCTTATCATCTCCTTCTCCTTTCTCCAATGTATTTTTTTGGGGTACTCCTTGTGTATAAACTGTTATCAATGCTTTATCGATTACTTGAAAATTGAATTGGTTTCTCTCTTCTTTTTTTCCACTCTTGTATATAATCCTTTGCTTTGTTGTATTGAATTTTTATCCTTTATACTTTTCTGTAATAAAAGGACATAAAAGTCAAAGTCTCTCTTTGTCTCTGTCTCTGTCTCTGTCTCTGTCTCTCATATATGTTGCATTCAGTTACTGCTCATCCAATCTCAACCAACTTTGACAGGAGGACTAAGGTCACACCACGGTGGTTGGAGCAACTTCATCCCCCCAACCCCCCCCCCCCCCCCCCACAAAGGGGTTTCTGGCTTGGGTAAAATCCATGTTGAGGTGTATAGATAGCAGCTTTGTCATGGCGTTTTTCCTCAAATGAAACTTGAGGAAATTAATTGTCTACACGAGAAAAAAATGGTCCCATTAATTAACCACACAAAAACAATAGCTAAAAACAACAAAAAGAGCAATCGGAGATTGCAGACCCTCGCCAGGACTTCTTTTGAGTGATGTATTTTTTTTTTAATAATATGTTTTAGGGTAATATGGCTACCAACCATGTGACCTCTGATATCATGTGTGTGAACCTTTTGTTCCTCATGGACAGGTGGTCATAGGTGTAAAGTTTCACCTTGATTTTTTCAGCCACTTCAGAGAAGATTTTTTTTAAGGTTTATTAATTCCTTTAACAATATAGCTGCAGAATCACGTGACCGATGACGTCATAATTATCATCAAAACATTCGACATGAGTAGTCGCACCAATGGTGAAAATTTTGTCTCGATCTGACAAGCGGTTGCGGAGAAAAACACAAAAGTTCTGTGCGGACAAACGAAGACAGACAGACAAACAGACAGACAAACAAACGAACGGACCCAAATGCAATACCCTCTTCTTTGGCGAGGGTAAAAATTGTACATTTTATTCATTCATGTTCTCCATATTCTCTTAATAAAGGTTTGTTGAAACTTTTATGACAAAAGCTCAAATGATAAGTAATGTTATGGCCTGGACAGACACACTGAAGCTCAAATGGTAAATAAATAAATAAACACGGAAGCAATTTTAAATAAAAAAAATACCCCAAAACCCACCATCACATGCTTGCCACGACCATCACACGTTTTCCGCGTGGCGTCAGTGTTGATAATGCCAATTTCTACTCACTGTGACGTTGTCTTTTGACATTTTGATGCCAATTTATCAATTCGAGTTTGTCGAAAATTTGATGTCATACGCAAACTTGGATTAGAAATGAGGGGGGGGGTGCGGGAAAGTTATGACGCACGCAAGCGCACACACGATAAAAATCATGCAACTGTACGTACTAGATCAACCCCCAAATAATTAAACTGATTGAGAAAGCAATGGAGCTACGGAATACCACATTCAGAGCACATCACTCGGAAAGAAAGATCAAAATACCAGGAGTGACTACAACGGCATTCGGTAGAGCGCATACCTCTGCCAGGTTGAAAAGTTTACGTTTTGTATCCCACTGATAGGCCGGAATCCTGATCTTAACCAAAATCTAATCGTCTGGTTCTTGTCACCAACACAACATATCCACAAAGTTTTGTCATGATCCGTCCCCAATGTTTTTCAAACATCGTGCTGTATATCGTTTTTAGCCGCATATCTTAATTGTAAAAAGTTTTAAAAAATTCTCGCATCTGGATCTTCACCAAAATCAAATCAATTCGTCCTCGTCACACATCCAACCTGTTCACCAAGTTTTGGCTGAATCAGTCTACAACTTTTTGAGATAGACAGAGGTGAAAACATAACCTCCGTCCACCTTCGGTGAAGATATGACGCGGTTCTTCCAGGGTGACAGCCTTTCACCCCTCATGTTTTGCCTGGCTCTGGATCCACTAAGTAACCTCATCAATAAGAAAGGACACGGATACACTGCACCTTCCAATAAAAGAACGTCCAACGAAACAAGAAAGGAGAGACATTCACTGAACATGGATGATTTAAAACTCTTTGCACTGAGTGACGAAAAATCGACAGAACAACTCAAATGAGTGAAGTCATACTCCGCTGACATTCAAACGGAATTTGGCCGAAATAAGTGTGCCAAGTGCACGTTCATACAGGTAGACCAAAAAAAAGAACATTAAATAAATAAATAAATAAATAAATAAATAAAATCACCCGAGATACAACAATACAGGAGCTAAACAACGAAGCATCATACAAATACCTTGGAGTAGAAGAGAGTTACCAAACGTGTCCCAAAGAAATGCACAAAACAATTACCAAAGAATACCTGCGTACAACGAGGCAGATCCTGAAAACATTTTTCACCCCGAGAAACGAAATCAAAGCCATAAACCAAATTGCAGTACCGGTGTTCCAGTATAGCTGCGGAATCGTAAACTGGTCACAAGCAGGCATCAATAAACTAGATAACAAATCAAAGAAACTCCTCACCATCCACAAATCATAATAAATGCCAAAGACCAAGGACACGGTATAAATGGCTTAAAGAAAATGGTTCGAGTGAGTCAATCGGCCAAACGTAGATTTTTCAAGATAGAAACAGAAAGCACGAGCCACCGCCTATCGGGATGTA
>CM068959.1:120905348-120912848 GCA_035128595.1 Eptatretus atami
GCACAGTCGATCACCAACAACACCAGGGTCTAAACCCGCGACGGACGATCTCGGTGCCCTCCAGACTTCGACTGGCGGTCAAGTGCCCCGCGAGAGGGTGCACGGCAAAGCTGGGTGCTGGCGATGGACGTGACACGCACGCATTCAGGACGTTTTCGCTTCACGGACGACTTTCTGGTGAGCGAGACGATTCTACCCCTCCCCTCCCCCCTGAATGATCTGTTGCGTACCCTTGTCTGTGTTTAGCTGTGTCAGTCAACCTCCGATAAGCATCTGCTTTGTCCTTTTCTGGCATTTTGATTGATTTTGCTTGAAATTCTTTATTTACCTTAGAAATAAAAAGTTCTTTTTATTTATTTATTTTATTATTAATAAATCATTTGTCGATTTCCAACCTTCCGTGTTTGTCCTTCCTCCCATTGGTCTAGCATTGTCCAAACCTAGATAGACTGGGACGGTAATTACCTCAGGTTTGACCAAAAAATAGTCGCACGCACCAGCGGTTAAAACGCTCGGCCGCCCTAATTAAAATCTAATCAGATAACATTGGTGCTTTGCCGAGGACGCGCTCCCCGATCAGGTAACCACGTGACCTCTAGTTAAACGGAATAATTAGACGGCAGACACTGAACTCGTGGTTGACTGGGTGGCGTTCGTGGTTTTAAAACAACCCACCGTACCACAACGTTAATTTGAGCGGTGACCCCAGGTTCAGCTCTACCGAGAAACAACGGGGATAATCCCCCTGAGGTGACAAGCTGGTGCCCGTACCCGTGGCCGCAACAATATATATAATATATATAATATATATATATTATATATAAAAAACACACACACACATAAATCCTTGCTCTTCCTCCTCCAAATACAGTGCAGCACCCTCCTCCCACACGTGTGTCTGGGTCTCTGTATCTCTCATATCCAGACGGTGATTATGTCTGGACGGTGTTCGTCCCCGGACGTGTGTGAGCAGTGTTCGGTCTGGGCCATGTTGATCGTATGACCGGGAGAAAATGGATTTCCAACATTATTTTGTTTCCATCTTCAGTATTCCATGCAGATCATTTTGATGAGATCGTATGAATCGTAATTAATTCTCCACCACAAATTAGCCTTCCCTTGTTCTCACCTCACACTGTGTTGCCTTCCCCCACCCTCCTCGCTCCCAACCCCTCCTCTCTTCCTCTCTCCTCCACCTCGCACTCTCCACCCCCCCCACCCTCTCTCTCTTTCCCCCCTCTTCTTCTCCCCCCCCCGTTTTTAGTATTCCCATCAGCAAAGCGATTTGCTGGTGATAAATAAATAAAGAAAAAGGAAGCCATTTTTAAAACCCGGCTCTCTCACACTTGCGTGCTGCAGATGGGCTTATGTCTATTTACTGCGACATTTTGACCCGATTATCAATTAGTCTTCTCCATATTGTCATCATAATGGTTTGTTGAAAACTTGATGTCAAAAGCTCAAATGGTAAAACGTTGCATCACACACACCACACACACACACACACACACACACACACACACGGTTGCAAAAAGCCATCTCCCGCTGCGTGGGTTATGGGCTTATGACATCAATAACCATGGAATGTTGCACAGTTTTAGAGATGTAGTTAAAAACTAGAGAATACAAAAGGTTCTATAAAATGTACATGTCATCACACACAGTGCATGTATTATTTTTTTTTACCAGCATTACCTTTGCATAATATTCCCTATTCAGTCTCATCATGTGGTCCAGGTTTATATGAGCAAACGGCTACGGCGGAGAGAACATGAAGTGCATCCTTCAGTGCTCTCTTCTTTCAAAGAACAAGAATGAGCCTCATCCCACTCAAAGCTGGCAGAGAGCAGCTGCATCACTCTGGCAATCTGGAATTGATTCATTGGTCTGACAAATGGAACATGCCTTTCATCCTGGCAAATCTCAAAGTCTATCTCTGTCACTCCGAAAGGATCATCAGATGAACGCACTTGTTTAATTCAAAGGTTCTCCATGGGAAGAGATTCAGTCTCCACAACTCCTTGGCCTCAAAATCAGCCATGACCTTCTCTGGAGCCGGAGCTGCTTCTCCACCCTGTGCACAACACTCCTCCACCACCATCTATCACCAGCAATCTCTTTCCACTCACCATCCATGTCCACCTTTCTGACATCCCTCTTCAAACAATCCAATCCCATTTTTCTCCTGCCTTGCTCTTTCAACACATCTTCTCTTTTCAGAAGTCCATCTTTCTCACCAATACTAGGTGCCATGCCCACTTCAACCAGTTCTTTACCAATCCTCCTGTCAAGCTTCATCTACACACCGATTATACTCCCTCAATTCGTCCTTGTATCCAGTCTCTTCACTCCAGCTGACCCAGTTCTTGCAGACCTACAGCCTCAGTATTTACTGCTCCATCAGCGTCTCCAAGCCGTATAGATATGATGGCATTACACATGACCTCAGGACTTTCCTTTTCAACTTCTTCCATATCTTTCTGTCTGACTTGAAAATCTCCACTTTCCTTCATGCATTCGCATCCATTTGTATCCTCCTCCAAAACTCTGCCTCCGCACACGATCACCGGTCACCATTTCCACCTATGTACACAAATCTACATCCCTCCCTTATCTCTTTCCTTTCCAACCTAATGCTCATATCTATCTGCACACCATGGAATAAGACCGAGGTAATATCTACATATTACCTCGGTGTTCTCCAGGTTCCCTTTCAGTCAATGCTTCTCAAACACATCATTGCACTCCTCCAGGCTTCTTGCATCTCCTGCTTGCTCTCCACATACCGCCAGATCGTCTGCATACAGATAGTTTCCTTCGGTTATCTTTCACGCTCACCTTCCTGCTAACCAGTTCAATCACCACAATGAACATGAGTGGGCTGAGTGCACTTGCCTGCCTCAAAACTTTCATTCCTCATCCATGCCTTCCGTCATCCTCACTTCTGCTTCAGACACTCCCCCATCTCAGCGTCGCCATCAACATCTCTATCTCTCGGACCATGTCGTAAGCCTTCTCAAAGTCACAAAGACTAGTGCTCCTGGTTAAAATAAATGATTAAAATAAATAAATAAACCGGGAGGATATCGTAATCTGCTCCATCCGTCTGTCCGTCCGTCAAACTATCTCCTCAAACGGTTGTGCAGAAATTCACAAACTTGGAAGTCATGATCACCACATGGCAAAGAAGGTGCGAGACAGCATCATTTTGGCCCCACACCCCTGGGTGGGGTCAAAAGGCCAAATATTAAATAAATAAAAAATGCAGTCGCGCAGACATTTCAAATATTTTTTAAATGAAACTTTTAAATGCAATCATTGAGGGGTCCCATTAAATATGCAAAGTTTTTTGGATTTGCTCCTCGATTCTTGCCGCAGGGATGGGAACCAAAGGTCACAGGGGTCAAAACAGAAGATTTTTTTTTTTAATTTTAAACTCAAAATTTGATATTGGGTCATTCGCTGGAGACTTTTTGCCATCTTTCAACTTTGCTTTCGGTGGGAAGCGTTGGGATCTGCAATGGCACGCGATCGACTCTCTCTAATTTAAATTTGCAACTGAAAAAAAACAAACAGTCACCATGTTCATAATGTAATGTCACTGGTTCAAGTTCAGCTTCAAATTTCGATTAAAAAAAATAATAAAAAATAAAAAATTGCAATCGTTATCTCCATGATAGGACAACAATACAACAATGTAAAGAATTCAGAGCTTACAGGTGCAAATGCAATTATGCAGGAAAGAAGAAAAAAAATCCGACAGCAATCATAGCCAGTTGATTAGGTTACAGGCTTTGTTATGACTGTGAGAAACATCTACAAAAGCTGCTTGGTCACATTCCCCCTTCCGTCACACACCTCCCTCACACTCTGTCCCCAACTTCCTCTCCTCTGAGCATCCAGTTTGATGTACAAAGCTGGTATCAAGTTGCTGGGAGTGCGAGCTCGTCAGCTATCAAAGCACTGCTGCTTAGTAGACACAACATTCAAAATGCCACAACTTGTGAAAGATATCAGAATATCTAACAAAAAGCAAAATTAAATTGTGATCTGAGCACAAATTTAAAATAAACCAATCTTCCAACAAATTGGTTGGTCTGTTTGTTTCCCATTGATCCTCAGACTCATGGTGCAGAGAATCTAGTTCAAATCCCAATATAAATATACAAGATGGTTTGTTCAATGTCGACTAATGTCCTTGTAATTCAAGTCACCGGTACATTGATGTTTATTAAAGACTTTGTCCTAAATGGCTACATGTACAGCCGCTCCATGAGCATTGAGATCACAACCACAAACTAGAAAATAGAGTTTGATGAGATCTCTCACTCGTTCAAGGCTGCCCCGCGAGAGGGTGCACGGCAAAGCTGGGTGCTGGCGATGGACGTGACACGCACGCATTTCAGGACGTTTTCGCTTCACGGACGACTTTCTGGTGAGCGAGACGATTCTACCCCTCCCCTCCCCCCTGAATGATCTGTTGCGTACCCTTGTCTGTGTTTAGCTGTGTCAGTCAACCTCCGATAAGCATCTGCTTTGTCTCTTTCCTGGCATTTTGATTGATTTTGCTTTGAAATTCTTTATTTACCTTAGAAAATAAAAAGTTCTTTTTATTTATTTATTTTATTATTAATAAATCATTTGTCGATTTCCAACCTTTCCGTGTTTGTCCTTTCCTCCCATTGGTCTAGCATTGTCCAAACCTAGATAGACTGGGAGGTAATTACCTCAGGTTTGACCAAAAAAATAGTCGGCACGCACCAGCGGTTAAAACGCTCGGCCGCCCTAATTAAAATCTAATCAGATAACATTGGTGCTTTGCCGAGGACGCGCTCCCCGATCAGGTAACCACGTGACCTCTAGTTAAACGGAATAATTAGACGGCAGACACTGGAACTCGTGGTTGACTGGGTGGCGCTGTTTTAAAACAACCCACCGTACCACAACGTTAATTGTGAGCGGTGACCCCAGGTTCAGCTCTACCGAGAACAACCGGGGATTAATCCCCCTGAGTGACAAGCTGGTGCCTCGTACCCGTGGCCGCAACAATATATATTATATATATAATATATATATATTATATATAAAAAACACCAACACACACACATAAATCCTTGCTCTTCCTCCTCCAAATACAGTGCAGCACCCTCCTCCCACACGTGTGTCTGTGTCTCTGTATCTCTCATATCCAGACGGTGATTATGTCTGGACGGTGTTCGTCCCCGGACGTGTGTGAGCAGTGTTCGTGTCTGGGCCATGTTGATCGTATGACCGGGAGAAAATGGATTTCAAACATTATTTTGTTTCCATCTTCAGTTATTCCATGCAGAATCATTTTGATGAGATCGTATGAATCGTAATTAACTCTCCACCACAAATTAGCCTTCCCTTGTTCTCACCTCACACTGTGTTGCCTTCCCCCACCCCTCCTCGCTCCCACACCCTTCCTTCTCTTTCCTCTCTCCTCCACCTCTGCACTCTCCACCCCCCCACCCCTCTCTCTCTCTTCCCCCCTCTTCTTCTCCCCCCCCCCGTTTTTAGTATTTCCCATCAGCAAAGCGATTTGCTGGTGATAAATAAATAAAGAAACAAGAAGCCATTTTTAAAAACCCGGCTCTCTCACACTTGCCGTGCTGCAGATGGGCTTATGTCTATTTACTGCGACATTTTGACCCGATTATCAATTAGTCTTCTCCATATTGTCATCATAATGGTTTGTTGAAAACTTGATGTCAAAAGCTCAAATGGTAAAACGTTGCATCACACACACACACACACACACACACACACACACACACACACACACACACACACGGTTGCAAAAAGCCATCTCCCGCTGCGTGGGTTATGGGCTTATGACATCAATAACCATGGAATGTTGCACAGTTTTAGAGATGTAGTTAAAAACTAGAGAATACAAAAGGTTCTATAAAATGTACATGTCATCACACAAGGTGCATGTATTATTTTTTTTTTACCAGCATTACCTTTGCATAATATTCCCTATTCAGTCTCATCATGTGGTCCAGGTTTATATGAGCAACAGGCTACGGCGGGAGAACATGAAGTGCATCACTTCAGTGCTCTCTTCTTTCAAAGAACAAGAATGAGCCTCATCCCACTCAAAGCTGGCAGAGAGCAGCTGCATCACTCTGGCAATCTGGAATTGATGTCATTGGTCTGACAAATGGAACATGCCTTTCAATCCTGGCAAATCTCAAAGTCTATCTCTGTCACTCCGAAAGGATCATCAGATGAACGCACTTGTTTAATTCAAAGGTTCTCCATGGGAAGAGATTCAGTCTCCACAACTCCTTGGCCTCAAAATCAGCCATGACCTTCTCTGGAGCCGGAGCTGCTTCTCCACCCTGTGCACAACACTCCTCCACCACCATCTATCACCAGCAATCTCTTTCCACTCACCATCCATGTCCACCTTTCTGACATCCCTCTTCAAACAATCCAATCCCATTTTTCTCCTGCCTTGCTCTTTCAACACATCTTCTCTTTTCAGAAGTCCATCTTTCTCCACCAATACTAGGTGCCATGCCCACTTCAACCAGTTCTTTACCAATCCTCCTGTCAAGCTCATCTACACACCGATTATACTCCCTCAATTCGTCCTTGTATCCAGTCTCTTCACTCCAGCTGACCCAGTTCTTGCAGACCTACAGCCTCAGTATTTACTGCTCCATCAGCGTCTCCAAGCCGTATAGATATGATGGCATTACACATGACCTCAGGACTTTCCTTTTCAACTTCTTCCATATCTTTCTGTCTGACTTGAAAATCTCCACTTTCCTTCATGCATTCGCATCCATTTGTATCCTCCTCCAAAACTCTGCCTCCGCACCACGATCACCGGTCACCATTCCACCTATGTACACAAATCTACATCCCTCCCTTATCTCTTTCCTTTCCAACCTAATGCTCATATCTATCTGCACACCATGGAATAAGACCGAGGTAATATCTACATATTACCTCGGTGTTCTCCAGGTTCCTCTTCAGTCAATGCTTCTCAAACACATCATTGCACTCCTCCAGGCTTCTTGCATCTCCTGCTTGCTCTCCACTATTACCGCCAGATCGTCTGCATACAGTAGTTTCCTTCGGTTATCTTTCACGCTCACCTTCCTGCTAACCAGTTCAATCACCACAATGAACATGAGTGGGCTGAGTGCACTTGCCTGCCTCAAACTTTCATTCCCTCATCCATGCCTTCCGTCATCCTCACTTCTGCTTCAGACACTCCCATCCATCTCAGCGTCGCCATCAACATCTCTATCTCTCGGGACCATGTCGTAAGCCTTCTCAAAGTCACAAAGACTAGTGCTCCTGGTTAAAATAAATGATTAAAATAAATAAATAAACCGGGAGGATATCGTAATCTGCTCCATCCGTCTGTCCGTCCGTCAAACTATCTCCTCAAACGGTTGTGCAGAAATTCACCAAACTTGGAAGTCATGATCACCACATGGCAAGAAGGTGCGAGAGCAG
>CM068959.1:120918314-120923314 GCA_035128595.1 Eptatretus atami
AGATAGATATATATGAAGACTGCTTGGTTCGACTGAACAGACGTGACTTTCACGACAACAGAATTTCAGCAAGCATCAGCACAATTCATGCAGCCTTGCATTTCAAGGAATTTCAGAGAAAAGCAATCACACACAATTTTTAAACAATCGGTGTAGTCAATTGCAAGGTACCGGATAGTGTGGTACAAAAATTAACATACAACCGAGAGTCTTGAAATGTGGGAGCAGTGCTTGTGACTGGGAGCGATGATATAAGGTACATTTTGTTCGGGCTTATGAACTGGGATTTGTTGGAACATAATCAGTGGCTTTAACAAAGGTGACGACGACATCTGAAAGAACGATGGGACATGCGGTGCAAGTGAGGTGGAGAATCCCACCTCAAAGGAGCAAAAAAAAAAAATGGCAACAGATTTACATTATTGATCCAGGCTGTGATGAGGGCAAAGCGAGGCCCAACAAGATATTATGTAGCCATACAGTTATACACAAATGCTTGTTCTGTATCAATGTAAATAATACGACGAAGTCTGTCTGTTTGGTATCTCCGGTATCTCTCTTCTCTCTGCAGTCACCAAACTTCGGAGGTGTCGTGAAATTTACATCCAACTCCTCCTTTTATTCTGTTTTGAGCCCAGTCGGAAGACTTCTGTTCAAGCGTTCGCCCCGTTAGATGACGTCTCAGAATTCCGCTGATAAGTCTTTCAAGGCTTAAAGCACAACGGTCACATATTGTGGTTGTTGTTGCTGTTCAACGGCCCTCACATCATATCAAACGCCATTCCATCCCATCAAACGTCTTTGACAGGTATATCTGCTCGTTGTAAATAAAGTTGGCCCCGATGACCTTTGGTGGAATAGTGTCCTTATACCTCTTGGCTCTTTTCACTCTTTCAAATCTAAACTGTTCATGCAGTCTCCATTCATATGCTCCTCTGTCCCCCCCCCCTCACCCAGCTCAGAACACACTCAAACTCAACTCGACGCTATTCTTCTCTAAGTTTTACAAGAACTAGAAAAGGAGTGTGGAGAAGGAAGGAATTGGAGTTACCTGGGTGGGTTGGAAGAGTTGGAGAGAGCTGCACAATTTATGGGATCAAGAGCGGTTTACAAATCAGCAAAGAGATGCAAGAGAACGTGGAAAACTAGACAATACAATTTGACGGGGATAAGTCTTTGGGCTTGCGTTAGATGTCAACCCACTGTTTATATGCTTGATCTGAATTCAAGGTCACACGAGAGTGTGCAAGAGAGAACACAGGGATAAGAAAAGAGACACAATCAGATGCTTCCAACTCGAGTGATGGTGTGCAAAAGAAGTTTCACAGGGCACATGACCTTTGACCTTTTAAACCCAAAATTAAATTCGTGAAGTTAACCTCTGCACATTACAGTCTATACTTCTGACAAATTTGGTTGAAATCTCCTCCGTGGTTCATAAGTTATCGCGGTAACAATGATTTTCAATTAAAGGGCACGTGACCATAGATATTTGACCTTGTGTACCCAAAATCGAAGAAGTTCATCTTTGCGTTACAATCCATACTCTTGTCAAGTTTGGTAGAAATCCCTTCAGTGATCCACAAGTTATCGTGGTTAAAAGAAAAATAAACAACTAACGTTGGACGCACGGACGGATCCATCCATCCATCCATTGGGACCACACTCTGTGCAGAGCGTTGGTGCTGCCTAAGCAGTCTCCTTGGCTATTGGGCACAATCCTCGACGGGTCGCCACTCCGACACAGGATACCATAAAGCTGGCACTCATTTTGCCGACCTCAGAAGGATGACAGGCAGAGTCAACCCCACCTGGTATTAATTCAACAGCAGTGGGATTTGAACTCAGGATCCTAGGATCCCAAGGCCACCACCCCAACCATTAAGCCAACACCAGGCATCATGCAAGGACGGATGGATATCTCAAAAACATAAGACCTCCGAGCCTTTGGCTGCCTCGGCATAAAAAGTCAGCCTTCGGGAAACATTCCTGGATATCGCCTTTCCTATCGACGGCATATGTCTATCATCGAGCTTGTTGAACTATTGTGAGGCTCAAATCCATACATTGGAACTTAAATCTACGATCCAAAATGTAAGCAAATTTGGTGATAAAAAGACAACAAAATCGACATGATGAATATTTTTAAGTGTTTGTGAGTTTGTACGTTATTCTTTCACGACCGAACCGTAGCACGTAGAGGCCCCAAATTTTGAGTGTAGGTACTTCAGAATCTGGGCAAGGTTTTAAGCTACCACACGTTGGCCTTGACCCCCGCTTTGAGGCCACCAAAGGCTGCTACAAAGTGTATATTAAGATGTCGGGTCAGGCAGTGTTGCCACCGGCCCGCAAGCAAAAGGTAACCACAATGAGGCCAATAACTCCATAGCTTTTCAATGTCCAACACGTCCGGAAACCACCGCCAGGGAAATCTCACCCAGCCGGATAGCACCAGATATCTTCCTCCACCACCCCAGACAGAGCCAGGTATCCCCCTGCTCGTAAGCTATGGTTAAAATTGGCAATAACATATTTCAACGACAAAATAATAAATTTCATTAGCCTCGATAACTGCAGGTAACATGGTCAACTATAAACTAAAAGGTTAACTGCAGGTCACTGCAACTCCACATGATGGCCACTTGAAGTCAAAACACACCGAGCACAATTATCATTCATTCATGTGCTGCATCTGGCTGCTGGTTGCATCCCTTCTGAGAGCACAGCTGTATCACCAACAGCATTCCCCCTGAAGAATAGGGGAGACATTTACAACTTGGCCCAGGTAACGGTAAATCTTGCAACATGGAAACGACACGCTGGACCATTCCATTCACCAGAGCACGACAGCTTCCTGAAGTAGTCATCTCGTCACAGGCTTCGAAGACGAACCAGTACATTCCAAATCAAAAACAGAACGCCAGGGAGCGCGGTGGAGTTCTGGCAACGGTGAAACACCGAGTGTCTATCAATCACCAGCCCATACACCACATATTTAAACACCATGCCGTTCTACAAGGCCAATTTCCCAAAGGCAACTCCCTGAAGTATTTCTACCATTCACACTCACTAATGTTACAGCATTCTCCCAATCTGTCCAACCTTGCTCATCAAATCCATTTGTCATCCGTCAAGCGTCTCCTCTTCTGTCTTCATAATCACAAAAGTGCTCCATTAAATTTAAAATTCCTTCATCATTCCAACCACCCCCATATTTCTCCCTCCCACTACTTCCTTCTTTACATCCCGAGTGGCATTTAAATTTTCTTCGGATAGCCACAATTCCTTTATTTTTCAACCGACAAGTCACACTTTCTCATCTTGGGAACTGCTGCTCAAAAGGCCAGTGCAACGCAGTCAACATAGCCTCGCTCTGCCTATGTATATGCTACGGTTACAAGAACAATGGAGCAACAGCAACAGCAAAGCCATGGCTCATCAAATGAAATGGGAAGCAACATAGACGGGAAGGATAATGTGTGTGGTGGGGGAGGGGGGGTTCAGGAGGGAAGGCAAAACGGATGTGGAAGCACATTGGAGGGGACAGGTGGGATGTCTAGATTTGGGACAAGCTCGGGGACTTGGTGCGGCGAACCCAAGTTCTTCTTTCTCCCCACATTGGGATCAAAATGTGTCCAACCTTATTACAATGGATGTAAAGGAGGGCATCGTGTGGTGCAGACAGTGCCCTTATCTGCAATAAAAAGCGTGCAGCTATTTACTGGCACGAAAGCTTTCTTGGTGTTGAAAAGACCCGTAAAACAGCTGATGCTTTTATATGCTAAAGGTTGCACATACACTCTCTCCAGATTTTCGAGATGAAGTACTCCACAAAATAGAAACTAATCCACTTGTGCATCGCAATCACATCGTATTCCCAAGCGATTGTAACTCAATATTGTCCAGGGGCTTTTCTTGACGTCTAACCCAGATAAGTCACAAAATAAACTAGAACAGCACTCGTAGAGCGCATAGTCTCACCTCGCGCGTTCATTCCGAACAAAAATACCATCGTTAACCGAACACGCCGCTATTAAAGCCCACTGCTATTATGATCCATATACCCGTTTTATCCATGCACAATATTATGTCACATAGTTTCTTGGCATGGGTTATGAATGTCATAAATTTAATTATTCACTCGCATCCCGTCATAGATCAGATATAATAAGTTTCAGATTTTTCGGACAAAGATTTCAATTCAACAATAATGGCTGGAACACCACTTCACTGATCTGGCGTCATCGTTATCACCCTCTATACCCCATGGGTAGTTGATTATGTATGTCAAGTTTCAATTCTTTTCGTCGAGCTGTTTCGGAGAAAATGATGTCCAATTTTTTTACTTTAATCCAATATGGCTGCCATACCATGTGACCTATGACATCAGAGTTAGCAACAAAATATTCTCCATGGGTAGTCCCTCCTATGTTTAAAGTTTGAGATTGATCGGATAAGCGGTTGCAGAGCACGGGCATTGTGATAGTCTTGCATCCCCTCCGGGGCGAGACCAACTAGAACGTTATGTACCCCACCGATAGGCCAGATCTGCATTCGGATCTTCACCAAAATCTAATCGATTCATCCTTATCACAGACCCATCCATCCATTGGGATCCATCCATCCACCATACTCAGCACAGAACGTCGGTGCTGCCGAAGCAGTCTCCTGGGCTATTGGGCACTATCCTGGACAGGTCGCCAATCCGACGCAGGATACTCGAATGGCTCAATCATCCCAGCAAGCTGGTACTCATTTTGCGGACTTCGGAAGGATGGCAGGCTGAGCCAACCCCACCTGGTATAAATCAACGGCGAAGCGGGATTTGAACTCAGGACCCGAGGATCCGAAGCCCGCCACCCTAACCATTAAGTCAACACCAGGCATAACACACCCAACCTGTCCACAAAGTTTCGTCCGAATCCATCCAAAACCTTTTTGAGATATCCTGCTCACAGCCAGACAAACAAACAGGGGTGAAAACATAACCTCCATCCACC